>JAWNOE010000241.1:207500-745159 GCA_035046095.1 Drosophila pseudotakahashii | reverse complement strand
TGGCTGTTACTTTTTGTCGCTGTCGCTGGCTCACATCCCTCGATAAAGTTCATCCGGGCCTAGCCACGTGCGCTGAGCTTGCACCTTTTGGTCAGCGATCGTGGGAATGCAGAATAGCATATTCCCAAAGTTGATCGAACCCAGCCAAGTGCATACAACAAGAACAATATTAAATGCATTGGCAGGAAATGCGGAATGGCATATTCCCAAAGTTGATCGAACCCAGCCAAGTGCATACAACAAGAACAATACGTAATGCATTGGCCAATAATCGTCTTACTTATGTAATGTTGGGTGTTAACTTATATACAGATTTTAGTAAAGCCTTTGACTCTGTTAACCACTCTCTTCTTTTATTCAAACTAGACTTGCTTGGGTTTCCATGTAATATTTTAATTTGGATTTCAAGTTATTTGAATGGGAGGACTCAGAGGGTTGTTTTTAAGAACGCTGCTTCTAAAATGATCCACTTGACATCTGGAGTGCCCCAGGGTAGTCATTTGGGCCCTTTGCTGTTTACTTTATTTATTAACGATCTCCCCTCTATCATAACAAATTCTCGTGTACTAATGTATGCTGATGATGCTAAGCTTTGTTTGACATACAACAATATAAAGTCTGGTTTCCGCTTACAATCAGACATTGATAAATATAAAGGTATAAAAGGGTATATTGTATTCGTGCAAAAGTATGTAACAGGGAGAAAGAAGCGTTTCCGACCCTATAAAGTATATATATTCTTCATCAGAGTCAATAGCCGAGTCGATATAGCCATGTCCGTCTGTCCGTTTGTATGTCCGTCCGTATGAACGCTGAGATCTCGGAAACTACAAAAGCTAGAAAGTTGGGAGCAGCGCAAGCTTGTTTCAGCCGAGGGCCACGCCCCCTCTAACGCCCACCACCGCTATAAACGATTTTACAAAATTTAAATATTTCGGAAAAGTAAAAATGCAGTTTTATTGTGTGTATCAATACCTATCAAAATGTAGAAGAATCGGACCACTCGTTAAAAAGTTATGCGTGATCAAAGTTCTATATATCCATCTCCCTCGCACTCCCTTTAGCTGAGTAACGGGTATCTGATAGTTGGGGCACCCGACAATAGCGTTCTCTCTTGTTCTCAAGTATGGTGTGACTATAACCTCTTAAATATGAACTGCTTGAAATGTTATGTAATGTCCTTCCATAGGGGTACTCCTACGTTTATAAGTTATTCGCTTCAGTACTTGCCACTTGCCCGGATATATTCAGTTAATGATTTAGGCGTTCTTCTGGACCAGAAGCTTTAATTTGACTGCCACATAATGTTGACTGTTAAGCCTAGTACTCAGTTCGGCTAAGAGTTTCACTAGTCGAAAAATATTATTCTTTTGTAATGTGACCGAAGTTTTCAGAGTTCACCCGCTTTGCATCTAGCATGGTCTTATTGTAAATCAGCTGGGTTCACAAACAGCAAACAAATCAACTGGCGCCAATTTTAAAATATTACAAAATATTGAGCCGACCTGGGTCGCAACCTTTAAATTTGCTGTTGGCATGGCGATATGTATTGGCACAACTCCTACAGGCAGTTTTTCATTGGTTGGCGTCTTCCATCCATTTATAATTTGTTATTGGCACACAGCTTCTGCACAAACACAGCCAAAGATCAAATTTTCTATTCTTTGGGGCGCGGCTAAAGGGGTTCATCGGAATTCATCCGCTAAATCTGGTATATTTTTGGTATTTCCCTACCATTTCCTTAGCTCATCTGAGTACCGCGGTGAAAAAAGTCCCCGGCTAAAGGCTTTAGCTACCTATTTGCCTCTCGCTTACTCCTATGCTTAGCTAGCAGTTTTCGCCGTACTGAGTACTAGGCTTAAACAAAAAAAACAATTTCTTCTTTTTGCCCTTCGTAGTTTGAACTGGGATCAAAACGTAAGGCTACCTTCCTACCAGAATAGATTATTATTGCTTAGTTTACCGACACTTACAAATCGTACAAAAATGATTGGTACTATTTTTATGCATATTCTTATGAGAGGCGATATTGACTCTGTAGAACTTGTAAGCCGCCTAAATTTTAATATTCCCGTTAGACTAACACGTAATTATTATCCTCTTAATTTGCTTCCATGTTCATCAAATTTTAGTCTGCACAGCATTTAGTCTGGTGCAGTAATCTCCGAATTACTGTGTTTGCAAGCTGTCTTGGCTTATCAAACGATTCAGGCTTGCATATAGTTTTCTTCCGTGAGTTCTATATGACGGATTAGCCTTTCTGCATCCCCACTAAATGCGGTTTTAAGGTACCACATTTTCTTGCATGAACCACACATGAAAACAAATCGAAGAATTGTCTCCAATTTAACAATTCTCCATCAAATTTTGGGATGGTGATTCTGGGTAGTTGCACATCAGTGCTGTTTGTGGCGGATGCGCATGGCCCTCCCATGAGTGTCTTCTGCACTTCCATTTGTAACTTCCCATAGGCTACCTTGTTGCAACCTTTTTCAAAGGGATTGTACAATTGTTCATAAATTTTTAAATGGACCTCATGTAATTGTGCCCACAAAGATTTTATGAAGTCATTGGAGGCTTGGCCATTTAAAGTCGCTTACTCCAGTAGCGTGTTGTTTAGGAATTTAATTACTTCTCTAGCCTTTTGTCTATGCTTCTGACCCGGTGGCAGTGTTTTATTCGCTTACGCTCGATACGCTCCGATTAGCAACCAGATTTGGTCAAGAAATTGAACAGTAAACAATGGTTGATAAAGGTGGTCGCTTGCTGAACGGTCCTTTATTGATCCTGAATCGATAGGTTCGATCTCAGGCGCCCCTCTGTGGCCACGATGGCACTTGCTGTGAGGTTGGTGTTGATTTGGAAAGTGTCGCCTGTTGACAACTTTAAGAATGTGTCCGGGATTGTATTCACGAAGCCTTTCCTGCTGGGATCACAAATGATTTACAAAATCTTTAATGGATGATGGTCTCCTTGTTGACCAATCTCCAAGTTTCTGAGTTAATTTCGCTCAGACTTCCTTAGTTGTTGCTTCGACAATGGTAGATGAGTAACAGACAGTGGTTATTCTGAGACTGATTTTGTTAGACAAACTTAACGGTATTTATAGGTACAAAAGGGAAAATGAAATTACAGCTATTCGTCGTAACTCGCAGTGGGTCAAAGTGTTATATGCAGTGCTAATCAACGTTATTGCTGTACTTCCGAATTGTGTTGTCAGCTATTTTCGCTTAGTCGGCAGATTGATGACTGTTAAGTAGACTGACGGTCTGGCTGTAGAATTGCAGTATTGACAGCAAATGCTGTGATATATGATTCTTGTTCGACAAATGTTAATTGCGATAATAATTATATTATGTAGGTCGATGAGTCTTAACGATAAGCTTGTGGGGCAATGTAGACTGATGACCGACGGACATTACGATTCTTAATATTTATCAGGCATCTTTAATATTTATTCTCGCTAAGTTAGAGAGGAGAAAGACATGCCAAGAACCCACCCCATCCGGAGAGCTTATGCCGGCTAAATTGGTTCCTGAACATCGGATGTCTTTTCCTCGGCCCAAGTCCTTTTCACGACTGCGGCACTAATATACCCACGTAACAACATGCATTTTTGGGCCCAGCAATAGGCTGGATGACCCTTTGTAGAATCAGTACGAATTCAGCTCTCGACATTAAACGCACTCTCGCCTGCTGTACTCTTTCACTAATAAATTGTTAACAAGAAAGGAAGCTAGCTTCGGCCAGCCGAAGCCTATATACCCTTGCAGAATATTTTTATTCATTTACAAAAACATTAAATTTAAATTAACTTGCGTATATGTTACAACAATCCAAATTTTAGGTGCTTTCGTATTATTTGGCATTAATTTTTTGATCCTTCCTATGGCAGCTATGTAATATAGCCGTCCGAATTTTGTTAAATTTTATTCGAAATTTTGAAATGATAAAGAAAAGCCATATCCCAGAGGAGAAGAGAATGTAATAAAAGTCAACAAAGATATAATTTATTTCCTATTAATTTCCATTTAATTTTCCGACCGTTCCTATGGCAGCTATATGATATAGTCATCTAATTTTTTAAAATTGTATTAGAAATTCAGAAATATTTAAAAAATAGTATTCCCAAAAGATAAAGGTAATATTTAAAAAAACACCAAAGCTAGAATTTTGTTACGTTTTTTTTTCGATCCTTCCTATGGAAGCTATAAGATATAGTTGTCCGATCCGGTCGGTTACGACATATATACCTCCTGCAATAGAATCAGACAGACAGACGGACGGGCAGACGGACATGGCTAGATCGACTCGTCTTGTCAAGCTGATCAAGAATATATATGGGCACTTCCAAAATGTCGCTCGGGACATTTGCACACCTTTAAAGTTGAAAAAAAAATTGGAAAACAATGGATTTTCATTTTAATTATGGGCTTTTCTTTTCACTCTTCCCAAGCTCTATTTTTGGTAAAAATCTTAATTTTGTACCACTTTTAGTTTTTAAGATATCGGTAAAAAACTGCCGTATTCGCTCGGGACAAAAATAGAAGTGGATTTCGGGGAAGTTCATACAACACCAGAAATTAGCGAATTCTGATGGAATATTTTAATGCGATTTTTTTAGAATGTTGTTCAAACATGTCGCTGTGAAATGCTTTTGGTTTTACTCAAAAATTCTTTGCCGTTTTTTTTTTTATGCAGTTTCAAACACATTCGCTCGGGACATGTCGCTCGGGACATTTTTTCCGACTGTTTTGTAAAGCGGATTTCTTTACCTCTATCTCTCAATTGCTGGATGTTTTGCTTTTAACTTAATAGTTTAGCATGTGAATGAAGCATTCAGTACGGAAAAATGTCACATATTAGCATTCCTATAGGATAAATTAACAACAGAAGACAGGTCCAAAAAATAACAAAAAAATAGCCAAAAACTGATTTTTGCGTATATTGGTGGAGTTTGTCATAAAAATAATCAAACTATACTCCAAATTTGTAGTTAAGCTCAGTATCCAACTAATGAGAAACTAATATCGGGGCAAAATCATGTGGAAATATGTTTTATTCAAGTTTCAAGGTTTTTGGCTTGGTGGACTTTTTTTTGGAAGTGCCCATATACTTTATGGGGTCGGAAACGTATCCTTCACTGCGTTGCAAACTTTTGACTGAAATCATAATACCCTCTTTTTTAATTTTTCTTTGGCGTTAACTAATAAAAAAGCTTATTAGTTCAACAATCCTCAAGAAAATGCATTAAACAGTAAATAAAGCAAACAGCGGACAGTAGATTCCATTAATAATAATAATTAGTTCAATTTAAGATTTAATAATTCAAATTGTCGGTAATGCGGTTATTCCAAGACATTGTTCGGCTCATTCATTATAGATTTTTTTCAGGCTTACTATTGTAAGTAGATTTTAGCTGCAATGAGTAATTAATGAGTAAAATTGTAAAAACCAAATGGCACTTCTGGTATTTTTTTGGTATATATAAATACCTCCATACGGTACTACCTGGACCGATAAGCAATGAGCAAAATTGAATCTAAAAAGTACAACTTTACAATTGTAATAATAAATAAATTTGATGCATTTTGGTTACTTTAAAATGAAGACATTAATGCGTCTATAAACTTATATAAAATTGCCTTTCTAGAAACTACTGCCGGATATGATAAAATTAAAAACAATTATATATGTACTTTGTACAGCCTAAAACATGTTAAAAACCTGATAAAAATGTCTGATTTCATGGCCATACGCACAATTAATATTACAGCTTTGAACCGTAATAATTTAATTGTTAAAGTTTTGATTTATAAAGTTTAAATTCGTTTAAATTCTAAGTGACCATCATACCCAAACAAATCCCAGTATATGTATATATATTTGTCCTTTTCTAAGCCTCTAATGAAAATTCTAATGAATGAGCCGAACAATGTCGTGGAATAACCGCATTAACATCGGTTCTTTATATTCGTAGCTAAACTGCAGAACCTGTAATTGATGGAATATAAGTTTGTATGGGACTTTTATTCATAAGCACCCAAATATTCTGAAAAACTATAAATGGTTCGTGAAAAATTCACAAAGTTCAACTTTGTGTTCCTGAGATTTATAAAAAATAACGAATATCTTTCAAATTTAGAGTAAGAATTTGAAAATGCAAATTAACCGGATATTGAAATATAAAATATTCATATTTCTCAGGTCCAACACAAAAAATTCAAGAACTTTAGTTCGCCAAAAAAATTTTTTTTTATTGTTTTAACTATTAGTTATTTAAAATGTTACCTGGTCATCATCGCCTTCACAAGAACCGTATGATTTGAATTTTGCTGGTAACGTTTCGCCCGCACAAATATTTGAATCCACGTTTGCTAGTACCCAAAGAGGAATTTCCGAAAAACTGGTTATTGTAAAAGCTACACATGTAATAAAAATAATTGTTATTATTGAAAAAACCGCCTTCACGTGTCCACCCAATCGCCGTCCTATAATAATAATTTAAGTAAAATCAAAAGGAAGTTCAATTGTAACAATCTTACCGATTTCGGTTTCGTCCCAGTTTATGCCTCCCATTGAATATCCAAAAAATCCTCCTAAGCCTGCCATTATAGTGAATGTGGAAAGACCTCTCGCATGATCTTCTGGCAAACATACGTCTAAAAGATATGCTCTAGCTGGACTTTGACAAGCATCAGCGTCAAAGTCAAGAAGCACGGTTCCCAAAACAGTGAAAAATATACCCCAGGTGTGGGATGTCTTCGGTGACGTTTTATGATTATAAGTGATATTTTTCCAATTGTTTATCTCTGTAAATGCATCTTGAGGATGTGCATTTTCATCTCCAAACCAATTTCCCAACGTTTCGCCGTTTGGAACCAAAAGTAATCCTTGAAAATAAATAGAGATCAAAGTTAACATATCGCTTGTAAATAGCAACACTTTACTTTAAGAAAGTGACTAAGTGACTTTAAGAAAGTGACTAACCAGCATAGAATGCGTGTACGCCACAATTGTTGTTACTACTACTATACTAATTTTTAAGAGAGATATCATTAAGTACAATAAATATTAAGTCATATTAAAAATAATTGAGTTATATCTAAATTCCAAGCCCGGGGTGGCAACGCCAACCGATATTTGGCGGAGTCGAGTGAGGATAATCTGAATAAATGGTACAGAATATGGAATCGCACCTCCCGATTATGTGTTTTCCTTTCTTTGTCAGATAAGAAAATTTAATCCTACTTAACCTTGTTGCCACAACTACTTCGGGCCTGAGTGTGGACATCCTTCCCGTTCGCCACAGAGGCCGTATTTCCGAATTTATCCAAGTGGTCAAAGGCCCACTGTGAGAAGGAAAGAGTCGTCCGGAGAGTCGAGTCGAAACGACTGCTCCTACCGAGCGTCAAGAAGAAATATAATGATTGAAGGAAGAAGTCCGCCCAGGAAATTTGACGATAACAGACGATGAGTACTCCTACGGAATCTGACTGTGAGTACGAAGATGCCGATTTGACCAAAAAGCCCGGTGTAGGAGTTCGCTGGATATATGATCGTCGAAAAGACGAACTCAACTGGTACCGTCGAAGAGGCCAGGAGGCGTTTTGCTGGAGTCCGGGTGTGGCGGAGACAAGCGGAGCAGCGACCCGACCCCAAGAAATCCCCCGTTAAGGGGTCATCACAGTAGCGATAGAAGTCGGAGGAAGGCAGGTGGACGCCACCATTGATTCCGGGGCATCGATGAGTTTCGCCAGTGAAACCTCACCTGCCTGCGCAGGTGAGGTTCGCGATGTTGTCACTAGAATAGTGTTGGCCGATCGGTCATGAATGGACGTGACTAAATTGTGGCGAACCTCGGTCACGCTGGCGGGCACCACAGTACTCTTACCCATGTTGGTGGTGCCCACCATGTTAGATCCAGTAATTCTTGGGATAGATTTCCTCAAAGCAGCAGGAACGCGCGTGCGATAAGGACAAGCCACCCTCGACTTGCAGCCTGAACCCCAAGCAGTAGAACACCCTTTGTTACCTCCAGTACTCATACCACCGAGGGACGATCAAGAAGAAGTGGTACACACCCCCGAGTTTAGGGCCCAATTGGGGATTGCCAAGGAGGAGCAGAGGTTCTCAGCCCTACGTCTACGCGGTCACGACGCTGGAATACCCGCTATGATGGGGGCGGAAGACCACGACGAAAAGCGGCAGATTGCACCATTGAGTCTCCAGTGGGTATCTCATGTCGCCGAACACCGTATCGTCATGCGCGACGATAAACCATTGAAGCAAAGGAACCGCGATGCAAAACGTCATCGTCATCGACACTGACCTGCCCGCCGCCCTGCCTTCCGCTGATAACAGTGCCTCTCTTTCCAGCAGCACGCGTACCCCCAGTCCATCGGGACGTTTCAATCGCTATGGGTTACTTAACCCTAACGTCGTTGTGCATCCAGCCACGCCGGACGTATCGCACGAGACACGAACCCAGCGCGAACACCCCTGTATTCCGGAGAGGATTCGCAAGGGGAGTTACAGTTCGATGGGGTCTCTGACCCCTTGACTTTTATCGAACAGGTCGTGCCATCTCCTACGGCATCGAACTACGCCTTATTCCTCGTGCTATGGCGGAACTCTTAGTCGGTAGGGCCGACAAATGGTTCCAGACTAGTCGTCTGCAAGGAGCCGATTGGGCCCAGTTTCGGAAGGAATTTCTGGAATTTTTCCTACCGCCACGGTATATGCAACGCCTGGATGACCGGATCCGACGACGAGAGCAATTGGAGGGGGAGAGGTTTAAGGATTTCATATTAGACCGAGTACTCATGCGACATGCCGGGTACACGGAACAGCAAGAGCTGCACCGACTCTACGAAAACTCCGCCCCGGACCTGCAGATGTACATTCGTCGCCACGAATTTAAGACCATTGGGGACTTGACCCAATTGAAGCCACGAAACTGGAAGCGGTGAAGCAACGCAGTGTGAGCCGAGCGAACCAACGAGAGGCCGCACCAAGGAATCTCAATCTATCTCAACGAACGGTGGAGCCGAGTCGGCCGACACAGGTCGGAAACCAAGGCGGCCGTAACAACGAACAAACGCGGGACGGCCTCGACCGGAGCATCGGGCCCAGACCAATCATAGCCACGCGGAACGCCTGCCGAAACTGCGGCGAGTCGGGACATTTCAGCCGCGAGTGTCGGAATAACCGACAATACTATTGATGCGACTGTGGGCGGCGCGGAATACGCACGGTGGAGTGCTGTCGACGGCCCCAGTCGGGAAACGGGTCGAGTCCCCGTGACACGCGGCAGCCTGTGGGGACGAGCACCACAAACAACCCACAGTACCCGCACCTCTCAGAGTATTTGAGGGCCGGATAGTGGCCGAAGTGGAAATTTTTGGACAAAGGAAACTGGCAACCGTCGACACAGGGGCGTCTCGCAGTTTTATTAGTAGAGAATGCGCCATGGCTGTGGGTAAACCTAACCAATTCAGGGAAGTTCGTACGGAAATCAACCTCACCGATGCGTCCAAAGTCGAAGTTTCCCAGCTGTTGGTGGCGGACATAACGTTGGGACGATAGCAAGTGCAGGTTCCCCTGCTAGTAATGCCGTTCATGCTCGAACCCTTTATTGTAGGGTTAGACTTCCTCTGCAAGATGGGGACGACCATACGATGTGGCTCCGCAAGACTAGTACTAACCGCCGGAATCAGACCGGGCAGCCACCATCATAGACGGGCGACCGAGGCTCGAGGAGACGGCCAGGAACGCCGAACTCGAAGCGGAGTACGACGGCCCACGACAACGACTCACGGGCAGCCGGGTCAAAAGAACACCCACAACGGAATGACGGCCAACCACCCCGACACACACACCGGAGGAACCGCCGCAGGAAGTCCCGGGGCAGGCGGAATACCCCGACGCACACGAGAAGAAGGAGGAGGAAATGGCCAGGGGAAAGAACAAGTATACTACGGGATGCACAGGGTGTATAGGAGGCCGATCGACGGAGGACATGAAGGACGTAGGAGCAGTCGGGCACGGGAATCTAATAGGCACCGGCAGCGAGTAGGAGACGTCGAGGAAAATTCACGGCTAGGAGACGACGAGGAAAATTCACGGCGAGGAGACGATGAGGAAAATTTACCGCTGGGAAGCAAGGGAACAGCAGGCAGCGACGTGGAACCGCTAGCCGCAGACCAAGAAGCGGAAATTCACGCGTTCCTGAAAGAACAAGTGGCAACATTTGCAGGGATGACAGGGGTCTCGAATATCGCCCAACATAGTATTGCGATGCGGGATAACAGACCAATAAAACAGCGATACTCCCCGAGAAATCCAGCGATTCATATCCACTCTGGATCTACGGAACGGCTACTGGCAGATACCCATGGCACCCAAAAGCCGGGAGTACACCACATTCACGGTTCCGGGACGCGGGCTGTTCCAATGGAGAGTCATGCCGTTCGGCCTGCACTCAGTACCAGCGACCTTCCAACGAGCCTTGGACAGCGTAATCGGCCCGGACATGGGGCCACATGCGTTCGCCTATTTGGACGACATTATCGTCATCGGCGCCAGCTTGGAGGAGCATAAGGAGAACCTGCGAAGGGTCTTCGAGCGGTTAAAGAGGGCTAACCTACGCCTCAACGAAGAAAAGTGCTCGTTTTTCCAGAAAAGACTCGCATATCTGGGCCACGTAATCATCGAGAAAGGAATACACACGGACCCCGATAAGGTTGCCGCGGTTTGAAAACTAAGTCCCCCAGCTAACTTGCGAGAGCTCCGAAGTTATTTAGGGATGGCCTCGTGGTATCGTAGGTTCGTGCCAAATTTCGCCTCGATTGTCCAACCAATGACAAATCTACTCCGGAAGAACCAGAAGTGGGACTGGGGAAAGGAAGAACATACCGCATTTAACCTATTAAAGGAGAAGTTGACTGCCGCACCCGTGTAGGCCTGTCCCGATTTTTCGGTGAAAATGACACTGCAGACGGACGCCAGCAATTACGGGTTGGGTGGAGAACTAATCCAAACAATTTATGGCCAAGAACGAGTGATCGCGTATGTAAGCCGGAAACTGGACGCAGCCGAGTTAAACTATTCGCCGATGGAAAAGGAATGCCTAGCTATTATCTGGGGAGTCCGGAAACTAAAGTGCTACCTCGAAGGGTACAGGTTCGACGTGGTCACAGATCATCTGGCACTCAAGTGGCTGGATAGTATCGAAAACACCACCGGACGAGTAGCTAAGTGGGCATTGGAATTGCAACAATACCAATATGACGTCCACTACCGCCAGGGAAAATACAATGTAGTCGCAGACGCGCTATCCCGACAACCACTAGAGGTCGTGCAACGAATGGCACTGGAAGAAAGCACGTGCAAATGGCTCAAGCAGAAAATGGACAAAGTGCGGAGTGACCCCCAGAAGTACCTGGATTATATCATCGAGAACGGCGCTCTTTATCGACACCTGGGACACCGGCCGGATGACCAAGACCAGCTGCCTTGGAAACTCTGCGTCCCCACCGGCCACCGTCCGCAAATCTTTAATGAATGTCACCTCGCCCCCACCGCCGGTCACTTGGGAATCCGGAAGACGATCCTTCGCATCAGCCAAAGGTACTACTGGCCCGGGATGTTCCGCGACGTGGGCACTTACGTCCGACGGTGCCTTTCTTGCCAAGGGAGGATGCTTACAGGGCAGGTCGAATAACCCTTCGCCGTCCTCTGTGCCGATTTCGTGGGACCGTTACCACGATCTATGCAAGGAAACACCATGTTGCTCGTCTTCTTCGACACTTTCTCAAAGTGGGTGGAACTTATACCCCTGCGAAAAGCCACAGCCGCCACGCTGATAAAGGCTTTCCGCGAGCACATCCTAAGTCGCTTCCGGGTACCAAAACAAATGGTATGTGACAACGGCACACAGTTTACCAGCAAAGCATTCCGGACTTTAATGGCCGAAGCAGGGGTGGAACTCCAATACACAGCACTGTATTGCCCCCGAGAAAACCCGACCGAGCGGGCGAACCGTACCACCAAGACTATGGTATCACACTATGTCGACGATCAACAAGATACGTGGGATGCACTGCTTCCAGAGATCACGTTGACTATAAACTCAAGTGTTTCGGACTCTACCGGATACAGCCCAGCTTTCGTTCTTCATGGTCGCGAACCCAGGTTGCCAGGGGCCTGGTACGAGCAGGTTACACTCGGGACAGGCACGCATCACATGACGCCAATCCAAAAGTCCGCACAACCTCGGGACGTATACCATATGGTACAGACCAACATGCAACAAGCCAGCAAGGAGCAGAGCCGCCAATACAACCTAAGACGAAGGGATTGGCGACCGACCATCAGGTCGCTCGACCTGGTACGGCAGCACCATTTGTCCAAGGCTGAGGATCGTACGTTCAGGTACACCGGACATGTGTCGCTCATGCGCATCGACGCACAATTGCGCCATTTGACTAATAACTTATAACTTTTGAACCAATAGAGATAAACAAATGATGTAAACGGCATATGATAGATAATTGATCTACCTTAAAAATTAGTGTTTGAGACAGGGAGTGGCATGGCAGAGGCGTAGTTACAAACCGGAAAAGTCAAAATTTAAATTATTTTTCAAAACACATAATTAAAACATTATTATCGGAACACAAAACAACAAAACAAAATAGCAGTAAAAATAATAAAGACAAAAAATATATGTCAATATATAAAATACCGTGCAATGGGATAATAAGATAATAAACACACCTACAGACATACGGATGAACTATAAAACGAATTTCTACTAAGAATATTAAATCGTTGTGTATTTTTATAGTTGTCCTGAAGACGGTTTGCCGAAGAGCAGCCGAAATATATCGACAAATAACCAAAATTAAAATTGTGTTGTTTTTCAAAATCCTGACCTCGTTCCGGCTAACAAGATATAATATTTTTTTGTTTAGTTTGTTTCATTTTTAATGCTTAAATTTTTAAAAATTAAAACAAAAAAAAATAAAGTTCGTTCAAACTTTTTTTTATTATTGTTAAAAATATTTGAAAATTAATTAAACATTTCTTTTTATTGTTAAAATGAAACTAATTACAGTCAAACCATTTAAAAATAAAATACAACTTAAATTTTCTAAAAATAAACAAAACGATACATTTTTTTTAATTTCCATCCAAAGTTGAAAAATGGTAGAGTAGCGAAAAACCATGAGATGCGGATATCGAACTCTTATTTGTTTTTACGTAGTTTTTACTTAATGAACACACCAATTAGGGAAACCAAGCATCAACCGTTCGATACTTAGTTTTTAAGATATTCCACCTAGAAGTGGCCTAAATTGGCTAAAAACCGAGTTTGTTTTTTAATGCTAAAAATTAGTCAACTTTGGAAGTAACGGACCCCAAATTAAAAAGGAGTTTGAGTTGGCTGTTTGCCAGCAGTCTTGTATTTTCGAAACGGTCTCGAAGCGCTGCCCATGCTGAAGCGAAACCCTCATTTGTAAGAGGGGACTTGGCTACGATTGCCTTAGCCTCGCCGCTAGTTTTAGCGTTGAGATGAAAAAGTTTTTTGACCGGTGTCAACCTAGGATTGTTGACATAAACTGCTGTAAAAAGGTCCCTAAATGTTGGCCATTTTAGATAATCTCCCTCGAATACATCAGTATCGCATGGCGGTAACCGGCACCCAGACGGAATGTAAGTGGACTGATTATTAGTGGAGCTCGTGGTCAAATGCTGCGAAGTGGATCGGTCCATTAGCTCCCTGAGCTGAACCGATAGCTCCTCGTACACCGAATAGCAATATTCATATTTTCGGTGCAGAGTCGCCAGAATATCCTCCGCTCCTTCAGTCGTAATGCTGGAAATCGTGTCTAGGCAAGCTTCAAATTCTTTCTCGGCTTTGTCTCAGAGTAAGCGGACTTGTTGGACTTGGAGTTTCTATGGTCGCTCTGAAATGGCTCATACGGTCGGACACCGTGAAGAACCGCGCGAGGGCTGCAATTGCAATGTCGTTGCTCATTTTTGCCTAAGAACAAGTTGCTATCGGCTTTATGGACTTGGTCTGGATTTGTGACCTAACTTTAGGTGTAAGCGGACTCGGAGACAATCGTTTCTGATTGCTCGTAGGAACAGACAACTTCTTGTCGCCTTCTTGGGTGGCTAATGAAGTTTCGCTCCTTGTCTTCTTTATTGATTTTGGGCCTACTGGGCTTTAGGTGCGCGCGCGAGGAGATGCGGAAAGCGATCGCGTTTTATTTGCAGACGGAACCGATAACTTTGTTTTGTCTCCTGGCATTCCAGAAATAAGATTAACTGGGCAAACCTGGATGACTTTGTAGAAATTAGACCCGCCCGGAAAAGTCTGTCCTGGAATGTATTTACGCTGTTGCGGATCACCGGGGTGGATTTGAAAAGAAACGGATCGATGAAATCGATAACTTCCGATAGATACAGGTGCGGCCCCAAAATATCGAGAATTCTAATAGCGGAATGTCAGCAATGTCAATGAATGCGACGCAAAAAAAATCGTAAAGAATTAATTTAATTTTGTTTAAAAATGTATATATTGCAGTGGCTGCTTTGTTTCCTCGTTATAGACAATTGCAAGCGGTCCGCTTGTGTTCGCTCTTTGCGTTGCAGCTCCGGTATACTATTGGAATATGTGGAAACGGAACAGTTGTAAAAATTTAAAAGTTTTGGGAACAACTGCTTTATTGTGCGAGTAAATAACGAAAATTCGGAAAAAATGTTCTGCAAGATATTTGCAGTTGGTTGCTGAGCTGCGGAAATGACCGCAAGGAATATGGAAATAAATATGTTTCGCTTTGCCAAGGCTTGCACAAAAAGAATGTATTTATTAATTTTTATTTATTGGATGTGATCCAACGGCGTGTGCCAAATAGCGCTGCTGAAATAAGTATCATGCAAATGTTGGAAAGGCGTATCGTGTTGATGGGTTCGGTGGAATCGGATTATTTTGATAATATGTATAATATAATGAATTGTGTTCGGTGGAATCAGGTTATTATGATTATATTTCTAATTTATAATAAACTAGCAGGGTCGGTAGCCCGCAGCTTCGCCTGCGGAAACAAAAATTGAAAATTAAGCTACTTATTTTAAATTTATAAAATGTATAATTTTTATCCTATAAACCGAAAAAAGATTTTATCAGAACATTTTTCCTTAATTTCGGTAAAAATTACAGTATTTTTTCCTATGCAAACTACTTAAGGAAAAAAAACAAAAACTTGTGTTTTTTTAAATTTTTCTTAAATTCTAATGGATTGTTTACATAAGTTATCAGATGAACAAAACAGAAAAAAATTCCTTTTTCGACACAAATTTTTCTCTAATTGTATTCAAAACATTAGTACTTTGTCCAAAACTTATTGTCGAAAGACAAAATGTCATACTGCGTTGAGCATGTAAACTAATATGTAATTCAATTCCAAATCCATTGCCATTCAAGACAAGAAACAATGGTAAGATGCGAATTAGATGAAATTTACATGTTTAGAGAGTTTTCACTATTGCTGTTTCCCTCTTACCCAAATTAATTAATGGTTATTTTTTGTATGAACGAAGAGTAAGCGATTAAATCAAGAAAATAAACTTAATTTCTTTAAAAAAATGAAAAAGAATTGCAAAAAGATATACATAGCTCTCCAACAACAAATATGATAATTTTGGTTAAGATTTACGAAATTTGAAACGTACAAACCCATCTAAAATGTGATGCGAAATGCAGTTGAAAAAATTACTGTCTCCAATTCTAATTTTAATAAATGTAAGCAATACTATTGCCCTTAATTGGACGGACACTCATATTACAAGTCTAAGAACATTTTTGAAAGGAATGCAAATTTTAGGCTGTATTTTATTTTATCGGTCCTTCAAAAAAAATTCTGTTGATCTTGGCCTTGCTACCTCCTTCTACCTTTTCGCCTTTGTTAATTGTCCCTGTATTTTTTGTTTATCAAAGACGAAATTTTAAAACTATTTAAACCGAGTTACATTTACTTCTTTTAAAGATGTTATTTCTTGATAATTAATTAATTACCTAAGAATGAAGCCAAGGTAATTTTATGCACATAAGTAACGAAAAGGTAAATAATAAAGCTCTAATAAGGCCTCTTAACATTGTAGGCACTAGCGTGCTAGGGCTAGTGCTGACACCGGTCGCCAAGGCGGTCCTGTCCTCGATTCCAGAGCCGCAGGTTGGGCATCCGTCCCTTGTGTCGTGCCCGAACTTTTTTAAGTACGACCGGAAGCACCCGTGTCCACTCAGAATCTGGGTAAGTTAGAAATCATCCTGCCCATGCTTCTTTTTCAGCCATGGACTCCAGACTGAAATGAGAGCGTGGTCCAGCACCCAGAAATCGCGGAGTCCCATCTCTCCTGCCACAAAGAGATTGATCTCTGTCTCGCGAGCTGTTGCGCCTCACGCCTAGATAGGTCGTCCGTGCTTGTAACCGCTTCCTTCACTTCTGCTGCCTCTCTTACTAGCTCGTTTATTGGAACTAGACCAGCGATGACCAGCGCCGATTCCTTGGAGATCGTCCGCAAGGCACAGGATATCCTGATGGCACATAGTCCGAGCGTGCGTGCCGAGCTACTCATGTAAGAGGGCGTCGTGGCGGCTTTAGCGCATTCCGGGGCGGCATATAGGACTTGGGACGTAACGACGCTCGCTAAGAGTTTCCTGCGTTCCTGCTTTGGGTCCCTTGTGTTCAGTAGAATCCGCGAGAGTGAACTGGCGGCCGCTGCGGCCTTCCTGTTGGCATACTCCAGTTGCTCTTTAAAAGACAGCCTGGTATCGATAATGGCGCCTAGATATTTGACAGCTCAGCTTGGCTGTCTCAAAGAGTTTCCGGCTGCTTATAAGAACAGCCTCTGTCTTGTGCGCCGCTAGTTGGAGCCCGGCAAGTGACAGCCAGACTCCACCTTCCTTACCGCTGTGTTGGCCATGTCCTCCACTTCGGCTGTTGTCTTAACCGTATTGGCGACGTCGTCTGCGAGTCCAGTCACATGGACGTTGGCAGGCATGGGAATCCTCAGCACGATCCTTATGGCACCCCAGCAGTAACATTGTACTCCTTTGGGCCGTCGCTCGTATCGAGCAGCAGCACCCTTTCTTCAAGGTGGAGAAATATCGATTTTTGGGAACATCGATGTTTTCGATATTTATGTCTAAAAACATCGATGTTTCTCGATGTTTTTGCATATACATTTCTATATTTCTATTGTCTTGGCATGTATTTGCATTTGTTTTTACACATATAAACATGAACATAAATATACCTTTTCAGAGGGTATTTTACTTTTAGCTAAAAGATGGCTACCAAGAGCAGGAGACAGACCGGAACCAAAAACATCGATGTTTTTAAATCAAAATATATTTATACTAACTGGGTCATTTAGATGGAAAAATAAAATTTTTAATATTCAACGAAAGAGCATTAAAACAGAAGCATATTTTAACTATTGCTTTAGCTGTTTGTCCATATCTTTGCTTTTTGTTTTTTTATTTTTTAAATGGGAATCCTCAGCACGATCCTTATGGCACCCCAGCAGTAACATTGTACTCCTTTGGGCCGTCGCTCGTATCGAACAGCAGCACCCTTTCTTCAAGGTGGAGAAATATCGATTTTTGGGAACATCGATGTTTTCGATATTTATGTCTAAAAACATCGATGTTTCTCGATGTTTTTGCATATACATTTCTACATTTCAATTGTCTTGGCATGTATTTGCATTTGTTTTTACACATATAAACATGAACATAAATATACCTTTTCAGAGGGTATTTTACTTTTAGCTAAAAGATGGCTACCAAGAGCAGGAGACAGACCGGAACCAAAAACATCGATGTTTTTAAATCAAAATATATTTATACTAACTGGGTCATTTAGATGGAAAAATAAAATTTTTAATATTCAACGAAAGAGCATTAAAACAGAAGCATATTTTAACTATTGCTTTAGCTGTTTGTCCATATCTTTGCTTTTAGTTTTTTTATTATACCCGTTACTCGTAGAGTAAAAGGGTATATTGTATTCGTGCAAAAGTATGTAACAGGGAGAAGGAAGCTTTTCCGACCCTATAAAGTATATATATTCTTGATCAGGATCACTAGCCGAGTCGAACTAGCCATGTCCGTCTGTCCGTCTGTCCGTCTGTCCGTCTGTCCGTCCGTATGAACGCTGAGATCTCGGAAACTATAAAAGCTAGAGGATTGGCATTTTGCATGCATATTCTTGGAGTTCCTACGCAGCGCAAGTTTATTTCAAAATGGTGCCACGCCCCTTCTAACGCTTCTAAAGGTGTCTGGCGCCCACACCATTAAAGATTTTGGAAAACTAAAAATGCAGTTTTATTGTGACTATCAATACCTATCGAAATGTAGAAGAAATTTTTCAAATCGGACCATTCGTTAAAAAGTTATGCCTGATCAAAGATTTTATATATCTATCTCCCTCGCACTCCCTTAGCTGAGTAACGGATATCTGATAGTCGGGGCACCCGACTATAGCGTTCTCTCTTGTTTTTTAAATAACTTTGACCAGTTCAGCTCGGTCAAAAACTTCAAAAAAACATCGATGTTTATCGAGGAATCTATCGATTTTCAGATCGATGTTTTTTCCACCTCTACAAGGTAACTGTCGACTATCCTTATGAGGTACTCTGGGATCCGTTGCCGCCTTAGGGCCTGCATAATTCCTGTCCAGTTTGCAGTGTTGAAGGCATTCTTGATGTCTAGCGTGACCAGTAGGCAGTATTTCTTCGTACCGCCTTTCCAACGCTTCCCGCGTATAGCTTCCGCTGCTATCCCGGTGACCGTTTGGATCGCGTCAATTGTGGACTTTCCTTTCCGGAATCCAAACTGGGTGGGGGAGAGGCGTTGTAGAGCGCCGCGAAAGTACCCGGCAGACTCCTAACCGCCAGCTTTATTGCTTTGTTGGGCACTGCGTCCTGGGGCTTTATTGATCTGCAGGCTGCGTCCTGCTTCAGCAACCTCTGTCTCCGTTATTGCCTCGATCTCCTACGAAGGTTCCGTTTCGTACAGTGTGCTCTCCCTGACGCTACCCGAAGGGAACAGTGTGCAAACGATCTCACTCAGGGTTTCAGGGTCCGTTGGAGAGCGGCTACCTGCATTTACACGCTTAACCGCGAGTCTGTAGGCCCCACCCCACGGATCCTGTTCGGCTGCGTCGCATAGCTTCAGGAAGCATTCCTGATTGCTGTCCTGGATGGCGTGCTTCAAGGACCTCCAGGCTTGCTTGAAGGCGGCGTGTGCGGCCTCGGCCCAGTCCGTCCTACCTGCGCGTTGCAGAGCTCTTCTGGCTCTGAGGCATGTCCTTCTAAGGGTCGCTATATCAGAGTTCCACCAGGGTACAGGCTCATGGTCTCTCTAAAACGGTTTGCGCTGCAGCATACCTGCCCTGCACGCATCCTCCAGGCTGGCGGCTATCCCGTCAGCATTGGTGTTTACGTCTGCTTACGTGACGAAATGCATGTCCGCAAGGCACCTGCTCATTTGCTCGGCGTTCAGCGTCTCCTGGCGGTAGCCCTTGACTACTCGGATCCGGGTTCCTGGTCCCGGGCGTATGCCGACTGTGCATAGTATTGCCTCGTGGTCGCTGGCCGTGCAGAAGTCGCCGATTCTCCAGTGAGAACGTCGGGCTAGCGGGGAGCTCACAAAGGTAAGGTCTATGATACACCCTTCTTCACCCCGATTAAACGTCTCATGCGTCACTTCGGTAAGCAGCACAACGTCTAGCGTTGCAAAGGCTCTTAGTAAGGTGCGCCCCCTGCTGTTGGTGCTGGGACACCCCCCTGCGATGATGGTTGGGTGACAGCTCCTTGTATCAAAGGCGATCGTATCCAGTGCACGGCTAAAGTCCACCTTGGAGAGTGTAGGTGCTAGATAGCAGCTGTAGACCCACGTTTCGTCTATTCGAGCTCGGACGAAAACCGATCCCTTACGTACGTCCAGTAATGATTTGCTGTTTCTCCTGCACAGCCATATCGCGGCTTTGCCTGATGTGTCTGTTACCCAGTCCTTGACTTTGTACGGTTCACTGATGATAGCCAGATCCGCTTTACATTCCCTCACTGTCTGCAGGAGTAGGTCCTGCGCAGAACGGCAGTGATTCAGGTTTATCTGGATCACTTCCATTCTCGGGGTTTGGCTACGGTTTTTTTTGCGGAGTGGGGACACCGCCTGCTTCCTGCTTGGTGGTTCCTCGACTGCGGACCTCCTTCGGTGCATAAAAAGCATACGCTCTCGTTGGGGCATTGAGCGATTTTGTGCCCCGTTTTGCCACATTTGACGCAGCACCCGCTTCTGTCTACTTTGCTATAGCACTTTGCAGCAAAGTGCCCAATCTCCAGGCACTTGTAGCACCTGGGCTGTGAGTCCCTCTCCTTCACTTTGCAGATGGACCATCCTATCTTGACCTTGCTCTTACCAAGAACCCCTTCTGCGTCTTTGCTCGCCAGCCCAACTACTGCCGTCTGAGTGTCCCTGTATGATGGACGGAGACTCCTCACTTTAACAGATGCGGCGTTCACGGCAAATTGGTCCACCAGAGCTTTGGTGACATCTTCGGCCACCACTAGTGGATCCAGTCGTTTATCACCGTCGTCTTCGTCCTCGCCCTTTCGGATAGCTCTCGCACCGCAGTCGCTTCTCCAAGAACCGCCTCGAGGGTCTCTTTTATTTCCTCCGTGCTGTTGTCCTCGCTTCTGTTGAGCTCCAGAAGAAGGTTCCCATTCGCTGTACGCCTGACCTTGTATACTCGCGTGCTGAGGTTTTTGCAGCTTGCCGTCGTCATTACGGGTGACCATAGCTACGACTTCGCTATAGGTCTTGCCATTGGCATCCACTATTAGGGCGTCCGAGCGGTTAGGCTTCCGGGGCCGCTTTTTCGGAGCAGCCTTTTTCCAAGTAGTGGTCGCGTCATATCCAGCGGTGCCTCTCGTGGCATCATCTTGTGGATTTCTTCTCTTTACCTGCTGCGAACCCTGGGGAGCTTTAAGCGCAGACGATTGCGTTGATGGAGTCGGGAGCTCTCCCCCATCTAGAGCCGTGTCGGGTTGACTATGCCTTCGCCACGGGTCTGTCTGCACCGCACTAGTGGAACTCCAGAACTCCTTTTGTGCGGCGTTATCCTGTTTGAGACATACCGGAGTCTGTTGCTCCTTGCTCTCACTGTTTCCTTTTTTTTTTTTGTTTGTAAAAGGGTTATATTTATTCAACAATAACAGGTATACTGCTACCTATGTGACAGCTTGAGCATGGTATCTTTCAGTCTTCTACTCTCCCTGTTTCGGAGTGGGCCTTTGCATTTCATGAACTCCATGGGCTCCTTTTGCATATGGGAGTCCCCAGCTTGGCTGAGGGAGCTTAATGCACCTTCTTGGAGGGACTTCATCCCGAGAACATTGCTTTCATGGCTGCCTGGGTCCCTTTGGCGTTTGGCCGCATCCTGCACCGCATCATCTTCTCGTGGCGGCGGCTGGCCCGTGGGTTTTTTTTAGGAGGGGTGACCTGAAAAGCTTCGAGCTGCTCCTGCTGCCTCTGGCTTAAGCTTGGTGCATTCACTGTCGAGGCGGCCAAGTTCGCCACCGCCTCGCCAGGTTTAATGTTCGGAATGGGATTTAGGGCCTCCAGAATTTGTCAGAATCTTCTGTCAGTGCTTGCGCCGGCGCCCCCAGCGGTCGGGTTACCAAATAAGTATATTGCGTTGCCAGATGGGCCCTCCCATCAAGCGGTCAGCTGGCGTGCTCAGCTTGTTGTTGTGGGCGCCGCCACATTTTGCCGCAAGAGAGTTTGGGAGAAAAACATATCCGCTTCTGGAATTATTCGGTCGATGGATCATGAACTGACGTGGGGCGGGTCTTCCAGCAGGGGTGTGTGTAGGATCCGGAAATAACTGAAAACGCTGCCCAAACTTGCTTCAACGTTATGAAAACTTCATGGTTTATTCACTTTTCTACGACTTCGCGGTTACACTGGTAAATTAGAACTAACTTAAAACTATGGAGTGGTAGTTTCAAGAGCCCCTTGGAGAGCGGAGTGGAGACACTTAACAGTGCGAGAGAGCGAGATGCTAGCGATCTGGAAGAACTGCTCTCTCGACTGTAAAGGCTCCAGGGTCGGTTGAAAGGGAACTGGAAAGCTCCGCTTTGGCTCGAACAAATATGTTCTCTAGATGCGAAAGATTGCAGCACTGGGTCATATCGAGGATCAGTTGGTAATAAGCTATATCGTAGATGGCTTGAGGAGTGTGATGACTTAAAATTTCCACTGTATAGTTCGACGTCATTTAAGCTTAGAACTCGGTTTGAGTTGGCAGAGTCGGTTGGTAAAAAGAATTCGTTCAATCGTGGGCCCAATTTCAATCGCGGTGAATAACAAGAAAATCCATTCAACCGAAAAAAACTGTGTGTCCGGTGACCATAAAATAGCTGATTGTAAGGGCGACCTAAAATGCTTCACATGCAACGGTGTGGGCCATATTGTCAAACACTGTCCAGACGTTAAGCCCAATGTGAATGTCGTGTTCAAACCGGTAAAAAAAAAATGTTGTGCTTGATTGACACAGAAGCAGACGTTTGCGGCGAGAGAGATGCAAAATAATGAAGAACTCTCTCAATCAGGTGAGTCCCTGAAAACTCTAACAACCAAAAAGCAACCTGAAAGCAATTGTTGGGTTCCTAGAATTTTTTTTGGGTTGCTTTCAAATGTATATACATTTTCATCGACGTTTTTGTTGATACATAACAAAGTAGGTTTGTTACGGCTCTCAGAGTGTCATCAAAGGTTGAAAGCGGATTAGATCTATCTCTTAGGCGGCTACGGTTTACTTTCTCCTGCATTAAAGCCCTCCTCCTTTCAGCATTTAAGGCTATTATTCCCGCTGCAGGCATTGAAGGTTCTTTTCACAGTATGCACAGTTTTATTTAAGAAAAAGAAACCCTCTTTTTCTAAATTTATTTATCAACCAGATGTAGGATCTATTTTTTTTATCAAGTACCTGACATTTGAGTTGCTAAAAACAACCGCTTGAAATGTCTGTGTCCCCGAAAAAATTGAGGTTTAAGTTTGCTTTTTGACACGCACTTGTATGAAAAACAACATGAAGCCTACTCAGTTTTATCCGATACATCTTTTGATCAGCATTTTAAATTATGCCGCTGAACACATAATCCAATGCATTTTGTTAAATCTTCTTCAACATTAATTCGTATTTAATGCATCATAGTCCAATGCTGTAGGAAGTATATGATCTTGCGTTTCCAATGTTGTAGGCCCGCATATCACCTTCAGTAAAGTAGTGATTTTGATACAGCGATTTATTAATTCAATAAAAAAAGCTTCTTCAGTGCCATCTGCTATGTTCCAAGGAAATTTATCTTCGCATTCAAATATAGAAGCTGCAAATCTTTTTGCCTCTTATTTTAAAGCTAATTTTGAGCCAACAGCAGGCTGGAATGATTTTCAAACCTTAAATGCGATCACTCCTCTATTAAATTTAGGTAGTTTAACCGTGATAGAAGAGAATATTCATAAAGCTGTTGAAGACGTTGATGATTCTTACACTTCGGACTGTGATGGGATTCCGGCTTACTTTCTGAAACATTGTATAGAGGTGCTATGCGTACCACTAAAAATTATAATTATCTTTGAGAAATCATCCGTGACTCCACTTTTAAAATCAGGGCCGAAGAATAACATTGTCAGTTACAGGCCTATAGCAAAGATCAGCAATATAGCAAACTCTTTGAGCGCATTGTTGCCCATAAATTATCATTTCATGCTAAAACATATATAAGTACTTCTCAGCATGGTTTTGTAGCAGGTCGGTCAACCACGACTAACCTTGCCGTTTTCAGCAACTATTGCGTTCATGCCTTTAATATGCGATCACAGGTTGATGCCATATACACTGATTTTGAGAAAGCCTTTGACAAAGTTAGCCACAATGCCCTACTGGCAAAACTATCTCGCTTGGGTATACATTCGGCATTAATAAATTGGATAAAATCATATTTACACCATCGTCTTTATAGAGTGAATATTAATGGAAATTTCCCTGGTTCCTATTTGGCAACCTCTGGCCTTTCTCATGGGAGTGCTATGGCCCCTCTGCTTTTCATAATATTCATTACTGATGTCAAGTTCTGTCTATCTTCAGAGTGTCTACTGTATGCAGATGATTTAAAATTTAAATCTGATTTTAATTTTTAAGTCTATTAAAATAGCGACAGACTCACAATCTGTTCAACAGGACTTAGATTCGTTTACTACCACTCATGAAAATAGAAGGACTACAGAAACAATTTCCTAAATTCGCTTTTTTGCCGCTAAGATTGTTAGACCCTGTTCCTTTATATCACCAGCAATGTAAGGTTGTTTACCTACCATCCCTTGCTCATCGTAGAAATATCCTTGCCAATTGCTTCATCTTCGATTTTGTGAATGGTAGTATCGACTGTCCAGAGCTACTCTCGAAAGTTGGATTTAACGCTCCGTCTAGACAACTTACGAATTTTGATCCCTTTTTCTCGAGTTGAGGCGGACTAATTATTCCCAAATAGATACAAATTTGAATTTATAAATATATTTTTTTTTTATTATTTTTTTTAATTTGTTTTTGCAAATATATATATAGATTTTTTTAATATATATATTTTTTTTAAATTTTAGGTAAAGTTTATTGTATTTGTTTATTAAAACAAATGGCTTTAATCCTAAGGTATGGTGCCTGGTGGGATTGAAAAGTATCCGGGCCCTCTCTTAACTGTTTTTTGTTGTTTTTTTGATGTTTTTGTTGCTGTATAACTGTTTTGTTGTTGTAGTTGATTTTTTGTTTGTTGTTTAGTTAATTTTGTTGTTTGATGATTTTTGTTTGTTGTTTGTTGTTGTGGTTGTTACTGATGTTGCTGCTGATGCCTCTAACAAGGATCCAGTGGACTTTGAAATCGAACTGAAGTTCCTTTACAGTAACTTCTCATTTTTATCCCCTCTTCATATGGGGAGCATGCTATTCCACCATCCCTCCCTCGCAATCACCCCCTTTGAGAAGTTTTAGTTAGACAAATGCTTAATTTTTTAGAAACCTTTTTCCTCATTTAAAATAATTAATATTCAAATGGGCTTTCTATGTACGTTAGAAAGACCACACACCCAAGTGAGAAATTGTCGCTCACCTTCCACCCATCCCCCACATCCCCATGTAACAATATTGATCACCTGACCTTTTTTCTCATTACGAGCAATTAATTTTCAACTGGACTTTCTATTTACGTGAGAAAGACCGCACACCCAAAATAATCAAAGATGGTTATCATCTCACAAGTTAATGTGGGAAAATAGTTTCAAATACAGATTTCTCTTTCCGCCCCAGAACGTGTTAAATTGATTCTAAGATTCTTTCCTTTCCACAAATGACTCATGAAGATGTCATAAAAGGGACTCTCACAAGAGGTACCCGAACCTGCGCACCTGTAACAGTACCCGACCGCAAAAAAAGGGACAAGGCACAAGCCTCACGCCAATGTCCCAGGCTAGCTCTTACACGTGCCATAATAGGAGTTGAAATCACGATCCCGCATTTCTCCGTACCTGCAATTTGAACTCCCAATAAAAAGTCAGAGTTTTTTTATACCATAATAATATATTTATTCATTTATTTTGGGATTCAAAACATATTTCATTATATATTGAAATTAATTTTCTGACTCCATCCCGACGATTTGCACAAAAGTGACAGGCGAATGTTGCTGGTGTCAATTCGGGATTACAGAATGTAAAGTGTTCACCATAATTCGTAGTTTTAAGATCATATCCACCTTGATTCATGAACATCGTTTTGTGTTTAGGAGGTATTTAAAGTGGTGACCAATTACCTCCCCTTTAAAATCCTTTAACCTTTATCGGTTAACCAAATTGCAGTCTTTCGAGATTTTGTATTAAGTAAAGTGAAATCATATGGTGGTTTTATTACAGAACTATTATTCAAGTTAGGATCCTGATCAAATACTAATCCTATTTCATTTAGAATGAAATTGTTATTATTACCAAAAAAGCCTTGCACATCAACTGAAACAATATCTTTCAACAATATGAAAGATCAATAACAAAGATAAAGGGCTTTCAATTTAAATTCATTTGGTGCTGATCACGTGACCTCTTCCTCATTATGAGTAATTAATATTCAACTGGGCTTTCTATATACGTGAGAAAGGTAGATCACCTTCCACCCATCCCCGATATCCCCCATGTAACAATACTGATCACGTGATTTTTTTCCTTATTATGAGCAATTAATATTCAACTGTTATTCCTATGTACGTGAGAAGTGTCATACACCCAAAGTATTTAAAGATTGTTATCTAAGACAAACATGTCCGATCATTTTAGGGAACGATGTATCCTATGATTGTAAAACTAATAAAGAAATGAAAACAACGTCCAATGAAATAAATCTCACAAGTTAATAATTCTCAGATGTAGGAAATAAATTGATTTTAAAATTTCTTTTCTTTCCACAAATGGCTCATAAATATCTTATAAAAGGGAAGTGCACAAGAGCCTGTAGAAATTTTGTCGTATTCATTTTTTTGTTTAAATATTTTTGCTTATTAATTTTAATTATTTTATTAATATTTAAGTATTATTTTATTAATATTTAAGTATTATTTTATTAATATTTAAGTATTATTTTATTAATATTTAAGTATTTATCAATTTCAATTATTTTACTTATTAATTTATTTATGAAGTTAATCTTCTTTTTCTATTCTTGTGATTTACATTAAAAGAGGTAGACACATGTTTCCGACGGTAATTCAGGATTATAGTATGAAAAGTCGTCAAAATAAATCTTAGTTTGCGATCATCTCCATCTAATTCATGATTATAGTTTTTATACTTAGGTGATGTTGAAAATATTGATCGAAGTATTGATAGTAAACAACTATAAACCAGCTAATAAACAGCTAATAATCAAAACCAAATTATTTTCTCTTCTAGCTTAAATTTCTTATGTTTTTTTAGTTTTAAGACTTTTAATGTTAGTTAGTAAGACAAAATTGATTAATGTTAAATGTTACCCAAAGTGACTGGTGCCATAATTTTAAGGCTTCACCTAGCCTGTAGCAATGGGATAAAACTTAAATAAATAAATAAATAAATAAATAGTAACCAATTCTTGAACATATAAATCAATTTCATAGTTATATTTCTTATCATATCTGGTCTCGAATTTATAATGATGTATATAACATTAACTTCCTTACAGTAAATTCCTTAAAAAAACCAATGCTTAGAGAACAAAATCCACCCCTAACATGTGCATACAATATGAAAACCGGTTTCCTTAAACCTGTCCAACATAACACATTTTCTCGTAATTGATTAGTAAACAATTATCAAAAAACTTAACATCAAAATTTTTAACATACAGAATAATACTAATATTTGAGATATTATTCTTCTTAATCCTACCTGCTTAAACTTAGAAAACTAATAAATGAATACTCGATACAAATTACTGATAGATTATTAATATTAAATTCTACTTTACTTACACCGACTCAATACTCATTACATTGTTGTAACGAAACGAAAAACAAGAAAGTTAAGAATATCACGTTGATAATTTTATTATACATATCAATAAATCTTTCCATTCCGATTATTTGCAAATACCTCCCAAAAAGATTTAAAGGTATCATGTATTATATCAGTTATTATTATTTAAGCTATTTATTATTTTCATTCTTCCGTCCTATATATATATATCTCGGATCGTATCACGGATTCCATCATACATTTTTCAATATCCCCACTTGCTAGCCTTGCATCCCAATATCACAGTTGTTGACAATAATTCCAAGGTCAAGATTGTCAACAAGAGTTCGACACAGTCGCAAGTAAAGAGAACAATTTCTTATAAATTTATCTATTCATAAAAATTGTATAAAGATGTAGTCAACAGAATATAAATAAAAAACGATAAGTGGGTTAGTATAAAATGTTTCATTCATAATTTAAAAGTCATTAAGCAGGAGAACTATTAATAACTAGGTAATAATCCTAAAGTTATGATTATCAACAGCGATACAGAAAGGTGATGATATAAAGGTTTGTTAAGTGCAACGAACACAGCAATATCTATTGTTGGTAAAATTCTGGAAAATTTACCATCCATAAACAAATATTATAACAAATGTAACGCTTAACAGAGATAAAACACGAGAAGACCTTAACCATAAACTTTTTTACCAGCACACCCCATAATTTTAATCATAATCTGTTTGAAGGTCAAATTATGGTCACGATAAATAGCAAACTTGATTGGAAAACAAGAAGGAAAGCTAGCTTCGGGCAGCCGAAGCTTATATACCCTTGCAGATAAAGTAAATAATTATATTTTAATGCTTACTCTATAGGTGCAGTTCCAGGGGTTCCAGATTCTGCGTGCCTATTTTAAATTTTTGCAATGGAACTATGGTCTAACGTATACATATACAATGGATAACAGAAAACGTGGACTAATAAACCGAATTAATAATTTCACATCCCAATTTGGTGAGGAAATTTTTAAAGAAGACTTAAAATATCTCATTGATACAAGGAATATGTTCATGGATAAAGGAGAATACGATCTTAACAAAACGGTATATGGTAATCATTTTACGTTTTGTAATAATGGATTCGGGGAAGATGCGTGTGCCTGCTTATCTATTAAAATCATCGAGACGGAGCCTTAAAACTAATGTCATCATATTTAGTGTATAAGAAAAGCCTGTTACAAATTTCCAAATAAACATGAGCTAAATAAAAATGTACATATTCTTTTGTTTGGGAGGGTGTTTGCTTTCAGCTGTTTCTTTTGAGAATTATTTTGCTATTGTGGTGGGGGTTTGCTTTCAGCTGTTTCTTTTGAGTATTCGTTTGTTCGGGGTGGGTGTTTGTTTCTCAGTGGCAAGGAAAGGGATCCCCTATTCAAGGGTGCTAATCAAGTTACCAAGTCCACGTGTGAACGTGTCAACAACCCGAGACATTTTCTAGAGGCTATTAAATTAAATTATTAAATTACTTACCACACCACACTTTCTTCCCGCCTCGTTTCACCCCATTTAATAAATCTATTAACGGACACCCGTCAACTTATCACCCTAATTAACGATCACTCGTAACGCACCAGTAACTTCTCCCCGCTTAATTAGAATCCCCGATTTCTGGATAGAATTTCTGGATACAATTCCTGGATATACGCAATTTATCACCCTAATTAACGATCACCCGTCACACCCCAGTAACTTCTCCCCGCTTAATTAGAATCCCCGATTTCTGGATAGGATTTCTGGATACAAAAGCTGGACATAACTATTGTGGACCCTAATTAACGATCACTCGTCACGCACCCATTAACTTTAATTACCCCTACCTGTCACCTTAACCTAATTTATTACCCTATTTAACGATCACTCGTCACGCACCATTAACTTTAATTACCCCCATTCATTACCCTAATTACCCTAATTAGCATAATTAATTACCTCCCCTTCCACTTTTTGTATCTAGCTCTCGCATTTATACAATACTACCAAAAAGTAAATAAAACATAGCATTTGGTATTAAAATACAATAAATACAATCTGATATCCACGATAGCTGCACTTTTTTATAAACGTTGCTCAGCATTTTTAATCCTTAGGTCAATGCCTATAATATTCCTGAAGATATACAAATCAAATTTTATTCGACTCCTGAGATATGGCCAATTTTTTATTGAAATTTTTAAATCGCTATAATATCCAACCGCGAGCTAAGCCAGAAGAAAGCCATATGGGGTTTAAATCGTATTGATGAGTTATTTCAGGTTTTGAAATCCAAAATGCAGTTACATTTCAAAACCATAAAAATGTTGCACAGTGTAACTTAATAACGTTTAATAACTTTTGAACCAATACAGATAATCAAATGATGAAAACAGCATATGATAGATAATTGATCTACCTTTAAAATTAGTGTTTGAGACAGGCAGGGGGCATGGCGGGCGCGTAATTACAAACCGGTAAAATCAAAATTTATAAACAAAACCAATTTTTTCTGACAAAAAAAATTAAAAAAATTTTTTTTTGTATTGGTTTGGTTTGGTTTTCTGTTTATGCTTTATTTTTAAAAATTAATACAAAAAAAATTTCCATAAAAAATTTTTATTATTATATATGAACATAAATTTAACATTTTTTGTTTTTTTATCGTAAAAATTAAACTAATTTTCAGTCCAACTATCTAAAAATAAAATAAAACTTAAACTTACACAGTAACGGATTTCCTGAAAAAAGATCTTGATTTTACCAGAGATGCACACAAATACAACATCTGAAACCACGTCTTTTTAACTTTTTTTGCTTCAAACAGCTGAAATTGAAAACAGACGCAGCTGAAACTTTCCAAAAATCAAGAAGAATGTTCAAAAATCGTTTTAGGAAAGTTTAAAAAATATATTATGATACATTTTTTTTTATTTCCATCCAAAGTTGAAAAATAGTGAAAAAAATTGACCTTTAGTAAATAGCGAATAATCATTAGATGCTCAAATCGAAATGTTATTTGATTTAACGTAGTTTTTACTTAATGAACACACCAATAATTCGATACATCATTTTTAAGATTTTCCACCTAGAAGTGGCCTAAATTGGCTAAAAATTGAGTTTTTTTAAAAGCGAAAAATTGGTCAAATTTAAAATGGCGTAATTTTTAGAAAAATCGGATATTTATATTTGAAAAATCCACTGTAGCTAAAGAAGTAGAGGTTGCCCAACTTGGTGATTGGACACCGTTTAAGTTAAAGGTTCAAAGCACCATTTCCGCTAAATTTTGGCTCTGGGCTACGAAGGGTTTTCTTGGTATTAAGCAGCAAAAAGTGTCTAAAAATCGATAATTTGGAACTTTGACAACGGATTTCTCAAAACTGTGACGTAATGGAAAGTTTTCAAGTATGGCGTACTAAACTACAGCTAAAATCCTTTAAAGATTTGTCACATTGTCCTAATTTATTACCCTAATTAACGACCACTCGTCACGCACCATTAACTTTAATTACCCCCAAACCTGTCACATTCTCCTGATTTATTACCCTAATTAGCATAATTAATTACCTCCCCTTCCACTTTTGTATCCAGCATTTGTATCCAGAACTCTCATTTATACACTACTGCTTTTCTTGGACTGACGGGGTATTTCAGAAAATTTATCCGGAAGTACGCATTAATGGCAAGACAACTTACCGAACTCCTAGAAAGATGCAGAATTTAAAATCGATAGCTTGCAGATTCAAGCTGTAGAAAAACTGAATGCGGGTTTAACAAGCGAGCCCGTCCTAAAAATTTTCAAACAGAATGCAAAAACTAAGCTGCACGTACACGCGTCGAAGGATGTTTTTGGGACAACAACTGGCACCCTGTTATGTACTGGAGAAAGAAGGCAACGCCACAGGACGAAAAATTACACAATTTTTTCTTAGAAGTGAAAGCTGCCTATTTAGTAACCAAAAAGATGAGACATTATCTTATGGGGATCGAATTTGATCTCGTCACTGACTGTGCAGCGTTCAAAATGAAAACCACAAGGAAAGACGTCCCTCTTGAGGTAGTCCAATGGCACCTATCAGCCGTAACAGAGATCCTAAATCCTTTTGCGCAATACACGATCACAAATAAGTTTATTTACAAACAGGTTACCGGAGCAGAGTTGCTTGCTATTCCAAAGTGTATGGAAAAGGAAATTATTCGAACAGCTGATAATTTTGGTCACATGGGATTAGAAAAAACAAATTATGCAATTCAGCAGGAGTACTTTATACCTCATTTGCAAACTGCATCGAGTGTATAACCCACAATAGAAAACTCGGAAAACAAGAAGATTACTTGCATTGCATAGACAAGGGAGATAAGCCGTTATCAACCCTCCACGTCGATCATCTAGGATCCTTAGATATAACGGCAAAGAAGTACAAATATAAATTCGCAGTTATTAATGGCTTTTCAAAGTATATCTGGATTTATCCCACGAAATCGACTGACGCCCATGAAGTCATAAAACATCTTACTTCATTGGTAGCCATCTTTGGAAATCCTTAACTTATCATCAGCGATCAATTAAAAGTGAGCCAACACCCGTATTAACCTACTACTAAAAAGAGAAAAAGCACCACGGCTATCAGTTAGGTGACTTAGTCGCTATTAGAGTAACTTTATTCGTCAATGGAAAAAAGCTGTCAAACAAGTTTATAGGACCTTACGAAATCATCAACGTAAAGCGGAACGGTCAATATGACGTTCAAAATCTGCAGAGTTCCCAGGCCCAAATCAGACGTCATCCGCTGCTGATTCCATGAAAGATCATCTGGGTCAGATAATGAGCAGGGTGGCCGAGTGTAAGGTGGAATCGTTACAATCACCTCACAAGTTGACACTTCCATCCATGACACACACCACCCATCAATCCCGCCCATTGAAAATTTACTAAATTTTGGCAGATGAGAAGTTTGCAGCGCCAAAGAAGACAAGAAAAGGAAGTCGAAGAAGTAGTCACAGAAGCAAGTCGAAGAAGTCATAATAAGTTGAAAGTTGTCAAAAGTAGTCGCGAATTTCTGTCGGTCATTTGGAATCTTGATTAAAATTATTTACCTTTTCGGCTATATAAATAATTGTATTCATAATAAATAAACATATATCCTAAAATAAATCTTACATATATGCCAGAAAAATTCCAGTCACCCAAGAGCTACACACCTTTGTCGATGCATCGGAACGTGCATACGGAGCAGCAATTTACGTTCGGTAAACGAATAAAAATAACCAGGTATCAGTTCGGTTACTCTGTTCAAAATCGACGGCTCAGCAGACGCTACCCCGATTAGAACTATGTGCTGCGGTGTTAGGAGCAGAACTAAGCGACAAGGTCAAAAAGGACCTATCTTTTGATAGTAGCGTGACAGTATGCTACTGGCGTGATTCAATGGTAGTATTGTCATGGATTAATGCTGAAACATTAACCTACCACACATTTGTAGCAAATAGAATAGCCAAAATTCTGGCAGTAACAAGCCAAGAGCAATGGCGTCATGTATAGTCTGCAAACAATGCAGTGGTCGTTCTGTCTAGAGGAATCCTCGCCAGCAAGTTAAGTGACCATAATCTTTGGTTTTATGGGCCACTATTTCTACACGGATCGTCAAGCCAGTGGACCAGCACTATGCTCAATCCGAGTGATCTGGAAAGGAGGCGAAAATACATAAGTTTCCCGATCTCACCAACCACAATCCAACAAGTGAAATTCGCTATAGGATCAATGATCCTATTGTAAAAATGTTGCTACGAGAGATGCATGAGGACAACATGCATTGCGGAGATCAGGTACTACGAGCTATCGCTACAACAGTACTGGATTCTCAACGAATGATCTATTCTAAAAGTCTAGAAGCATTATTCACAACTGTGTGAGATTAACGAGATTAAGCCCTAAGCTGATGCAACAGATCATGTGGGACCTCCCAGTCACACTAGCACGCCCATTTTTACTGTCCGGCGTAGACTATTGTGGCCACTTCTGGATTCATCACAAAATCCGAAGAAAAAGAACAGACAAGGCATACATTGCGGTCTTTTGCTGCTTCTCCACAAAGGCAGTGAATCTTGGATTGGTAAGCGATTCAAGGAGATTTCTGAGCCGCCGCGGCAGATGTCAGACAATCCGTTGCGATAACGCAACCAATTTTGTTGTTGCTAACAACCAGCTTAAGGAACTGGAAAGTACAATCTTCCCGGAGAAGGCCATGGATCCGATTATAAGTCAATGTAGCAAACGGCAAGTTGATTTTAAATTCATTCCGCCACGAGCTCCATCATTTAGAGGCCTATGGGAGGCAGTGCTGGGAATTGGTATCCAGGGTGAAGAATTTATTCTGAAATCAATGGTCAGCCGAGTACTAACAAGAACTTCAGGCTCGGTACAAATGGAAGACAGAAGCACAAAACGTCAGGGAAGGACTAATGGTGATGGTAAAAGAAAACAATTTACCGGTAATGTATTTAAGTGTATTTCACTCGGTTGGCGCCATTATTCCCAGCAGAGAGCAGTGGCAAGCGCCAAAGGTCCGAAGCTGAATCCCGCCTGGAAATTGATGAGTCACCTATACGTCGGAAAAAAGTAGTGATGGGCAGCACAGTCTCAGCCCATCTGGCGCTGGTGTTAATCCTTCCGGTAGCACTGGCGCAGACTGCCAATATTACGCGATTTAAAAACCACCCAGGAATATTCTATGCGTAACGTGGTACCGCTCGAATGGTAGGTTCGGAATGGACGCTGATTACGACTTGGGTCCATACCACAGTGCCCAGAACTTTATAATAATCAAGCACGCGGAGCAATCGTAGGACACTTCCAACATGTGTTCACAGAATTGCAATCAGGAAGTGAACTAATGAACCAATCACGACAACGCAGGTCACCATTTAATGGAATTCGCTATATAACAAACACATTGTTTGGAGTACTGAATTCAAATTATGCTGAGAATATGGCTAAAACAATAACCAAGGTTGAAAGGAACGAAGGGTTTTTATTGGAATTGTTCAAAATCCAAACATCATTTTTGGACTTGACCATTAACCTAATAAAAAGAGATAAGTCAAGCACGGATGTTCGACTGGAAACCTTGGAGCGTCATATTACCGCGATCAAGCAGGAGAATGGAAAGTATCAAGGGACACACCTTGCGCAAGCTTATATGGTGCTGACAGCCCTTCTGACGTTATTAATCACCAGTCTGCAACGTATTTAAACGGACATAACAAACATTCTAACAGACATCCGCCATCGGACAATATCAGTCTTGTTTCTCCAAAAAAAACTGACCAAATCAGAGACCATTTAGCACCAGATCAAATGCTTCCATTATCAACAGAACATGCGATTAAACCATACAGAATTATGCGGGCAGAAGGTACGTTAACAGACCCTTATGTCATAGTTCGTATAACGTCACTATTGGTGTCGACAACGTCGCAAGAAGTATACAGCATCATCTTCATCCCAACAAGGAACTCCAGAGAATGGACCTTATTCAAACTACGGTCAAGCATCATCGTAGCCAATGCCCACAGGGACCAATTAATGAGTTTGACTGAGGAAGAGTTTGAAGGATGCTTAACTGTACCCGCGAACGTTTACATCTGTTTCAGTCATCAAACAGTATTCAACGCAGAAGATCGGTGTGAATTTGAACAATTCAACAATAGATCCACCCCACATTGCGAAGTCATGGAATCTAAGTCCGATATGGTTTGGATAAAAACCTCACAACCAAACAAGTTGTCCAGATTAAACCAACCGACTACATCTACAAAGAGTTGGACAACCTACAAGAAAACTTAAAGACAATTGACCACTAAGTCCTGCCTCATCATTTGAGTCATCAAATAGATGCCTACGCTGCCTTAGTTATATCAGTCTTGCTAATAATCGCGTACAAGTTAACATTACTGAAGGGTAACTAATAAGTCGGTACCAATCTTGGGCGGTTCTCGGATCACCCTAGTGTTTTGTAACGAACTGATTTTGTATGTCTGCTCGCTACGAGACTCGTGCGGCTAGCTCAGAGAAGTTGTGTGTTGGTCCCACCAAATTTATATAAACGTGACCGCCCAGTAGATCAGTGAGAAAGCACAGAATTCAAGGGTTCGAATTGGGTTTATTGCGGGTGTGATTACAGCGGGTTTGATGGCACGATTGGCCTTGGTATCGCCACTCGTGGGCCTCGGTGTCTCCTGATAATGCTCGTCTCTGCACTTTGTTGCGTCCCTGGGTGGTTTGCTTTCCTCGTTGACTCCGTGCTCCGGTCCTGCAGCTCCCTGTAGCTCCAGGAGCTCGCAGCTCTCTGCTGCGTGGGCTCGATGACTACACGTAGCGCCTCGGACTCACAAGGAGATCGGCCGTGTGGGCTTAGGGAAGCGCTACCGTTCTCAGACTAGGGTGAACAGGTGCTGCGTTCTACAGGACAGCGCCTATAGACACACAACCGCCTGTTCCCGGCTCTGTCCCGGATGGTCCCACTAGGGTCTTGCTCGGATCGCGCTGACAGTCTAGGTAACACCTGGAATCTGCCTAGGGTTTTTTCCCTTGCTTTTACGCCTGGTGTAAACGAACCTTCCACCCTGGGCTCACCCTCTTGCTTGTTGACCGTGTCGTTTTCGCGTAGCTCGATGTCCGTTGCTCTACTCCTGAATGTGCTAGTTGTGAGGTTGGACGTAGCGTGGCTTCTGGTACTCGGGCGCGCAGAACCGTTGGGTCTCTAGGACAGCGCCTTGAAATGACAACCGGCCTATTCTCTCTAGGACAGCGCCTTGAAATGACAACCGACCTATTCTCTCTAGGACAGCACCTTGAGATGGCTGGTCGCGCCAGGACAGGCATCCTGGGCTTAGATGGCTCTCGCCCCGAGTTCACGATCACTTGTCTCAGAACTTCACTGCTAGACTCTGAGAGACACGCCAGGCGTAATGGGAGGATTTAGTCGTAATAGGAGTAAAAACAGATTGTCTTGCCTTAGCCGTGTGATACCCTGTGGACCTCAGCTACCTGTGTCCTGATGATCCAATCCCGAACGTCTCGACGTAGCGATCTTGCTCCTTGTAGGCTCCCACGGCGCTGCTTCCGACGACTTGACTTGTGTTTTACTTGTAGATTACTTGGCACTGGTTGACTGACTTGTTCACTTTGATATCTTGACGGATTGACTCCTCGTGATCGACTGATCCAGTTGCCAGCGCACGGCGGCCTTATGCGCTCTGCCCGCTCAATCTCTCCACTCCAGGTTCAAAGTCCTTGGCTCCTGTTTGAGCCCGGTGTCCCCCTTGCCCGGCTTCAAACTGCAGTTCCATGTGTTGCTGAAGTCCCCCTGTGTGCAGCTCCGCTGCTGAGATGTGTCCTTGTCCTCCTGGTTTAAAGTTCACGGCAGAGTTCAAAGTCCGGTGCAGTTTCCTTTATTTCCTTCTTGCACCCGGCACTCTGGCTCTGCCTGCCCAGTCTCCACTCTCTCACCCTCCGTCCTAACTCTTCAAACTCTCTTTGGTAGAGTTTCTTCTCTCTGGAGTTAGTCTCTCCACTCTCTCATTCTCCATTCTTTAGTCCCCAAACTCTCACTCTCCAAACTCTCTTCATCAGAGTTCTCTCTCCAATCCTAGTTTCCAAACTCTCTTCGCCGCGCCGCTACTACGCTAATTCGCAGCGTAACTGGTAAGCGTCCGGCCATCCGTTATTCCTGCTGCTGATATTTGTGGGGAGTTATTCACCTCCTCAAAGTTTTTATGTGCAGACTAAGCATAAGACGCCTTTAGGGGCCGTGTATGCTAGTGTCAGAATTTTTGTATGACAAGCGGTCGGCTTGCTGGCTACGTTTAGCCAAGGTACAGTTTATAAGTTCAGTTCTGTTTTACATTATTGGAATAAAGAGCACTTGGCTCGGCTCAACCTTCCAACGTAATCGTCATAAATCATCATTTGGAGATCATCGGCCAACCGGCCATCAACTTTAGTTGAAATTGTTAATCTGACACGACTGTTGCGCAGGAGGCAGCAAGTACCAATACGAGTACTACAACTACATAACTTCATAACTGGCGCCCAACGAGCAAATTTAGCTAGCGACCCTAACAATTTCAAGAAAACATGTAAGTGGGCTGATTAATTAATTTACGGCTTCAAAAAACATACGCAAAAAAATTGCATAAATTTAAAGTGAGCATTATAATTGGCGAAAATCAATATAATTTGCGCACATGTTTACAAATGAGTAATAATAGCTGCAATTGTGACTTGCAGCTCATATAAATTTTTTTATCTGTAAAAAGAAAATTAAATAAAAAAAGTATAATTATAAATGTAAAATATATTGAAATGCCATTATGCCAGCCGAACGGAATATTCGGCCATAAACATTAAACCTCGTATAAATTAGGTGGCATAGGTTCAAGTTTTTAATGAGCTTTCCAGCTCCGTGTAGAGACATTAAAAGAGAAGTCGTGAGTGATAGTGAAGGAGAAGAGATACAAGGCTTTACACCAAGACAGGATAAAAACGAAGAGAAAGAAGACATAATGAACGTGAACGAATTGCACAACCTTATCCAGATCTCCTTAGTGCAACAGGAAGCTAGGCTCCGAGCTGAATTTGAAGCTCAAATCAGCTCCGTAAATACACAGTTACAAAACATGCGCGTAGAGCCCCCTCAGGTAGAGGCCTACCAAAGAGTCTCAGTACTGCGAGGAGCACCCCCATGCGATATACCGCTCCACGTAATTAAGTCAGTACCAGATTTTAACGGTGAGCAAGATCAATATGTAGCGTGGAGGCAATCTGCCACGAACGCATACGAACTCTTTAAGCCTTATCAGGGCAGAGTGCCCATTATCAAGCCGTTAACATAATCAGGAATATAATTAGGGGCCCAGCACGAGCGTTGCTGGTATCACACAACACTGTTCTTAATTTCGATGCCATTCTGGCAAGATTAGACTGCTCCTACGCAGACAAAACTTCGTTGCGGCTGTTGCGACAACAGCTTAAAGCGGTTCGTCAAAGTGTCCAATACCTCATGCAATCACAAATAAAATTTCCATGTCCCATGACCTTTGAAGAGCCACATTGCTCAACACAGAGGTGTGGGCGGACGCCCTAAAAAAAAAACCTGAGGGCAGTTGTATTTTCGACACAGTCAAAAGACCTCCCATCGGCATTAGCGATAGCTAGGGAGGCTGAAGCCAGTATTGAAAGAAGCCAGTTCGCGGCAACGTATGGTAGGGCAATAGAGCAGAAGACACAGAATTCTGACTCTCGTAAGGCTCAGTACCGCGCTCCCGATAAGCAAGGGAACGAAAAGAATCCTCATTACTTTAATAAACCAGATAGGAACCAACAAAATGATTTTTGGCGCAAGCCAGATAACTGGGCCAATCGTGGCAATCCACTTCAGCCAGCAGAGCCCATGGACTGGAATCCATCGTCTTCCAAGTCCACACTTTAAACAGAACCAAAATGTTGCACAACCTCAAAACGCGCAGGCACAAAATTCAAAAAGGCCAAACTCCTCAGATAAGATAATTGACCAAAGGCGCAGCGGCTTGACAACATCGAGCAGACCGCCAGTGCCAAAGACCAAGAATATGATAACGCTGCGGTAGCCGCGCTGAGCGCAATCGAAAACGACAGCGATTTGGCTACCGTTCATCGATCGACGGTTGGCTGGGAGAACTTTTAAAATTCTTATTGACACAGGGGCTGCGAAAAGTTATATAAAGCCCGTAAAGGAACGCCAGAAGCCTCGCCGTTTCGCGTGAATTCACGCGTCCAACAGCATAGATAAAAAGTTCCTAATAAGTGTCTTGGGAACAACTTTCCCATTTTTATACCCGTTACTCGTAGAGTAAAAGGGTATATTGTATTCGTGCAAAAGAATGTAACAGGGAGAAGGAAGCTTTTCCGACCCTATAAAGTATATATATTCTTGATCAGGATCACTAGCCGAGTCGAACTAGCCATGTCCGTCTGTCCGTCTGTCTGTCCGTCTGTATGAACGCTGAGATCTCGGAAACTATAAAAGCTAGAAGACAACATGAAAACAAGAACCATTTCTTGTGAGGCGTGTTAGTAAGGAATGTGCCTACTTCGGCTTATATCAAAAAAAGAAGATTGTCATTTTGCATGCAGATTCTTGGAGTTCCTACGCAGCGCAAGTTTGTTTTAAAAAAGTGCCACGCCCCCTCAAACGCCCACAATCGCCCTACACCATTTTTTGAAAGGTGTCTGGCGCCCACACCTTTAAAGATTTCGGAAAAGTAAAAATGCAGTTTTATTCTGTTTACCTATGAAAATGTAGAAAACATTTTTCAAATCGGACCATTCGTTAAAAAGTTATGCCCGATCAAAGTTTTTATCTCCATCTCCCTCGCACTCCCTCTAGCTGAGTAACGGGTATCTGATAGTCGGGGCACCCGACTATAGCGCTCTCTCTTGTTTATATTAGATTCCCTAAAAACATTTGACGGGATTATAGGATTCGACTTGCTAACTTAGGTAGGAGCCACCCTCAATATGCAAACTACAAAATTTTTGTACGGTTCCGTGTCTGAGGACCTGCAGTTCCTTGACTGCGACAATGTAAACTTTACCAACATAAAGGTAGTCGTTCCAGAATCAGTGAAAAAGGAGTTAATCGAAATTATAAAAAAAATATATAAAGTGAGGCACGTGGTAGGAAAAAGCGTTTGGTAATCGACTTCAGGAAAATAAACGAAAAAACCATTCCTCATAAATATCCCTTGCCAAGTATCGAGTTAATACTGGCAAACCTTGGCAAAGCCAAATACTTTAAAACCCTATTTTTAAAGTCCGGCTACCACCAAATTTTCCTTGCAGAGCAAGATAGCGAAAAAACCTAATTTTCAGTCAACGGAGGAAAATATGAATTCTGTCGTTTGCCTTTTGTATTAAAAAATGCTGGTAGGATTTTTCAAAGGGCAATCAATGATGATTTGAGGGAGCAGATAGGGAAATCATGTTACGTATATGTGGACGATGTTATCATCTTTTCGGAAAACGAAAAGGAGCGTGTCGGTTACATTGACTGGGTCCTAAAAAAATTAAATTAACCAAAATGACCGTTTCACAAGAGAAAACCCATTTTTTTAAAGAAAGTGTTCAATACAACCGACAAGCTTATTTTCACTTAGATCATTCTTAGGACTTGCCAGCTATTATAAGTGCTTCATAAAGGATTTCGCTACAATAGCCAGACCACTCACCAACCTCCTTAAGGGAGAAAACGGATTCTTAAGCAAGCACATGTCTAGGAAAATACCAATAAATTTTAGCGATCAACAAAGAGACGCTATTAATAGACTTCGAAACATATTAGCATCAGAAGATGTCACTCTCAGATACCCAAACTGTAAGATACCGTTCGACCTGACAACCTATGCGTCAGCTTACGGCATAACGATGATATTCAGAAACCTTAAAGACTGCGAGACTCGTTACGCAACTAACGAAAGAGAGTTGCTTGCTATAGTCTGGTCTCTAGGAAAATTAAGGCAATATTTGTATGGCACTCGGAATATAAAAATCTACACAGGCCATAAGCCGCTAACGTACGCTGTCTCGGACAAGAACCCAAATGACAAATTAAAGCGTTGGAAGGCATTTATAGATGACTACGGCGCAAAAGTCATATTTACTCCTGGCAAAGAGAATTATGTCGCCGACGCCCTTTCGCGACAAAACATCAATGCCTTCCAAAACGAACCTGAATCTGATTGTGCAATCATTCACAGTGAAGAATTTAGCACTTATACTATAGAAACAACAGAAAAACCCTTAAACTGTTTCAGAAATCAGATAATCTTAGAAGAGGCAAAGTATTTCCTGAAACGATACTGTTGGATCAGTAGCCTTATTTTGTAATTATTAAAAACAGAAAAACATGAATTTAAAAATGAAAAAAAATTTTCTGAATTGTACACAAAACACAATGTTAATATTCGCATTTACATACGAGCTTTTTTTGGGTTTGCACTCAAGCTCACCACATAGCTGAGTCGCTTACTCTTATACTGATAAGCTTATAACTTCGGAACTCTTGTAATTTTTCGCACAGCTCGTGGGAGTCAGTCGTAATATTAGACTACTACGCTGTTTTTTCGTTCGAGTGGAAAATCCCTAGCTAGGTTGCTAAACGTAGTCGCATTTGTAAACTATTCTTTTCCGTGAAAAATCTCACGGAATTATCGAGCAATCCACCTTTTGTGTGAGTATTTTGCAAAAAAAACGTTGCCCACTTCAGCAACTGTTTTAGATTTTTGGCACTCTGTAAATTGAAAAACCAAATAAATAAAAGTGAACTGCCTTTGACAAAAATATTGCATGTGAAAAATATTTGTGAAATTTGGTATGCAGCATATATGCATAATGGCACATTTTTGGGCATTGTGGGCATCTTTAACCCGTATGGGATCCACAAAAATAATTGGCACATTTATTTGTCGAATAAAATTAAATTATTTTTACGTTTTGGAGCTGCGTGTTGGTATAACACTTGCAGACATAAACCAAAATTGAATTCATTAACAAAATGTTGGGGAAGATTAGAATTAAGTTTAAATGTTAACAGAATTTTAGAAATTTAGTATTTTTACGCAATTTGGTATTTTGGTAAACGACAAAAGCCCAAACGCGTTCGCTTAAGTTTCTCGTGTGTACTACTCTCTCTCTGCCCTTCTACGATTCTACTCGCAACGAATCTGAAGGGAGATATTATTGAAGTCAGCAAATAAACATTATAACGTCTAAAAAACCACGCAATTATTAATATTTGAGCTGGGCTTGAAAGAATATAAATTTAAAGCAGCGTATGACCGCAACATTTGGCGACCGTGACAGGACCCAGACAAATAGTAAAGTTCGCGTGGCTGTTTAGAGGTTATAATTTTATTTCATAAAAGCCGAGAACCAATCCGACATTAGCCAGCCTGCAACCGCAGCATCTTCAGTGTGATCGTCGTTGAAGACACCATCAAGGCACGAACTGGATTCCCGCAAATCAAAGGGCGCAACATCGGCAGTGGATCGGAAAGGCGCAGGTCGCAATCGCTTGAAAACATCTCCACAAGCGGGATTAGTACAACCAAGACGATTCCCTCCCTCTACCCGACCAATGAGATTTGCCGCTACATAACCTGCAACATTCGCACATACGCAAACTACGCCGTAATTATATAATCGTGTGCCACGCACACAATAACCTGTGAGTAGACTTACAAATACATACAAACATAAAATTCTTGCTGGTAGTGTGATTACTTTGCTGAAGGTGGTCAATTACGACAGAAATAACCGTTGCTTTACGCATACCAATACGTGCTGATTCTGTGTCTGCTTTTTGCTCAAAACTATAACGCCGGGCTGCAGTTGACGCAAAATTGACTCCCCTTCGACTACAGCGCTCAAAAATGGAAGCCAACATCGAAAACTTAGCGGCCAGAGTGAACAGGGAGTCCGATGCAACCGAGCTCAACCACGAAGAGTTAGATTGCCATTTACAAATTTTGGAGTCTTACTTTCGCCAGTTGTGTCAATTGCAAACACGAATTGAAGAGCTGAATTATGCGGACGACGGTAGAGCTAAGGTGGAAACATTGTTCATTAAAGCCAAAAGCAAAATAAAATCTCTAATGAGTAAATACAACCATTCAGCAGACGTCAGTGTTTTGAATGCCTCCGCCAGTGTACATTCTTCCCGATTGCCAAACTTGAAGTTGCCGCACTTCGATGGCAAATATTCAGAGTACAAACGGTTTGAAGTCGCTTTTACAAATCTCGTGCACAGTGACCCTGGAATCTTAGATATTGACAAATTCAATTATTTATTGAGCTGTGTGTCAGGCGCAGCCTTGGAGGTAGTCCAAGCATTCCAGGTCACTGAGGACAATTATTCAAAGGCATTCAAACGGCTGAAAGAACGTTACGACAACAACGTGCTTATTTTTCTCGATTCCATTTCTAGGCTTTTCAACTTGCAATCCATCTCGAACTCAGACGCTACAGGATTGCAACGCCTTGTGGACACATCATCAGCGATCCGAGGATCATTATTATCATTGGGTTCACCGAACGACGTCATGAACGCTATCATGATAAACTTACTTCTATCTAAGGTCGATGCCGAGACGAGGTTAAGTTACGATGAAAAGCAGTCATTTGAAAAGCTTCCAGACTGGGACGAGTGCTGCAAGTTTCTGACACACCGCTGTCAATTCTTGGAAGGCCGATCACGCGCCATCATCAAAGGTCGAGCCATCGACACACAGCAACGACAAAAGACAAACCATATGCATTTGTCCAAATCGTTCATCACAACAAATGTCAGTTGCACATACTGTGACTCGGGCAGTCACTACATCACACAATGCAAGTCGTTCTCTGCACTTCAACTCACGCAGCGGAAAGACTTCGTAAAGAAAGCCATGCTTTGCTTTAATTGCTTGCGCAAATCCCATGTTATTACGGATTGTTCATCCAAATCTCGGTGCAAGGTTTGTCAGGGCGCTCATCACACTCTTTTGCATGCGTATAGCCCAAGCCCAATTAAGGCTGATTCAATGACAAACCAACCACAACAAAGCCTGGTTCCAGAACACGCTGATTCTAACCAGCACAGCAGACCTAGGGTGTCTCTAATAGCGCGCACGGCCAAAAGAGGCATCATACCTACAGCACTAGTTCAGATCAAGGATGGACATGGAGACTTCCAAATTGTTCGGGCACTTCTAGACTCAGGATCCGAGGTGAATCTGATCACCGAAGAAACTACCAAACGACTCCAGCTAGAAAAGTCTCGCGTTTCTCAGTCCATAAGTGGGGTTTCTAACACTACTCAAACTGTAAACTACAACGTTTATACAGTTCTTAAGTCTCGCGTCTCGGAATTCAAGTGGTGTTGACATCTCACAATGGGACATTCCAAATGGATTAGTTTTAGCTGATCCAAACTTTGATCAATCTCACAGGATCGACGTGCTCATAGGAATAGAAGGATTCTTTGAGGCCATTCGCAGCGGCAAGTACGAGGTTGGCCCAGGAATGCCCGCATTCATCAACACAGCATTTGGCTGGATTGTCGGTGAAAACGCATCACACTTCATAAATTCATCAATCTACAAGTGCAGTCTCATTCAGGAAAGGATGTCTCTCGACGAATGCTGGCACAAGTTCTTGGAAGTGGAGGAATACAAAACCGCACCTCAGAGACTTAGTGAAGAGGAGCAGCTTTGCGAGCAACATTATTCCGACAACGTAGCTCTCACAAGCGACGGCCGTATTCTGGTGCGGCTCCCCTTTAAAATCGAACAACAAAGGTTAGGGCAATCGTATGATAGTGCATTCAAACGATTCATAATGCTGGAGCGCAGACTCAATCGTAATCCATCACTGAAGGAGCCCTATATCCAATTCATGAGGGAGTATATTGAGCTTGGACACATGTCTCGCACTACAACAGTGGACACAAGCATGCCACATTTTTATATCCCTCATCACTGCGTTCTGCGTCCGGAAAGCGTAACAACCAAGCTTAGGGTGGTCTTCGACGCGAGCGCTAAAACGACGTCAGGCCTAGCCCTCAACGAACTTTTAATGGTAGGCCCAACCATACAACAGGATCTCATCACGACTCTTCTTTCATTTCGACTAAATCTGTATGCACTTTCTGGGGACATATCAAAAATGTATAGACAATTTTTAATGGATGAAAGAGATCGGCGATTTCAACTGATTCTGTGGAGGGAGTCTGAGAGTCACACCTTGCACACTTACCAGTTGAACACTGGAACGTACGGCGTATCAGCTGCTCCCTTTCTTGCAATTCGCAGTCTTTTTCAAATCGCTAATCTATATGAATTAGAATTTCCATTTGCAGCTCAAGTTTTGCGTTCGGACTTATATGTTGACGACCTTTTAACTGGTGCCAATAGTATCGAAGAAGCTGCTCAGAAAAAGACGCAAATTACAGAGCTACTCAGCAAGGCGGGATTAACCATGACGAAGTTCAACAGCAACTCAGCTTTTCTAGTGGAATCCTCTGACAACGAAATCCCGATGAAACTAAACGAATGCAAATCAACAAAGATGCTTGGACTCGCTTGGCAGCCTTCAAGGGATTTGTTCGTACTCCACAACCAGGTGGAATTTTCGGAGACCAGGAGAACAGTGCTGTCAGAAGTGGCACGAGTTTTTGATTCACTTGGATTAATTGCGCCCATAATCATGAACTGCAAGATATTTATCCAGGATCTTGTTCTAAGGAATCTGTCGTGGGATGAACTGATCCCAGAGGATTTAGTCAATACTTGGAACCTTTTAAAACTTGACCTTCAAAACATTTCGCAAATACAAGTTCCGCGCTTCGTCTTCACATCACCCCACAACAAGGGAGAAATTCACGGGTTCGCAGACGCATCCAAGCGTGGATATGGGTGTTGTTTATACGTGCGCACAGAAGTCGACGGAGTTATCAGAATCCACTTTCTAATCGGCAAATCAAAGGTAGCACCCATCAAAACTCTGTCCATCCCGAAATTAGAACTCTCTGCAGCAGTTCTACTTAGTCGAACCTACCACAAGTTTCAACAGAAACTGCAGCAGTACATATCCAAAGTGTACTTCTGGACTGATGCAAAGACTGTACTGCAATGGCTTCGCAAGCATTCATCAGTTTTGCCAACCTTTGAATCCCATCGAGTTTCGAAACTTCAGCAACAGGATAAGAACATCGAGTGGCGTTATGTGCCCACTGCGAAGAATCCCGCTGACATAATGTCTCGCGGCTGTAGCGTTTCGGAGATACAAGAAAACATGTGGTTCACCGGTCCAAACTTCCTCAAGCTTGCAGAAAAGGACTGGCCGACTCTTAAAGAATCTGTTGCTTCTCGACAAGAAACAGATCCTCCATTCAAAGTTCAGCTACAAACCTCATTAATCAGCAACATTGAGTCGTCGGTTGATATGAACATCATTGATCAGGTGATCAATAATTCATCGTCTTACATAAAATCGTTGCGAACCCTTTCCTTTATCTTCCGCGTTTTTAATAAAGTTCCACCAGCTTATAAACCAATCACTCAAGAACTAGTTCATGTGCCAGCGACCGAGCTAACTGACACGTTTTGGCGAATAGTAGCACATGTTCAACACTCAGCATACAGCAAAGAAATAGGTTTGTTACGTAAAAATAAAGTTTTACAGCCAAGCATGCAGGCACTGGCACCTTTTCTTCATGAAGGTAAGACAAGAAATGCAACACTGGTCGTGGTTCGAGTCGGCGGAAGATTGGCAAACGCACACATCCCGTTTGACGCAAAGCACCCACCGATTCTACCTAAGGATCACAAATTCACAAAACTTTTCGTAGAATTTCTTCACAGGTCAAACTTGCACGCCGGACCAAAGGTGCTGCTATCCTTGCTCGAGACTTAACGAGGAAGGTGGTACGCGCCTGTACACACTGTTTTCACTACCGGCCGCGTCTATTATCTCAGATCATGGGAAACCTCCCATCTGACCGTCTACTTGGAGAGCGCCCATTCTTAGTCACCGGAGTCGACTTTTGTGGGCCTTTTATGACGTCCTACAAAATAAGAAGCAAATCACCGTACAAGACCTATGCGTCAATCTTCGTCTGCTTTACCTCTAAAGCAATCCACATTGAGCTTGTGACTGACTTGACAACTAATTCATTTATATCTTGTATCCGAAGGTTCATCGCACGTCGTGGCCTTCCCAGACGCATTGTATGTGACAATGCAACAAATTTCGTCGGGGCAGCTTCTAAACTAATGGAGTTCAAACGTGCAGTCTTGAGCCAGGAGAGCATCAGCTTGCTGGAATCCTACAGCGCCTGCAAGGGCTTCGAATTCAGCTTTATCCCTCCCCGTGCGCCCCATTTTGGCGGTCTATGGGAGGCCGCAGTGAAGTCTGCCAAAACTCTCCTGGTCAAGAATGCCGCAGAAGCTCACCTGACCTACGAAGAACTTCTAACGTTGTTGACAGAGATCGAAGCGATACTGAACTCGCGACCTATCGCTCCTCTGTCTGACGACCCGAACGATGGTTTCGCGCTAACCCCAGCTCACCTACTCATTGGTGGACCACTGCTATCTGCACCGGAGGAGCACCTTCAAGTTTCATCTGCTAAGGACGACGCATCTCAACTCAACTCTCTGACACGATGGCAACGAATAACATTCCTGAAGCAGCAATTCTGGCGCATATGGCAGCGCGACTACATTCATACCCTGCAAAAGCGAACTAAGTGGACTCAACCTCAAGACAACATCAGAGTTGGCCAGCTAGTGATCATTCACGAGGACACAGCGCCTCCACAGCACTGGAACTTAGCACGAGTCACGGCTGTGATTTCTGGAAAGGACGACCGGGTTCGAGTCGTCGATCTAAAAACTAACAAAGGCACTCTGCGCAGGCCAATACACAAAATCGCCCCTTTGCCTGTTGAATGTCCTTGAAATTACCCAGGTTCTTTCAACGGGGGAAGAATGTTGGGGAAGATTAGAATTAAGTTTAAATGTTATCAGAATCTGCAGTCATACATGAATTTAGTATTTTTACGCAATTTGGTATTTTGGTAAACGACAAAAGCCCAAACGCGTTCGCTTAAGTTTCTCGTGTGTACTACTCTCTCTCTGCCCTTCTACGATTCTACTCGCAACGAATCTGAAGGGAGATATTATTGAAGTCAGCAAATAAACATTATAACGTCTAAAAAACCACGCAATTATTACTATTTGAGCTGGGCTTGAAAGAATATAAATTTAAAGCTGCGTATGACCGCAACACCTTATATAACCCGAATAAAATATTTTCGGCTTCTTTTAATATTTGGGTAACCGTTTAAAATGTATTATATCGGCATCAACAATACGAAAGAGATCAATTTAACCCTCGCATCAAATATTCATATTTGTATTTTTTTTTTTTTTAATAAATTTGAATAATTGTCAAAATGAGTGATAAAGAGGAGGAATTAATTGAAAAGGAAGTCAATTCCAAATCAACAAAAAAAATATTGTCGACATTGCAAAAACACGAAAGAGTTATGGATGACATTAGGCGAATGAAAACGGCTTTCGAGGAAAAAACTATTTCTTTCTATAAATTTCAAATTGAATACCGAATGCAGCTGCTTGAAACTTATTGCAAAAAATTGATGGATATTCAGGCAGAAATCGATGTTTTTAACCCAAGTAATGATTTAAGAGCGTCTGTTGAGGATATGTGTATTATTACAAAAGCTTTATATCGGTCCGCTCGAGCTCTGTTAGATTCTGGTTCGCAAATAAACTTCATGGCCGAGGATTTAGCACAGCGTTTACGGTTAAGGAGAGAAGATTCGTGCTTAAATATTACCACGGTTGGGAAGAATGATTCGGTAGTACGACACAAAGTCCACACGTCGATTCATTCTCGTGTTAATTCTCACACTTTTGCTACCGATTTTTGGGTGATAAAATCAATTTCTATATATCAACCCGACCAGGAAGTCAACTTTGCGCAATGGAGTATTCCAGCAAGCATTAAGCTGGCAGACCCTAGATTCTACAAGCCCGCAAAAGTGGACTTACTTATTGGAATCCTTTTTCGAACTATTGAGTGTTGGCCAAATAAAGCTAGGTTCCCAACATCCGTTAATTCAGAAGACTTTATTGGGATGGATTGTTTCGGGTAAATATACTCAGCATGCATCGAATAGAGCTTAGGTGTGGAGCGTCACGGTCAAAGAAAATATTGGTTCTCTCGACTCTTTGGTGGAGCGATTTTGGAGTCGCTGACAGATCGAAGGCTGCCTATACAGCTGAACAATTTGCGTGCGAGCAAAACTTCAAGCAAACCGTACGCAAGCTATCATCAGGTCGTTTTGAAGTAAAGCTTCTTGGCTTATCCTTCGCAACGGCAAAGCGCAGATTTCTTGAGCTGGAGCGCAAATTGGCAAATAATGCCGAGTTACATGACATGTATCAAGACTTCATGAAAGAGTACCTTGCTCTTGGACATATGTCATTACTACCAACCCCTCCTCCAGGACACCATTCCTATATTCCGCATCAATGTGTCCTGAGACCTGAAAGTAGCTCCACAAATTTGCGAGTTGAATATGCCGCACCGAGTAAGACGTCAACCTCGGTCTCACTAAATGAGACTATAATGGTGGGTGCAACTATTCAGAGGGAGCTTTACTCTATTCTAGCAAGATTTCGATTGAACAAGTATGCCTTAACGGTTGATATTTCAAAGATGTATAGGCAAGTTAACAGATAATCGGGACTTTCAACTTATCGTGTGGAGGGAGAAATCGACACAAGCTCTCCAAACCTATCGTCTCAACACTATCACGTATGGGACAGCCTCAGCTCCGTTTTTGGCCATCCGTTGTCTGTTTGAGCTATTAAAGATTTATGCTGAATCATATCCTATTGCTTCATAGGTGATCTCAAGCGACTTCTATGTTGACGATATGCTCACAGGAGCCAGCAGTTTAGAAAAGTTGGAAACCATTCGTAGAGAAGTTCGTCGGACGGAGAGCTCTTCCGGAGAAGGTCTACAGCGACAACGCCACTAACTTCGTGGGAGCGAGCAAGGTTCTCGAAGAGCTGCACGTAGCGTTTCACCGGAACAAGGATCAACTGACGACGTACGCGGCTCAGAGGGGCGTCGAGTGGTCCTTCATCCCACCGAGGTCACCACACTTCGGCGGGCTATGGGAGGCAGCCGTCAAGGCAGCCAAGCATCGCTTGCTGCGAGGGGTCGGCAACGCCAAGCTCACAGCAAACGAGTTGAGCACCCACCTGGTGGAGGTAGAAGCGCTGCTCAATTCTCGCCCGATTGCGTCGCCTAGCAACGACCCCAACGATGGAGAAGCTCTCACACCAGGACATTTGCTCATTGGTCAGCCCCTTCTTACGCTGCCGCCAGAATCCGTAACAAAAGGAAACTGCAGCAAGGCAAGCTTCGGATATTTGAATCGGTGGCGAATGCTGTCTGCGCTCAAGCAGCAGTTTTGGCAAAGTTGGTCCAAGGATTACCTGTCCAGCCTGCAGCAGCGCAAAAAATGGAGCATCGAGGGCCCCGATCTAAAGATTGGGTGTCTTGTTCTCGTCAACGAGGACAATCTGCCGCCGCAACGGTGGCTTACAGGGCGCGTGGTGGCAACAGCACTCGGCGAGGACGGCAGAGTGCGTGTCGCCGAAATTCAGACGTCTGGAGGCGTCATCAAGCGCGCAATCTACAAACTGGCGTTGCTGCACATAAGCAACACAAAAGAGGAAGTTAAAGAGCCGGAGGCCTTTAACGGGGCCGGAATGTTGGATCAGTAGCCTTATTTTGTAATTATTAAAAATAGAAAAACATGAACTTAAAAATGAAAAGAATTTTCTGAATTGTACACAAAACACAATGTTAATATTCGCATTTACAGTCGAGCTTTTTTTGGGTTTGCACTCAAGCTCACCACATAGCTGAGTCGCTTACTCTTATTATGATAAGCTTGAAACTTCGGAACTCTTCTAATTTTTCGCACTGCTCGTGGGAGTCAGTCGTTCGTTATCGCTTGAAATCGCTGGCTGCGCCAGCGCAATAAATAGATTAATATTGGACTACTGCGCTGTTTTTTTGTTCGAGTGGAAAATCCCCAGCTGGGTTGCTTAATGTAGTCGCATTTGTAAACTATTCTTTTCAGTGAAAAATCTCACGGATTTTTAGATACATTATATTTTTTGAAAATAAATCCCGCCATATACATTTCACGTATAAATCCACCCTTTTAGAAACATTAAAACCAATCATCAACACAAAAGTGGTTAATGCTATTCATTGTAATTTGCCAACATTGGCCAGCATTCAACATGCGTTAGTGTCAAATTTTCCAGCGACGAAATTTTGGCACTGCAATAACTTTGTATCAGACTTTTCTGACAAAAGCGAAGAGATATGCTCAGGAAAATATCAAACAAGTCCTTCGAGACTATTATTTTCCGAAAATGTCCAAGCTAGCGAGGTAGTGAAAAACTGCAAAATATGCACTACAACAAAGTATGACAGACACCCCAAGAAACAAGAACTTGGAGTAACTCCAATTCGGTCATATGTCGGCGAAATGCTGCACATTGACATTTTTTCCACCGATAAAAAACTATTTTTAACTTGCATCGACAAATTCTACAAATTTGCAACTGTACAACCAATAGTGTCTGGGGTAATAGTGGACGTGAAAATCCCTATCATCCAACTTATAAACTTATTCCCAAATACAAAGATGATATACTATAATAACGAAGCGCCTTTCAGCTCTGAAACGATTACATCGTTACTTCAAAATCAGTATGGCATAGAACTTGTAAATGCACCCCCGCTGCACAGTAGTTCAAACGGACAAATGAAACGCTTCCACAGCACCCTAACAGAAATAGCGGGGTGCATCAAAATGGATAAGCAAATTATGGAAATATCACATTATTAAAGGCAAAAACAGTATATAAATATTTCTAATATCGATAGTTTTTGGCATTTCTGGGATAATGCGGCCTCACTATTTCCTTAATACTTTTCTTTCTCTTTATACTTGGTTCCTTGTTCAATAAACACGTGTGTCTGCTGTCGGCTAAAATATCTGCAACAAAGTGTTTCTTCTTATTTCTTACTGGATAAAAACGAAAACGAGAAGTCAAGACAAACAAAGGAGATACTAAGGAATTTTCTTAAGATTTTCTACAAGTTATGGCCCTAGATCCCCATCGAAGATAAATACACCTTGTGATTTACATTTATTATCAGAAATCAGAAAGAAATATTAAGCCGTTCGACGGTGAAAAATATGCGATTTGGAAATTTCGAGTTAGAGCGCTTTTAAGCGAAAATGATTCGATTAAAGTAATTGATGAAACTGGTGGTAAAGTTACTGATAAAAATGCTGTTGAAAAAACTGATGAGTGGAAAAAGTTAGAGAAATTGGCCAAAAACACAATTATTGAATATTTAAGTGATTCTTTCTTAAGTTTTGTCACAAATGATTGCAGTGCTAAAGAATTTTGTCATAATTTAGATTCAATATATGAACGCAAAAGTTTGGCTACACAGTTGTCCGTCCGAAAACAATTACTTTCACTAAAATTAAAAGGCGATATGGATTTGATAAACCATTTTAATATATTTGATGATCTAATAACGGAACTTTCTGCATCTGGTGCGAAATTAGATGACATGGACAAGGTCAGCCATCCTTTGCTTTCTCTACCTGTTTCGTATGACGGCGTCATTACCGCCATCGAATCACTTGCAGAAAATAATTTGACTTTGGCTTTCGTCAAAAATAGATTACTTGATCATGAAATTAAGTTAAAGCAAAAATCTAAAGATACAAGTTTAAAAGTATTGCAAGCTGTGAATAAAATAAAAAAGTAAAAAACTTTCAAAATAAAAACAATCAGTTTCAATATAAAAATAATAAGAAAGAGAAAGAAAATGAGAATTATAAAGAAAAACTGGCACAATTGGCTCAAGGGCAAAAAGGAGAGAGAGATCTGGTTTTGAATTTATGCTCAAACGTCACAATATTATTAGTGATGGGCACATTTCTTTCCTATTGGATTCGGGTGCATCTGATCACTTGACCAACAACGAAAATCTACTCTCAAACGTTTGTCATCTTGAATCACCAATCAAAACCGCTGTTGCAAAGTCGGACGAATTTATATTTGCAACTAAGAAGGGATCAATGGATTTGATAACCGATACTTATACCAACGTTACCCTAAATGATGTACTATTTTGTCCTGATGTATCACAAAACCTTATTTCTGTTAAAAAAATACAAGCATATACAAGGAACTGCCTCCTTGTGCAAAGGTATTTATACTTAATGCTCATTATGTTTCTGGTTCTTCTTGACGAACTAAAAATAAGTTTTTCATATAGATACAACGGCTCTTGCTTGCTTATAATTTTATGGAGTGGTAATAGGGCCCTAAGGTTTGTCCAGGATTTAAGTGGCATGTTAAAGATTTTAGTTGTAACGTCACTTATATGGTCAGCTCTCTGTCTATTATAAATATATCTTGCCACATTATTAAACGCTACCTGCAGCTTGCGCTGACCTACGGAGCTGCGGTCCCTAAATACCTCTAGTATTGTATTGGTCGGTAAGAAGTCTTTGGTCAAGTATAAGTTTCTAAGTATTGCATACATTTTTCCCACAGATTTATTAATGCGATCATCCCAAGTCAATGTTTATTTAAACGTAAATCCTAAATTAATTGCAGTTTTCACATACTCAAGAGGAGCATTATTAATAGATAGTTTTTCCAGTGCATCGGTAGCCATCACTCTTTTACCTACAACAAAACATTTAGATTTTTTCGGGTTTAGTCCTAGCCCATTGATTTTCGCCCACTGGCTAACAATTTCCAATCCAGTTTGACAGACACTTATACGTTCATTAATTCTACGAATAGGACGGCTTACATACATTTGAACATCATCAGCATACATGTGTACTTCACAGTTTGACATATTACTAGGTAAATCATTTACATACACTGAGAACAGTAGTGGACCTAGGACGGATCCTTGCGGCACTCCACGTTTCAGACAAAGAAAAGACGAGTACACATTATTTACGAAAACCGACTGCCCGCGATTGCTTAGATAGGAACAAATAAGTTGCACTGATGCGCATAGACGCTTTAACTTAATACAAAGAATTTCGTGATTTACTGTATCAAATGCTTTACTATAATCTAATAGAGTCAAAAATGTTATGTTGTCATTTTCCATTTTTCCCTTATGTCTTCAACTATTTTAATTATAGCTGTGGTACAGCTTCTGCCAACGCAAAACCCTGATTGGTTATCGGTTAGTATATTCTTACTTGTTAAATAATTTGTCATCTGACTGAAGTAAGATTGAAATTGGCCTATATTCGTTTGCAGATTTTGGAACAGGTATAATTTTAGCTAATTTCCAAGAGTTATGTATGGTAATATTTTTGGCAATAGTATCTTTATAAATTTTGGGTTTATGTCGTCGATTCCAGTAGCATTTGACTTGATTAGTAACATTGATTTAAGGACATCAGACTCAGTTACACACACGAAACTAAAACTACTATCACAGGTACCATTATTACAACCGCAATTTACATTATCACAATTTCGATATGTATTTTGAGGTAGGTGATCAATATAGTCATCTGTAGTTACATCAGGTTCTTTGCAGTCTAAAAATTTTTGGTTTAGTTCATCAGGATTTGCATCACATCGGGTAGTGTTGGTTTTACCAATGCCTAGTTTTTTAATATCAGCCCATTTCTGCTGACTCGTTGTTGCCCTATTAAATCTGTTAAAGAAATATTTGCGTTTCTCTTGATTAATATATTGTGATACATTTTTTTTTAGAGTTTTATATTGGGCTGCGTGTTGGCTTGTCTTGTATCGCTTTCATTTTTTAAATGCAGTATCCCGTTTGTCAATAAGTACCTTAATTGCTGAATTGAATCATGGATTTTCACGTGGCTTGGTCATTTTCGTCACTAATGGTACTGATCGATTATATAAGTATATTATATTATTTTGTAGGACAGTCAATTGAGAATTAATATTTGTATGGTCATAAATAGATTCCCAGTCACATAAGTTATAGTCGTTACTTAGCAAGGCGTATTTTTAAAGTCCCTATAAACTATATGGTTTTCAGTAAAGTCAGTATTAATATTATAAATTAGATAAATTAGGTCGTGTTTTGAAAACATTGGGATTGAAAGTTGACTATACATGGACATTTTATCACAGTCGGTTACAAAAAATAAGTCAAGTAAAGTATCACAGTGGTTTGAGAAATGTGTAGGTACTGATGAGTTTACTAAATTTAAGCCAATAGATTCGATGTCGTCCGATAATTTATTTTCTTTTAGAATATGGCTGTTGAAATCCCCAGCAAGGATAACGTACGAATATTGGATAGACATAGTGGACAATAAGTCAATTAAGTTTTGGTAGTCAATAAATCGGTTTGGTCTATAAACACAGCCTATTAGAGTTTTTGATGAGTATAATGTATTTGTGATCTGAACAAATATCCATTCGACGGAGCTATCACTCGGATGTTTACAGACAAACTTTGCATTAAGACGATTGTTTACATATATGGCTACTCCCCCAGCGTGGCTACCTCGGTTGGAACGAAAGATATCATAACCATTACACTCTACTAACGAATCACTGACATACGACGAAAACCACGTTTCGGACAAGCAAATAACATCAATGTTAGAATTAACAAATAAATGCCTAAATTCTTCGATTTTTTTCACTAAGCTTTGAGCGTTAATATGGCATACACGAAGGCCATTTCTCTGATTACCAAGTACTCTAAGCATCGTATAGCTGCTCGCACTCGGGGAACAATCATTGTCATCCATCATCGACAGACCAGACAATCAGTAATGCATACGCACCTATTGCTTTTGATATAAAAATTAGTCTATGCACCATTATTAAATACAAAAAAGAGTCTTGAGAGAGTGTGAGATACCTAATTAAGAGAGTCGTATTTTTAAGAGTTTGGAAAATCTTATGTCTAATATAGAACGAATATTTAGATTTAAAGTACCTTGTTATAATTAGATTAAGATACAGGAACATATCAGCGACGAAATCCCTCACAATTCGCAGCGATTCCGTCCACCGCAGATGACGAAGTTGCAGCGCGCGGAGGTGAAGTTAATTGAGGAGAGCGAGAAGAGGCTAGCTTATCAGCATCTTGCGAGAGCGTCAAAAGCTGATCCATACTCTCGATGCAGTAGATTTTATCATTGCACCTGACGTGGACTAAACCTGTGCGGGTAAAAACAGCAGAGAACAGTCTGCGCTTTTTAAGCTTCATTGACTCTTTAAATATTATATAGTGCTCTCTCAAAAGCTGCTCATTGACATAGAGAGCAGCTTGTTAGTCGAAGCCTATCATATGCAAACTTTGTTGTAGGTTTACTGCGCGACGATAAGCTCCGATACAGCGCAGCAGCGTGATCTTTTCATGCTGATTTTCCATGCGTATTATGACCACCGGGTCAACAGAAGAGATTTCTGTTTTTCTGGCCCGGAATAGCTCCTTGATTTTCGGTGGCGGGGCTAGCTTAAGTGAAAAACAGAGCTGGTTATACAACACCTTCAAGTTTTCCCCCTCAATAAATGGAATTCCATGTACGCCTCGATCTCTCCCACTCTCTCTCTCAGGGTGGTCAGCTCGCCAACCTCCCGATCCAGATGCTTGACGCGCTCAATCAGCTGATTCCTCCCAGCGCGTAATTGTGCCACTTCGCCCTCCACGATGGTGACACGCTCACCAAACTGCTTCATATCGGCTGCAATGCAATCTAAGCGGCTCGTAAGACCGTCTAGAATACGTTTCTTTGCGTCCCTCACAGATGATATTTGCTCAGTTTGTTCTTTGAAGCGCGAGCCACGGCGGCGGAGCATCAGACATGCGCTCGGTGGGACTCACAATGTTGTTGGTGTTGCTGCAAAGTCGATTGTTTGCTGGAGCCGAAGTTGAAGACATGGCGACTTGAAGAGTGTGAAGAGTGTGGACAGATAGGTTCGTCGGTGGTATGTTCAATGTTCGTGCACAAATATGGATGCGGCGTTCAATTTTTATTTGTTTCTTTAGTTATTTTAATCAGTTTATATGGCAACCTGGCCGGTATCCAAAAAGACTTGCAGTACTCACAGTGAAAGCGAGATCTAGTACCCTTTTAACTGGTGTCTACGCTTATTTAACAATAAGTTCAGAGTGAAAACTATTTTTCTTTGGAGCTTAGATAAAACACCTCCGTTCGTACCGAAAAGTATAAGTATTGATTTTATTTTAAAAAACGAAGCCCATTTTAATCTGAAAGTTGTTAAAATGTACATAGATAATGGGAGGGAATATTTATCAAATGAAATGCGAGAATTTTGTGTTGAAAAAGGCATCAGCTACCATCTAACAGCTCCACACACACCTCAGCAAATGGTGTATCCGAAAGGATGATAAGGTCTATAACTATAAGTTTAAAATATTTAAAAGTTTTTGGTTCCCCAATATATGTTCATATTAAACTACGAAAAATGAAGTTTGATGAAATGTCATGGAAAGGTATACTTGTGGGGTATGAACCAAATGGGTATAGAGTGTGGTGGGTAGAAAGAGTTGCCAGTAGAAAGAGTGTCATTTCCCACGCCATCAATAATAATATCGGAGTTGTATTTAATGATCCTTTTTATTTTAGTTTATTTAATCGTAAGAGGTTCTCGTCGAGCCCAATTTACTTAGGAGGTAAAGAGGTCTAAGTCTCGTAGCGGCGCTGCCAACAGCGGCAGCGGAGAGACGTCCTATATATTCTTATATTCTAAAGTATATATCTATGCTCACTTAGTCTGGAGCGCGGAGATATATGCACATACATGAGGTCCGCTCGTGTTGCAATTATGCTGACACTTGCACTTTCAGCGTGCGGGCCAAGGCACAGCGAGCGGTTAGTATTTTGGGCATTTATGTTGATGACCGAGACCTTGATTTGTATAAACACTGTACTCTTGGTACAGTGGGTGTTCGATATATATATTTAATATGTGTGCATACTACATCTCCGTCCTTTTGAAAAATAACGAAATATAATAGAGTTATTTTCTAGTATTAATTTTACAAACTTTGAAGAAAAAAAAATAACTCCATTGTATTTCGTTATTTTCTAGTATTAATTTTACAAACTTTGAAGAAAAATGATATTATTTATAGGCAAATTTTTTTGTTATTAATTTGTTTTTCTATTAATTTTTTTCTCTCAATGATTTCAATATATTGTTGCCCATAATTTTAAAATTATCAATTGAAACATGTTCAAAGATATTTTCCCACGGTGCCACTTTGAGTTGGCTGATTTTGTGAATACCGGCCTGCTTTTCAAGCCTTTGAAAGAATTGACCTAAGTCAATGGTTCCATTAGTATACAAATCGCTAACATCATATCTTGCTGTAATTTTCTTTCCGTGCTTAAATAAACACATCTTATTATTTACATGCAAGGTCACTACTTTACGTACTTCATCATTATTAATGACTTCATATACGTTGGGCTCTGAAGCTTGCTTTATAGATTGCTTATGCAGTTCTATTTGTTCTTTTCCTGCGCAGGATTTATGTCTACTTTGGTTTCTGGTAGTGACTTTCAGAATTGTATTGTTTGTTTGTATATTTTTCAAGTCTGTGATGGTTATTCTAGAGAGCGCATCGGCTACATAGTTATCTTTACCCTTTAGATACTCTACCGTAAAATTATATTCCTCCAATTCAAGTCTCATTCGTGTTAGTTTGGAGCTGGGACTTACCATTGAAAATAAGTAGGTAAGTGCTCTATGGTCTGTTTTGACGGTGAAGTGTCTACCATAAATATATGGTCTGAAGTGTGTTATTGCCCAATGAATAGCTGCTAATTCTTGTTCTGTTGCTCTTGTTGCTTTCACCTTTCGTAAAGGATCTTGATGCGTATGCAACTGGAAGCTGTAGTCCATTTTTGTTTTGAGTTAGGACTGCTCCACAAGCGTATTTGCTAGCATCTGTGATTATGCAAAATTCTTTGCTAAAATCTGGGTATTGCAACAGAGTAGGGTTTATAAATGCTGAATTAAGATGTTGGAAGGCGTTTTGACATTCTGTTGTCCATTCGAATTTTACATCTTTCTTACATTATCTTGTTATGTAACGGGAATATTCAGCAAAATTCTTTACAAAGCGTCTGTAATAATTGCAAAATGCAATGAATCTTCTAGCGCTGTCCTCATCATGTGGGACTGGATATTTTTCAATGACGTCGTATTTTTTGTCGTCGGGCAAGATTCCTTTAGCTGTGCATTTATGTCCTAAGAAAGTGACTTCATGCATGAAAAAAGAACATTTTTCAGCATGTAACTTTAGGTTGTGTTGCCTACATTTCTCGAAAACATCAGCCAAGTTCTTGAGCATATGTTTTTCGGAACAACCTATGACTATTAAGTCATCCATATACAGAAATGCTTGCGAAGGTTCTAATCCAGAGAAAGCTATAGTCATCATTCTCTGAAAAGAGTTTGGCGCTATTTTTAAACCGAATGGTAATCGCGTGAAGCGATATGAACCATTGTTTGTTGAAAAGGATGTTATATCCCGTGAACTTTTTTCTAGTTCAATTTGATGAAAACCTGACATTAAGTCAAGGCATGAGAAATATTTTGCTCTACCTTGTTGATCTAAAATATCATCGATTCTAGGGAGCGGAAATTTATCAGACAAGAGTTTTTTATTAATTTGACGATAGTCAATTACTAATCGCCATTTTTTATTTTGCGTATTTGGAAGTGATTTTTTTGGGCATAAGGTGATACAGAGGGTTCAACTATTTTATCATTGATGAGTTTTTGGACTTGTTTTTGAATTTCGTCTTGTTGACTATGAGGATTTTTATAATTTTTTATATATACGGGTTCATCGTCAGTTAATCTCAGCTTTTGTTTATAAAAATTATTGGTATTGATCGATTCGGTTTCTAGTCCGAAAACATCACTATACTGTGAACATAATGCTGTAAGCTGTTCATTGAATTGAGGTGGGAAGTTTTTTGCAAGTTGGGATAATACAATTTTTGTCTGGTTTCTAAGTCCGTTTTTACTACTTTGTAGTTTGAAAGTGGTTCATGATGAATATTTTTGACATAAACTACTTGATCTGTGTTTGTGGTATTTAGTAATCTTTTATATGCATTTTGAACTGCTGCTATGGTATTTGCGATAAAGATACCATGCTGAATTTCTTGATTCGGAATTAATACGCTGTCTTCTTCTGAATTTATTTCGATTTTTCGGACGACTTGGGATCTTGCTGGCAGAATTAGGGAGTTGTTGCCAGAATTGTATGCTATTGGAAACTAAATCGGATATTTGAGGTTATTTGGTCTTAATATAAGCCAGTCTTCAGACGGCCTAAAGTCTAACTGACAGTTGTATCTTTTGATAAAAACGATTCCTAGTAATCCATCACATGGAATAGCGAATTGCATATTTACGATATGGAAATCATGTGGGATTATGTACTTAGAAGTTTGAATTTCAATAGAAGTTAAGCCTTTTGATTTGGTAACTTCCTTACTTATGCCCTGTATGTTTATGATGTGATTATCTTGAATGTTTTGAAAATTATCTGAATTTTCCTTCATTATGGATATTTCCGCTCCTGCATCTAGTAGAAAAACTAATTCTTTTCCTGTTGCTACGTTCATAAAGGTGACAAATGTATTTTGGCTGAGATTTAAAGTGTGAATTTTGATGTTGTTTACTGTCGTGTATCTAAAGGTGTTTGGGAGTTTCCCGAACTTGTTTGGGCTACCCTAATGTTGTTATTGTGGTTGTTGTTGTTACCACCATTACCGTTGTTTTCCCCACGGCTGCTTCCGCCGCGGTTGTTTCCACCACGGTAGTTGTTTCTGTAGTAATTGTTATTTTGGTTATTGTTATTGTTATTTTTATTATATCCGTTATTTTGATTATATCCGTTATTTTGATAATATCTGGTATTGTTATAATTACCTCGATTATTACCTCTACCGCGATAATTGTTTTTATAATTATTACCGCGATAATTATTTCCACGTTGGGTGTACAATATGGAATTGGCATTGCCTGTCATTTCAGTACTACATTGTATGTACTTGGCGACGGCTTCATTCATGGTTGCAAAATTGCCTGCTTCCAATATTGTTTTGAGGCGGCCATGCTCACAATTTTTGACCATTGTGGTGATGGCTTCCTTAGTGCTGAACTTGTCGGCGTGTTCGGCGGATAGGCCTTCATCAATATACGAAGCTTCTAGGAGCTTTCGTAGGTTGGCAATTTCTGTGGTAAATTTTTCTGCAGTTTTACCTTTTTGGCTTGTTTTTGCCATTTTGGCTTTAATTACTTCGGATGTTTCTCCGACTATAGTATCTTGCAGTTTTTTAATTATAGCTTCTATTGTTGTTTCGTTTTGGACTCTGTATAATGTTGATCCAATTATTTTGGATTTGATGACTTCTACAGCCAAAACCTCAAATGTACCTTTCGTAAGGTTAACCAACTTCAAAGCTGTTACGAATCTCTGAAGGTGTATCCTTTGCCCGTTAAACTCCGGTATGGCACTTGATATTTCTTTAATGTATGCCCTTTGGGCATTTATCTCCTCAGACATTGTGGTTGTTTTTATTTCTACAATGCTGTCGTTAGAATCCGAGTCGGTCAAGTCCTGGTCTGATAATTCAGATTGAATAAGGACCGCCGGGATAGTAAGGTTGTTTATACCTTTTTCTTCTATATCGGGATCTCTAGAGATAGGGTCGTCAGTCTCAGCTTGTACTGGTGGATCTGATGATTCTGACTCTTCTCTAGTTTCTAACTTTAACGGTGTTGGTGGGATAGTTGGTACCGAAATTGTTAAGTCGTACCTTTGCTTTATAGCTATTAGGTAATCCCGTAATTTGTTTAAATATTTTGATACCTGAGACCAATGGGCTTTGTTTAGCCTGTCTCTCTGATCGTGTATTAGTATACGCGCTATATTGAAGCGGTTTACTAATATTTCGGCATGCTTGCTTACAGTGTTTTGCTGTGCTGGCCGGGGTCTTGATAATGCCTTATAAGATCTGTCAAAATCAATTTTTAAATTATTTAGTTTTTTATATAATTCTTCCCATTCCATTATTTAATGGAATATTTTCTAGATTCTTGAAACCATCAATGAAAGATGTCTTCCAAGTATCTTGTTATTGTTAATAACTGATTTAATTTTTATGGTCCGTATGGTGCTCAATACCATCGCCTTTTGTGTACTTGAGCAATGTATCAATGGGAAAAAGCCTAAGTTGTACCTATTCATGTACTCATATTCTAATTCATTTATTAGTAGAGCCTCAGTTCCTTTTTCGATAATTGATAATACCCTATTCTGAAAGTTTGGTTCCTTATCAAGAGTGATTCTAATACACTCTGTAGTATTCATTTTTGTATATATGTATATGTTTTTTTTTTTTATTTATTTATTTTTGATGTACATTAGATAAGATTATTTGATAAAATAGCATCTATATTCAATGTATCAATATATGGACATACATATTTATATATGAGTGTTTGTAGTTTTCTATTAGTTCTTTTTTTTTTATTTCGAACATCTTTTTATAATTATTGTTGGCGCTTTATATATTTTATATTTTGTCCAGATCATTAGCCTGGCTTTTATGTATGGCTCTTTTTGAAATACATTTGTTATAAAAGATATATGCCTTGTAAAAAATAAATGCGCTCATAATAAAGACAATAATTGATAATAAAATGTTCGTTAAATCTGTATTTATTGTTTTGGACTAGATTTTATTTATGACATTTGCTGTGGAGTCCACTTCTTTTACGTCTACTAAACCCATTTTGGGTGTATATATTTTTGGATTATAATTATAATTATCTGTTTCTGTGGAAAATTTACTTATTGCATTACTTTGCATCTATTTTTACAAGTTTCCTGCCTATTTTTATACCCGTTACTCGTAGAGTAAGCTTTTCCGACCCTATAAAGTATACATATTCTTGATCAGGATCACTAGCCGAGTCGAACTAGCCAAGTCCGTCTGTCCGTCTGTCCGACTGTCCGTCTGTCCGTCCGTATGAACGCTGAGATCTCGGAAACTATAAAAGCTAAAGGATTGGCATTTTGCATGCATATTCTTGGAGTTCCTACGCAGCGCAAGTTTATTTCAAAATGGTGCCACGCCCCCTCTAACGCCCTCAATCGCCCAACACCATTTTTTGAAAGGTGTCTGGCGCCCACACCATTAAAGATTTTGGAAAACTAAAAATGCAATTTTATTGTGACTTTCAATACCTATCGAAATGTAGAAGAAATTTTTCAAATCGGACCATTCGTTAAAAAGTTATGCCCGATTAAAGATTTTATATATCTATCTCCCTCGCACTCCCTCAGCTGAGTGACGGGTATCTGATAGTCGGGGCACCCGACTATAGCGTTCTCTCTTGTTTTGTATGGTTTTCAGGCCACATTCGAATCGGGCAACTGTTAAGTCGCTCAATTTTAAACATTTGTTTTATATAATAAATAAAAAAATATGCATCGCAGTGCAATTAAAAAAATTTTGCAACGCAGTGCAGATAACAAAAAATTATGCGCTCTTGGTAGCGCTGTCAGTTCACTTTTCCTTGGTCTGGCTTGGTGCGCCTGACGGTGCCGGTGCTGGCTGCACAGGCTGTACTTCTATGGTGGGGCACCGGTGCTGGCTGCACAGGTGTATTCGCAGTGGGGTGCGCACAGAGGTCCCTTGCAGTCATCCGGGCATGTCTTCTTCAGCTTCGGAATGGCAATTTTTTCTGGTGGAGGCAATGTTTTTGTAGTTTTGACGATATTTGGAATTTCAGAGTAGGTGGATGTGTGCGTGGCTGTGATTTGATTTTTACGTACTGTTAGCAAATTTTATATGTGTTCAACTTCGGCATGTAGTTTTACCGAGTTGTTCCAACTTATTGCATTGCCGCTGTTCAGCAGCTTCAGTAGCTCAGCCTTCCTGGCTTTTAATTTTTTCACCACGCCACTATGTTTGGCACACATCACACTCTACTCACTGCGTTTCTTTATTTTGTTTCTTGTAAGCTGCCGTTGCTGTTGTTGCCCTTGCAGCTGTTGTTTATTGTTGTTGTTGCCCTTGCTGCTGTTGTTTATTGTTGTTGTTCGAGGTCCAGATTTAGGTCCAGATCATTTTGGACCAAAGTCACGGTCGCCCTGTAGAAAGAGTCGCCAGTAGAAAGAGTGTCATTTCCCCCGCCATCAATAATAATATCGGAGTTGTATTTAATGTTCCTTTTTATTTTAGTTTATTTAACTGTTTAATTGGAGCAGCCGTTGTTGCCGCTCCAAGCTCGTAAGAGGTTCTCGTCGAGCCCAATTTACTTAGGAGGTAAAGAGGTCTAAGTCTCGTAGCGGCGCTGCCAACAGCGGCAGCGGAGAGACGTCCTATATATTCTTATATTCTAAAGTATATAGCTATGCTTACTTAGTCTGGAGCGCGGAGATATATGCACATACATGAGGTCCGCTCCTGTTGCAATTATGCTGACACTTGCAAGGCACAGCGAGCGGTTCATATTTCGGGCATTTATGTTGATGACCGAGACCTTGAATTGTATAAACACTGTACTCTTGGTACAGTGGGTGTTCGATATATATATTTAATATGTGTGCATACTACAGGTGTGTTGGAAGAGAAATATTTGTAACAGCAAGATATGGTGTTGTTGATAAAACAAATATGGAAAAATCTAGAGCTGCGGTTGAGGATGACATGCATCTTAATAATGAAGATGGTGAAAGTATTCAATCAAATATTAATAATGAAAATGTCCTCAACAACAATGGGAAATCTGATCAAGCAGATGAACAGCCTAGTGATATAGTAGAATTTGAGAATGCCGATCCAGAAATGTCTGGTGAAAAGTCCTTTGAAAAAGAAGACTTGGAACCGCAGATAAATATTAGAAAAAGTGATCGAACAAAGAATAAACCAAAAGTATCTTATCAAGATTTAGTAAATAATTGTGTAATGCATACACAATCTTTAATCTACTCCATACCAAATAAATTTGTCGAGGTTAAATATAGTAAAGACAGAACATATTGGGAGAAAGCTATTAAAGAAGAACTTGACTCACACTCATTAAATAAGACTTGGTCAATTGTACAAAAGCCTAAAAATAAAAATATAGTTGATTGTAGATGGGTTTTTACAATCAAACAAAATGAATTCGGCGAACCAATAAAATATAAAGCCAGACTTGTTTCTCGCGGTTTTACGCAAGAATACTTAGTTGATTATAATGAAACATTTGCAACTGTAGCAAGAATCTCGAGTTTTAGATTGATTATGCCTATAGCAAATCAATATGATGGATGTTAAAACAGGATTTTTGAATGGAATATTAAACGAAGAAATTTATATGCAAATACCCGTGGTCCTAATAAGTAGAGAAAATGAAGTTTGTAGATTACATAAAGCTATTTATGGTCTCCAGCAAGCTGCAAGGTATTGGTTTGAAATATTCGAGAAAGCATTGACAGAAATAGGCTTTGTTAATTCACCAGTAGATCGTTGTATATGTCTTCTTGACTAAGGGGATACATTCTCTAATATATATATTCTATTATATGTAGATGATTTAGTAATCTCTACCAAAATTAACAAGTAATGAATGATGAATGATGATGATGATAATGAACAAATTTAGAATGACTGATTTAAATGAGATTAAATTTTTCTTAGGTATAAAAGTTGATAAAAGTGATGGTCATATAAGTCTTAGTCAATCTGCTTACATAAAATCAATACTTTTAAAATATAATATGGAAAATTGCAATCCTGTTAACTGTCCTCTGCCAACTAAACTTAATCATATTGCTCTTAGCTCAGATGATAAGTGTGATGCCCCATGTCGAAACGTAATAGGATGTTTAATGTATACTATGTACAAGACCTGATTTAAGTACAGCCGTTAATTTTTTAAGTCGTTATTGTGAAAAGAATAACACAGAACTTTGGCAATGCCTGAAGAATGTTTTAAGGTACCGAAAGGGTACAGTTAATTTAAAGTTAACTTTTCAGAAAAACTCAAATTTTAATAAGTTTTTTGTCGGCTATGTGGATTCAGATTGGGGTGGCAGTGAATCAGATAGAAAAAGTACTACTGTTAAAATGTTTGATTCTAATGTAATTTGTTGGAATACAAGGAAGCAAAATTCGGTAGCAGCATCATCAACAGAGGCAGAATATATGGCCTTATTTCAGGCAGTTAGAGAAGCCAAGTGGCTAAATTCATTATTAGCAAGCTTAAAGATAAAAGTAATTAATCCAATTAGATTATATGAAGATAACCAAGGATGTATAAGTATTGCCAATAACCCCTCATGTCACAAACGTTCAAAGCACATTGATATAAAATATCATTTTACAAGAGAACAGGTTGATAAGAACCTAATTGAAATTGTTTATATTCCCACAGGTAAACAAATCGCAGATATGCTAACCAAACCATTACCAGCGCAACGTTATTGTGATCTGCGGGATCAAATGGGTTTGATGGACTGAATAAAATGGATCTCAGTGCAACTCAAGCGGCTGTCTCAACTTTAAGTTTTTTTTCTTATTTTATGATGTGAAATGAAATTGTTTAACGTAAATTTTCATTTTATACCGTCAGTCTGATGCAGTCTGATTGGATTTTTGTGGGTTTTCCCCATTCCTTGCAACAAATGTTGGACTGGAATTGTACAACTCCCACTAAAGCATATACTGAAACTTTTCTTATCTTAAGTAGAGTAAAGAGAATATATATACAGTTTTTGAGGAGGTGCGTGGAAATATCACATTATTAAAGGCAAAAACAGTATATACATATTTCTAATATCGATAGTTTTTGGCATTTCTGGATAATGCGGCCTCACTATTTCCTTTATACTTTTCTTTCTACTTGGTTCCTTGTTCAATAAACACGTGTGTCTGCTGTCGGCTAAAATGTCTGCAACAAAGTGTTTCTTTATTTCTTACTGGATAAAAACGAAAACAAGAAGTCAAGACAAACAAAGGAGATACTAAGGAATTTTCTTAAGATTTTCTACACAAATTAATGATCACTAACCAAAAACCCATTGATGTAATTCACTCTACTTTAAAATTAAAATGAATATTGCAAAAGCACAAAAGGATAATCTTGACAGATATAACCCATCAATACAAAATATAATATTTGAGGTAGGAAAAAAGGTGTACTTAAAGAACAATAGAAGACTAGGCAATAAGCTAACTCCGTTACGCACGGATAAACGCGTAGAAGCGGACATGGGGACAGCTGTCCTTATTGGAGGAAGGGTGGTCCACAAGGACAACCTTAAATAACATTTTTACGCGCACTTAACACACCCAACACACACACACACTCCGAAAAAAAGCCAAAAGATTTAACCTGTCATTTTCTTACAGGATCGCGGGAATCATATTAACAATATTATCAGTAGTAAACGCCAGAATGACAGACTACACTCACGCCCGGTACATCCTCATAACCGACGGAGGTGCATTTGTGTGGGAACATAGGAATTACTTTAGACATTCAAGCAATTTAACAGAGTTTTCAATTATGATAGACGAAACAACTAGATTGTCCGCGTCATTTCCACAATCATTGTTAGACGATGATACTGATCATATTAAAAGAATTTTATCCGTGTTAAAGGTACACCACCAAATTCTTTTGGCAAGAAATTGAATGCTAGTTACAGAAATACAGAATCTGATGCTCACGGTCACACTTGCAAAATCAAATATCATAAACCCGGTCATTTTTAATCATGAATATTTGAAGTCTGTTTTAGTTAATCACCCCACAGAGGTTCCCGTTATTAGCCTAATAAAGGCATCTATTATTAAAGTCCTTCAGTCCGATAATATTATTCACGTGCTCATTGCATACCCTAAGATAAAATTTAGATGTAAAAAGTTTACCGTCTTTTCCGTTTCTCACCAACCATTCTCCAACTACGGGTCAACATGATAGCTGAGTGCAACCAGGAAGTCTTGGCGATCCCTAATTGCATGTCAACAATGTACGGAACATTCTGCAAACTGGCAACCCAGGATACGTGCGCCCGAGGTCTACACGCAGGGGTAACAGCGCATTGCAAAACGCAGGCCAGCCACCTAAGCCCCATAACGCTGGTAGACGGAGGTATAATAATAATAAATGAGTGTCCGGCAATAGTCAGCACAGATGACAGCCCCAATATAGAAACAAATGGCATGCATCTAATAACATTTGAGCGACTAGCCTTTGTAAACGGCACCAAATACTTACACCAGCGTGAAAGTATAAGAAAGACTGCGGGCGCGGCGGCCTCCCCCTGCTAAACATTATCGGGCATAACCACATGTTATGTATGCTGGATCAACTGACATCTGGATTGCTGTCGGCGTTGGAGTAAGCTTTTTAATCAGCAGTTTTATCCTGCTCCATCTAGTGTGGAGGAGAAGACGAGATGCATGGAAAATGCGACTGGTTGCCGAAACATTCAAGGCGACCGAGGACGGTCTTACTTCTAAGGGGGGAAAAGTTAACATTACTAAAGGGTAACTTATAAGTCGGTACCAATCTTAAGCGGTTCTCGGATCACCCTAGTGTTTTTATGTGCAGACTCAGCATAAGACGACATTAGGGGCGGTGTATGGTAAGTTATGCACTTTCTGCTGGTGTCAGCATTTTTGTGCTGCTCGGGTGGCAGCAAGTACCAATACGAGTACTACACCTACATAACTTCATAACTTATATAATCCGAAAGGGATGCATTATCTGGAACTTCAAAGAAGAAATATTACACCCCAAGGAAAACGCTAGCTCGACGCATCCAGCACCATCATCACGCCATTTTAGCCTCGACATAAGCGATGGTACAACATCTGTTCAACGGCCAGGAGAATGTTAAGACTCATCGACCTACATTATATAATTATTATCGCATTTACAAATGTCGAACAAGAATCATATATCATAACACTAGCTGTCAAACCCGCAATTCTACAGCCAGACCGTTTGTTTAACAGTCATTAAGCTGCCGACGCAGCGACAAAAGCTGACACCACAATTCGGAAGTGAGCAATAACGTTGATTAGCACTGCATATAGCACTTTGACCCACTGCGAGTTACGACGAATAGCTGTAATTTCATTTTCCCTTTTGTACCTATAAATACCGTTAAGTTTGTCTAACAAAATCAGTCTCAGAATAACCACTGTCTGTTACTCATCTACCATCGCAATCAACAGAGGCTGTCGCTGTGTCTTCAGATCCTCATCTTGCGCACCATTCTCCTAGTTACAAGTCCTGGGTGCGGCAACTAACCAGTAGACAGTTTATGTGCTGTATACTACCCAACCCCCCGATACACATATCCTGTGACCAGGCAAAGTAACGCCAGTCACACTAAGGATCCACTATTTGCAGCACGACGCATGATCGTCGTTCATTTGGTATGTTAACGTATTAACATTTGGTGACCCCGACGTGATCTCAACAAGAGATCACAACAAAGAACACTACATTGTCGAAGCAACAACTAAGGAAGTCTGAGCGAAATTAACTCAGAAATTTTGAGATTGGTCAACAAGGAGACCATCATCCATTAAAGATTTGGTAAATCATTTGTGATCCCAGCAGGAAAGGCTTCGTGAATCCAATCCCGGACACATTCTTAAAAGTGGCCAACAGGCGACACTTTGAAAACCTACACCATCCTCACAGCAAGTGCCATCGTGGCCAAAGAGAGACGCCTGAGATCGGAACCATAGATTCAGGATCAATAAAGGACCGGTCAACAAGCCGACCACTTTTATCAACCATTACTGTCAGTTTCTTGAACAAATCTGGATGCGAATCCAGCGTAAGCGATAAAAATACTTTCACCGGGTCAGAGACATAGAACAAGATCAAAAAAGTGGTGAACAGCATGGCTGAGGAGCATCCTTCAGCGGAAATTTAAAAGATTTTAAGTGCACAACAAAAAATAGGCCACGTGCATCAATAATTTCAAGAAGAAAGGTGTTTGGGAGTTTCCCGAACTTGTTTGGGCTACCCTAATGTTGTTATTGTGGTTGTTGTTGTTACCACCATTACCGTTGTTTTCCCCACGGCTGCTTCCGCCGCGGTTGTTTCCACCACGGTAGTTGTTTCTGTAGTAATTGTTATTTTGGTTATTGTTATTGTTATTTTTATTATATCCGTTATTTTAATTATATCCGTTATTTTGATAATATCTGGTGTTGTTATAATTACCTCGATTATTACCTCTACCGCGATAATTGTTTTTATAATTATTACCGCGATAATTATTTCCACGTTGGGTGTACAATATGGAATTGGCATTGCCTGTCATTTCAGTACTACATTGTATGTACTTGGCGACGGCTTCATTCATGGTTGCAAAATTGCCTGCTTCCAATATTGTTTTGAGGCGGCCATGCTCACAATTTTTGACCATTGTGGTGATGGCTTACTTAGTGCTGAACTTGTCAGCGTGTTCGGCGGATAGGCCTTCATCAATATACGAAGCTTCTAGGAGCTTTCGTAGGTTGGCAATTTCTGTGGTAAATTTTTCTGCAGTTTTACCTTTTTGGCTTGTTTTTGCCATTTTGGCTTTAATTACTTCGGATGTTTCTTCGACTATTGTATCTTGCAGTTTTTTAATTATAGCTTCTATTGTTGTTTCGTTTTGGACTCTGTATAATGTTGATCCAATTATTTTGGATTTGATGACTTCTACAGCCAAAACCTCAAATGTACCTTTCGTAAGGTTAACCAACTTCAAAGCTGTTACGAATCTCTGAAGGTGTATCCTTTGCCCGTTAAACTCCGGTATGGCACTTGATATTACTTTAATGTATGCCCTTTGGGCATTTATCTCCTCAGACATTGTGGTTGTTTTTATTTCTACAATGCTGTCGCTAGAATCCGAGTCGGTCAAGTCCTGGTCTGATAATTCAGATTGAATAAGGACCGCCGGGATAGTAAGGTTGTTTATACCTTTTTCTTCTATATCGGGATCTCTAGAGATAGGGTCGTCAGTCTCAGCTTGTACTGGTGGATCTGATGATTCTGACTCTTCTCTAGTTTCTAACTTTAACGGTGTTGGTGGGATAGTTGGTACCGAAATTGTTAAGTCGTACCTTTGCTTTATAGCTATTAGGTAATCCCGTAATTTGTTTAAATATTTTGATACCTGAGACCAATGGGCTTTGTTTAGCCTGTCTCTCTGATCGTGTATTAGTATACGCGCTATATTGAAGCGGTTTACTAATATTTCGGCATGCTTGCTTACAGTGTTTTGCTGTGCTGGCCGGGGTCTTGATAATGCCTTATAAGATCTGTCAAAATCAATTTTTAAATTATTTAGTTTTTTATATAATTCTTCCCATTCCATTATTTAATGGAATATTTTCTAGATTCTTGAAACCATCAATGAAAGATGTCTTCCAAGTATCTTGTTATTGTTAATAACTGATTTAATTTTTATGGTCCGTATGGTGCTCAATACCATCGCCTTCTGTGTACTTGAGCAATGTATCAATGGGAAAAAGCCTAAGTTGTACCTATTCATGTACTCATATTCTAATTCATTTATTAGTAGAGCCTCAGTTCCTTTTTCGATAATTGATAATACCCTATTCTGAAAGTTTGGTTCCTTATCAAGAGTGATTCTAATACACTCTGTAGTATTCATTTTTGTATATATGTATATGTTTTTTTTTTTTTATTTATTTATTTTTGATGTACATTAGATAAGATTATTTGATAAAATAGCATCTATATTCAATGTATCAATATATGGACATACATATTTATATATGAGTGTTTGTAGTTTTCTATTAGTTCTTTTTTTTTTATTTCGAACATCTTTTTATAATTATTGTTGGCGCTTTATATATTTTATATTTTGTCCAGATCATTAGCCTGGCTTTTATGTATGGCTCTTTTTGAAATACATTTGTTATAAAAGATATATGCCTTGTAAAAAATAAATGCGCTCATAATAAAGACAGTAATTGATAATAAAATGTTCGTTAAATCTGTATTTATTGTTTTGGACTCGATTTTATTTATGACATTTGCTGTGGAGTCCACTTCTTTTACGTCTACTAAACCCATTTTGGGTGTATATATTTTGGATTATAATTATAATTATCTGTTTCTGTGGAAATTTTTTTTTTTTTTTTTTTATTCAGTATTAGCTATTATACATAAATTACAATTAAAATATAATAACTAATTTAGGGAAAGGAGTAACTAGCTACGGTGGCCATCGACTCGACAATTGATAAAACTTGTTATTTGTATTTGAGATTTAACAGTTTTGATTTTTCGTAGGGGTGTTTAAATTTTATGTATAATTTTACATGTGCGTAAGAAACATAATATTAGATTGCAGTTAGAAGCTGTTTGGTCAGATAATAGTTTTGAGGGCGGGGTAAGACCGAATAGGTTTATTCTGATGTTTTGGTAGTGTCCACATGTATCTAGTAGATGTTGGACTGATAGTTCTGCTCCGCAGTTAGGGCAGTTCAGCCGACTTTCACCGTTGAGGATGTGTTTATGTGTGAGATTTGTGTGTCCAGTTTTTAATCGAGTGAGAATTGCGCATTCCCATCTGTTGAGCGAAGTTGGGAACTTGATGTCCTTTTTGCCAGGATTGAACTGTTTATACCAGTGGTAAAACGACGACCAGTCTTCCAGTTCGATGTTCAGCAATATGTTTTTGATGTTTTTCCAGATGTCCTGTTGTACTCCAGGTATGATAGTGTGGCACGGAGCTCGTCCAGCTAGCTTTGCAGCTTTGTCAGCTAACTCGTTCCCATCTATTCCTACATGAGCCGGGACCCATAATAGCTTAATTTTGCTGTTGTTTTTGATGCAGAGGTGACGAATTTCTGATAACAGGTTGTTGTTATTGCAGAAGTTTTGGACTCCTTGCAGGGTTGACAGACTATCACTGCAGACGATATATCTTCCTTTAAGTTGGAGAGCAAGTTTAATTGCCTTAATAATAGCTACTGCTTCCGCAGTAAAAACGGAGAAGTGGTGAGGTAGCTGTCCCCATGACACGATTAATCCGAGTTGGTCTACCACTGCAAAGGTGGTTGTGGCGTCGGACTTTGATCCATCGGTGTAAAGCCATTTCCTATCGGAGTATTTGTGGGTAACTTCTTCAAATAGCTGCTTAAACGTTGTGCTTGGAGTCCTTGATTTTTGGAAATCGTGAAGTGTTGTGTCTATGGCGGTGGAGCGTAATTTCCACGGGGGGGACGGAATGACTTTATTCCAGCGATAAGGCGTTTCTATGTTGTGTCTCTTGATAAAGGTTATACATCTTCGTATAGTGGATTGGACTTTAAATTTCCTTCGATGCTTCGAGGCTACTTCAAAGTCCTTCAGCAGAATAGAGTTGGTTGAGCACATGAGTTTTGGTATTAACTTGAAGGTAGTTTGCGCGACTCTGGTTTTAATGTCCGGTAATCCTGCTTCGGCTAGGATGCATTTAGTTGGGGTCGTTGGAAATGCGCCAATGCTACGTCTGACGGCAGCATGATAGGGAGGTAAGATCTTTTTTAGATTCGATGGCGCGCACCACCCATAGATGGCGAGGCAGTAATCAATTTTGGATAGCAACAAAGCTCTAGTCGCTTGTATAAGTGTTGTCCGATGGATGAAAGATCGCTTAGAAGTTAAGAATTTAATAATGTTTAGTCTATTTATAAGGTTGATTCTAAGTTCGTTACAGTGTTGTTTAAATGTGAGTCGTTTATCAATTGTCAGCCCAAGAATTTTCAGAAAAGAAACTAGTTCTATATCTATGTTATTGTATGATAATGGTGGGTATGTACAGCGTTGTTTTTTACAGATATGAAGAAGCTTACACTTATTTACAGCAAGGGTCGCACCGGAGGTGTTTCCCCAGATTTGGATTTCATGAAGGATTTCTTTAAACTTATTATTTAGTGTAGTGGTATTCTTACATTTGCTAAAAATAATGGCATCGTCTGCATAAATTGACAGTTTAATTTGCTTATGTCTTAAAATTATGTTATTTAAGGACTGGAAGGCGATCATGAACAATACCACAGAGAGAGGCGATCCTTGTGGGATGCCATTGTGAAGAGTATAAAATTTAGATAGAGTGTTGTTAACTCTTACTCGGATAGACCGGTTGATCATGAAAGCCTTCGCTAAATTGAAGGTCTTTTGACCTACCCCCCACCGGGAAAGTTGATCCAATACTGTATGCACCCCTACGCGATCGAAGGCCCTTTCAAAATCAGTTGCCAATATGGTAACATGATTTTTGCTAGAAAGGGCGTCCGATGCGTAATGGTGGAGATGCAGAAGAGAATCAAGAGTGCTATGCTGTTGTTTAAAAGCTGTTTGGTGGGGGCTGATCAGTTTCTGTTTCGTAATGAACCACATTAACCTTTTGGCTAACATTTTTTCCAGCGTTTTGCTTAAGCAAGGGAGTAAAGAAATGGGTCTAAAGGATGTTATTTCGTGTGTTGGTTTGTTAGGTTTTAAGATAGGAATAATGATAGCAGATTTCCACACATGAGGGTAGGTACCTCTAGCGAGCATTGCGTTAAACATTTCTAGTATTTTGTATTTTGCTTCGGAGGGTAACTGTTTAAGCATTGGATAAGAGACTCGGTCTATACCGGGTGTTTTTCCTTTCGCATACTGAAGGGCATATTCAAGCTCACTAAGAGTGAAATTGGAGTCAAGGTCTGTGGAGGCGGGGGACAGTTGGGTGGGTGTGTATTCCTTAGAAAGAATTTCTTCTTTACGGGTCTTGTATTGGTGGGAAAAGTAGTCGTCCTTGGAGTAGTCCGACCAAAAGTTCGCAAAGGCATCGCTAATATCTGCAGAGTGATGGAGATCTTCGTTGTTATATTTAATTGTTCTGAGGTTATTTGGGAAATTACCTATTAAGCGTTTTAGGTCAGACCAAGTTTTCTTGGTAGATGATAGAGGGCTTATATTAGCTGTGAATCTTTCAAAGGATTCCCGTTTTGCGTTTTTGCATCGCTGCGAAGTTCTTTGTGAAGATTCTATGGACAAGTCCACCTGCGTGGCAAAAGTTATTGTTTTTGTGAATCCGGCTTCTATAGTCGCGGTGCTCCAACGCTCCGTTAGTTGTGCTTATCGCGAAAACAAGTGGAACAGAAAGTCAAAACTTACAGTTGCAATTGTTGTTCTTGCAAATCACAACTAGTTGGTTCAGATTCGAAATCGGTTTCGAAGTGAGCTACAAATCAATATTTTCGTCCCAAATAAAAGAAAAAATAAACTTGATATTTGCTTGCCTCTCGGTGGGCTCGAACCCGGTCCCGCCTGATTGCGGGGCCTGCACCTTGCCCTCTAGGCTACGATCGCCTTTTCTGAATTCGGGCAAAGCGCCCCTGTATGCAAATTGTCGGTAAAGCAGTGCACAATATCAGTGCATAATAACAATAATGGCTGGTCCTTCGGATTCCGAAGATGAGCTAAGCATCAGAAAAACCGTGTCTCGTCAACAGCAGTTCATGAAAGAGGCACTTAATAGCTCCTTATCCAAATTCAGCCGGATATATGCTTCAACCTCTGTCAAGACCGCGCCACCACCAAACAAAAATGTTGATCCTGAACTAGCAGCTATTAATGGCGAAGATGAGGACTGGTGGACCCCACGCCCAGTAAACACCAAACGTCGCCTTGAGTCCGGATCACCGAATTCTTTCACCAAAATCCTGAGGAACTCTGGGAGTCCAAAAGCGAATGTTTCTGCCAACCGCTTCTCAGAACTTTCGGACATGGAGACAGACGAGCGTGTCGAAGATTCTTCAACGGTCAGCCCCAATTACTCTGTTCAACCGAGTACCTCTACCAGTACCCCAGGACAGGTCAGCAGCAACAACAACAACCCAATCAACAACAACGCTGGAAACAGTATCGCTAACAACATCACAAATCCCAGCCAACCGTCTGAAAACCAAGCCCAATTACCCTCCCACAAACCACCCCCAATAGTGGTTGCCCACTGCGAGAATTTAAACGGACTTATCAAATCCACAGACAAAATAGTTGACCCGTCCAAATATTCCCTGAAGTGCCACCCCAACAACTCTGTTTCCATCCTGGCTGCAGATTCAGATGCTTACAGAGCAATAACAAAATCTTTGACCCTTAAAAATGTACCTTTTCATTCATGGCAGCTAAAAGAGGAGAGATCCTATCGTGTTGTCATCCGTGGTATCCATCACTCCGTACCAGATGATAATATTAGGGAAAGTCTTTCCTTGTCTGGCCACACAGTTCGATTTATTAATAGACCTAGAAGCCGCTTTGACAAAACCAGGCTTGTCAACTTAGTTTTTATTGAACTAGAACCGGCAGCAAACAACAAGGAAATCCACGAAATCAAGACACTTTGTCGACAAAGGGTACAAGTTGAAATCCCCTACAAAAAGGAGGATGTCGTTCAATGCCACCGGTGCCAAGCCTTCGATCACACTAAAAACAACTGCCATATGGGTTTCAACTGCGTCAGATGCGGTCTGCAACACGGTTTGAAGGACTGCCTAAGGGATGTTCATCCAGTTAAATGCGTTAACTGTGGCGGCGACCACACAGCCAGCTATAAAGGATGTGCTGCTTATCAGAAGGCAGCTAGTCGACGAAAAAGTGTGACATCTTATCCTCAACAATCAGCTAGATCAAATGGTCAATCCAACTTTGTGGCTTCAACCTCCTACGCAAACGCAGTCCGTGTCCAAGTTAATCGTCCCCAACACCAACAACTTCCAATTCCATCCCAGCAAAATCAGCAGTTCCCCCCGCTGGGCAGCAACAACAGGAAGCAAAGCCAGCCACGCCATCTTAAAGCACCTCGACAGCAGCAACACCAGCAGCCTTCACAGCAACAACAAAACCATCGACAACAACAACAGCCAGTTCACCAACAGGAGTCTTTCCCTCAACAACAGCGACGCAGCCCACAGCAATCGATTAACGATCAGCAATGGCAGCGGCATGAGCAAATGTTTTTGCAATCCAACGAAAGAATGTCGGTCCTTGTTGCTCAGATAGACAAGCTTTTCCAAATGATGATGTCGATGATGGAGCTTGTCTCAAAAATATTACCCCAAAATACTCCAGGAACTGCTCAAGCATTTGCCAGTTTCCTCCCAGTTAACGCAACGCTACCATGAGTCAAATCGGCCTCAACATTGGTGTGTGGAACGCCGACGGACTTGCCAACAAAGCCCTTGAGTTGGAGCTCTTTGTGCAAAGTCATAATATTGACATTATGCTAGTCAGTGAAACACACTTTTGTTCAAGGTCGTACTACAAGTTGCACGGGTACGATATCCATCAAGCAACTCATCCTGGTGGCTCTGCAATCTTAATAAAATCCTGTCTTCAAAGTTACCAGTGTTATAGTCTACAAAGTCCAAATGCTCAATGTGTCGCAGTCAAAGTCAAAACTGACCTTGGCGAAACAACTATTGCGTCTATCTATTGTCCTCCAAACTTTCAATGTTCTGCCGACGACTTCGTAAAACTCTTCGACGATCTGGGGTCTAATTTCATCATTGCAGGGGACTGGAATGCTCACCACCGCCTCTGGGGGTCTCGAAACTCAACCACCCGCGGTAGAGCGATAGCGGAATTCGTTCTTAGATCCAATGTCTAGGTCCTTGCTACCGGCGGGCCTACGCATTATCCCTATAGCCAAAGAACTCCAACCGCCATTGACTTCGCTGTCTACAGAGGGTTACGGCCCGAGAGCCTCAATATCTGGGAATGCTTTGAACTTAACTCTGATCACATCCCACTGATAATTAAATTCAGAGTTGCTGCGCAAAAAATATGCCTTAGGCCTCGCATCCTTCCTCGAAATGCGAACATTCCACGCTTCCAAGCAGTAATTAACCGGCTAGTTAATCTAAATATGGTGTTAAGCTCTCCTGATGACATAAACGACGCTGTCGAGATGTTTTCCCGTAACATCCATATCGCTGCCGAGTCCTCAACCAATGGTCAAATCTCAAACCCCTCCAACCGACCTCAGGCTCTTTTAAAACCTGAGGTTATGGACCTGGTAAGGCTGAAAAGATCCCTACGTCGCAGATATATGAGATCCCAGGATCAAGTCGACAAAAGAGCCTATCGCCGTGCTGAGGACGAACTCAAAAAGCTTCTGCATGAAACAAAGCGCGAATATTTCGATGATATGCTCCTCAACGCGGACACCACCAAACCATACGGCTTCAACCTTTGGAAATTAACACGAAATATAAAACGTCAGCCTCTCCGAAAGATCCCCATTAGGAAAGCTGACGATACATGGTGTAAGTCCGACCCCGAAATATCCCTAGCTTTCGCAGATGAACTCGAGAAACGTTTTCAGCCGTTCAACCTAGCGAGACCCGAGGACGTTGAAGAAACACTGGCATTTCTTAATGCTCCTTCCCCGGAAGCATTACCGATTCAACACGTGAGTCCAGAAGAAATCTGTACTCACATACAAAAGCTTCATCCCAGTAAAGCGCCGGGTCTCGACGGCATAGACAGCCGAATTGCCAAGGCTCTGCCTAAAAAGGGAATCCTGTTCCTTGTTCTCCTATTCAACTCAATGCTACGTATCCACCACTTCCCCTCTCAATGGAAGTGTGCTGTGATAACGATGATACCAAAGCCAGGAAAACCGGAGAATCTTGTCGAGTCCTATCGACCGATAAGCTTGCTACCCACTTTCTCTAAAATATTCGAGAGAATAATTCTAAGTAGAATCTTGGGAGCAAGAAGCGTGCAGGATGCCATTCCCGACCATCAGTTTGGTTTTAGGAATCATCATGGGACCCCAGAGCAAGCACATCGACTAGTCCAGCACATCTTAAATGCTTTTGAGAATAAGCAATACAGCTCTGCTATTTTCCTCGACGTCAAGGAAGCATTTGACCGCGTATGGCATGAAGGATTACTCCATAAGTTGAAGACCCTACTCCCGACAGGCCTATTCCTTGTTCTCAAATCATACTTGCTTGATCGAAGCTTCATGGTCGAGGTAAGAGGGGAAAGGTCAAGCTTAAGATTTTCTCGTGCTGGCGTTCCTCAGGGAAGCGTCCTGGGCCCCGTTCTATACACCCTGTTCACCTCTGATCTGCCGTCTATCAATGCACCGGACACTCTTCTTGCCACCTACGCTGACGACACTGCCTTCCTTGTAAATTCCACCTGCCGTATTGAAGCATCTAGAATAACCCAGGAATTTCTTGACTCCTACGGCAAGTGGACAAACAGGTGGAATATTGCAATTAATGGCAGAAAGTCTCAACACTACAACTTCACTCTGAGAGGACAGATCCTTCCAACGGTTGAGCTCCATAGCACCACCATCCCGCAATCTCCCCAGGCGCAGTACCTGGGTCTGATCTTGGACAAACGGCTCACCTGGAAACAGCACACTACAAAAATTGCAGCTACATGTCGCGCTAAGCTAAGGAAGCTAAACTGGATGCTGAAATCAACAAGCAAGCTTAGCCTTGCCAACAAAGTGTTGCTTTTCAAAACTATTGTGGTGCCCTCAATGACGTACTGCATCCAACTCTGGGGCGTGGCTTCTGACTCTAACGTCATGAAGGTCCAAAGAGTTCAAAATAAAGCGCTGCGAACAATTACAAATGCGCCGTGGTACGTCAGAAACGTCGACCTGGCTAACGATCTCCACATGCCCTCTGTCAGGGACCAGATAAACCGGCACTCCAGTCGGTATAACGACCGCCTCACAGGACACCCCAACCACCTAGCAGCTTCCTTGGCCAACCCATTGAACAGGAGACGGCTAAAGCGAAGGCACCCCGGCGATCTCTGGACAAGAGGACGTCATGTCTCACGAGTCCTGAAGCAGTAATGCGTTTTTTGTATTGTTGTTTTAGTTTTCTATTATAAGTTATAAGATTTGTTACTCGCCATCCTGTTATGTATTCAAGTTATTGGTTCCTATTTGTACTATACGTTTTATAGCCATTAAGTTGGCTGATTAATGTAAAATTATATGAGTTATACTAAAAAAAAAAAAAAGGTAAATCATTTGTGATCCCAGCAGTAAAGGCTTCGTGAATCCAATCCCGGACACATTCTTAAAAGTTGCCAACAGGCGACACTTTGAAAACCTACACCATCCTCACAGCAAGTGCCATCGTGGCCAAAGAGAGACGCCTGAGATCGGAACCATCGATTCAGGATCAATAAAGGACCGGTCAACAAGCCGACCACTTTTATCAACCATTACTGTCAGTTTCTTGAACAAATCTGGATGCGAATCCAGCGTAAGCGATTAAAATACTTTCACCGGGTCAGAAACATAGAACAAGATCAATAAAGTGGTGAACAGCATGGCTGAGGAGCATCCTTCAGCGGAAATTCAAAAGATTTTAAGTGCACAACAAAAAATAGGCCACGTGCATCAAAAATTTCAAGAAAAAAGGTGTTCGGGAGTTTCGTGAACTTGTTTGGTCTACCCTAATGTTGTTATTGTGGTTGTTGTTGTTACCACCATTACCGTTGTTTTCCCCACGGCTGCTTCCGCCGCGGTTGTTTCCACCACGGTAGTTGTTTCTGTAGTAATTGTTATTTTGGTTATTGTTATTGTTATTATACCCGTTACTCGTAGAGTAAAAGGGTATATTGTATTCGTGCAAAAGTATGTAACAGGTAGAAGGAAGCGTTTCCGACCCTATAAAGTATATATATTCTTGATCAGGGTCACTAGCCGAGTCGATCTAGCCATGTCCGTCTGTCCGTCTGTCCGTCCGGATGAACGCTGAGATCTCAGAAACTACAAAAGCTAGAGAATTGGGATTACCCACACATATTCTTTGGCTTCCTACGCAGCGCAAGTTTGTTTCAGCCGGGGGCCACGCCCCCTCTAACGCCCACAATCGCCTTACGCCCACAATAAACGAGTTTAAAAAATGTCTGGCGCCCACACCTTTAAAGATTTTGGAAAAGTAAAAATGCAGTTGTATTGCATTTATCAATACCTATCGAAATGTAGAAGAAATTTTTCAAATCGGACCATTCGTTAAAAGTTATACCAGGTTAAAAATTTTCTATCTCCATCTCCCTCGCACTTACTTGGCTGAGTAACGGGTATCTGATAGTCGGGGCACCCGACTATAGCGTTCTCTCTTGTTTTGAAATACATTTGTTATGAAAGATATATGCCTTGTAAAAAATAAATGCGATCATAATAAAGACAATAATTGATAATAAAATGTTCGTTAAATCTGTATTTATTGTTTTGGACTCAATTTTATTTATGACATTTGCTGTGGAGTCCACTTCTTTTACGTCTACTAAACCCATTTTGGGTGTATATATTTTTGGATTATAATTATAATTATCTGTTTCTGTGGAAAATTTACTTATTGCATTACTTTGCATCTATTTTTACAAGTTTCCTGCCTATTTTTTTGTATGGTTTTCAGGCCACACTCTAATCGGGCAACTGTTAAGTCGCTCAATTTTAAACATTTGTTTTATATAATAAATAAAACAAGAGAGAACGCTATAGTCGGGTTCGTGTCCCGACTATCTAATACCCGTCACTCAGCTAAAGGGAGTGCAAACGCTGTACTCGGGTTGGTGTCACGACTAATAATCGTAACTCAGCTAAAGGGAGTGCGAGGGAGATAGATATAGAAATTTTGATTGCGTATAACTTTTTAATGAATGGTCTGATTTGAAAAATATCTTCTACATTTCGATAGGTATAAATATGCACAACAAAATTGCATTTATACTTCTCGGAAATCTTTAAAGGTGTGGGCGCCAGACACATTTTAAAATCGTTAGTGGGCGATTGTGGGCGTTAGAGGGGGCGTGGCACTCGGCTGAAATAAACTTGCGCTGCGTAGGAAGCCCAAGAATATGCGTGGAAAATCTTAACCTTCTAGCTTTTGTAGTTTCCGAGATCTCAGCGTTCATACGGACAGACAGACAGACAGACAGACGGACAGACTGACGGACAGACGGACATGGCTAGATCGACTCGGCTGGTGATCCTGATCAAGAATATATATACTTTATGGGGTCGGAAACGCTTCCTTCTACCTGTTACATACTTTTGCACGAATACAATATGCCCTTTTACTCTACGAGTAACGGGTATAAAAATATGCATCGCAGTGCAATTAAAAAAATTTTGCAACGCAGTGCAGATAACAAAAAATTATGCGCTCTTGGTAGCGCTGTCGGTTCACTCTTTCCTTGGTCTGGCTTGGTGCGCCTGACGGTGCCGGTGCTGGCTGCACAGGCTGTACTTCTATGGTGGGGCACCGGTGCTGGCTGCACAGGTGTATTCGCAGTGGGGTGCGCACAGAGGTCCCTTGCAGTCATCCGGGCATGTCTTCTTCAGCTTCGGAATGGCAATTTTTTCTGGTGGAGGCAATGTTTTTGTAGTTTTGGCGATATTTGGAATTTTAGAGTAGGTGGATGTGTGCGTGGCTGTGATTTGATTTTTACGTACTGTTAGCAAATTTTATATGTGTTCAACTTCGGCATGTAGTTTTACCGAGTTGTTCCAACTTATTGCATTGCCGCTGTTCAGCAGCTTCAGTAGCTCAGCCTTCCTGGCTTTTAATCTTTTCACCACGCCACTATGTTTGGCACACATCACACTCTACTCACTGCGTTTCTTTATTTTGTTTCTTGTAAGCTGCCGTTGCTGTTGTTGCCCCTGCAGCTGTTGTTTATTGTTGTTGTTGTCCTTGCTGCTGTTGTTTATTGTTGTTGTTCGAGGTCCAGATCCAGGTCTAGATCATTTTGGACCAAAGTCACGGTCGCCATGTAGAAAGAGTCGCCAGTAGAAAGAGTGTCATTTCCCCCGCCATCAATAATAATATCGGAGTTGTATTTAATGTTCCTTTTTATTTTAGTTTATTTAATTGTTTAATTGGAGCAGCCGTTGTTGCCGCTCCAAGCTCGTAAGAGGTTCTCGTCGAGCTCAATTTACTTAGGAGGTAAAGAGGTCTAAGTCTCGTAGCGGCGCTGCCAAGAGCGGCAGCGGAGAGACGTCCTATATATTCTTATATTCTAAAGTATATAGCTATGCTCACTTAGTCTGGAGCGCGGAGATATATGCACATACATGAGGTCCGCTCGTGTTGCAATTATGTTGACACTTGCACTTTCAGCGTGCGGGCCAAGCCACAGCGAGCGGTTCGTATTTCGGGCATTTATGTTGATGACCGAGACCTTGAATTGTATAAACACTGTACTCTTGGTACAGTGGGTGTTCGATATATATATTTAATATGTGTGCATACTACAGGTGTGTTGGAAAAGAAATATTTGTAATGAAATATTTGATGAATATAGTATATATAGTAGAATTTGAGAATGCCGATCCAGAAATGTCTGGTGAAAAGTGCTTTGAAAAAGAAGACTTGGAACCGCAGATAAATATTAGAAAAAGTGATCGAACAAAGAATAAACCAAAAGTATCTTATCAAGATTTAGTAAATAATTGTGTAATGCATACACAATCTTTAATCTACTCCATACCAAATAAATTTGTCGAGGTTAAATATAGTAAAGACAGAAAATATTGGGAGAAAGCTATTAAAGAAGAACTTGACTCACACTCATTAAATAAGACTTGGTCAATTGTACAAAAGCCTAAAAATAAAAATATAGTTGATTGTAGATGGGTTTTTACAATCAAACAAAATGAATTCGGCGAACCAATAAAATATAAAGCCAGACTTGTTGCTCGCGGTTTTACGCAAGAATACTTAGTTGATTATAATGAAACATTTGCAACTGTAGCAAGAATCTCGAGTTTTAGATTGATTATGCCTATAGCAAATCAATATGATGGATGTTAAAACAGGATTTTTGAATGGAATATTAAAAGAAGAAATTTATATGCAAATACCCGAGGTCCTAATAAGTAGAGAAAATGAAATTTGTAGATTACATAAAGCTATTTATGGTCTCCAGCAAGCTGCAAGGTATTGGTTTGAAATATTCGAGAAAGCATTGACAGAAATAGGCTTTGTTAATTCACCAGTAGATCGTTGTATATGTCTTCTTGACTAAGGGGATACATTCTCTAATATATATATTCTATTATATGTAGATGATTTAGTAATCTCTACCAAAATTAACAAGTAATGAATGATGAATGATGATGATGATAATGAACAAATTTAGAATGACTGATTTAAATGAGATTAAATTTTTCTTAGGTATAAAAGTTGATAAAAGTGATGGTCATATAAGTCTTAGTCAATCTGCTTACATAAAATCAATACTTTTAAAACATAATATGGAAAATTGCAATCCTGTTAACTGTCCTCTGCCAACTAAACTTAATCATATTGCTCTTAGCTCAGATGATAAGTGTGATGCCCCATGTCGAAACGTAATAGGATGTTTAATGTATATTATGTACAAGACCTGATTTAAGTACAGCCGTTAATTTTTTAAGTCGTTATTGTGAAAAGAATAACACAGAACTTTGGCAATGCCTGAAGAAAGTTTTAAGGTACCGAAAGGGTACAGTTAATTTAAAGTTAACTTTTCAGAAAAACTCAAATTTTAATAAGTTTTTTGTCGGCTATGTGGATTCAGATTGGGGTGGCAGAGAATCAGATAGAAAAAGTACCACTGTTAAAATGTTTGATTCTAATGTAATTTGTTGGAATACAAGGAAGCAAAATTCGGTAGCAGCATCATCAACAGAGGCAGAATATATGGCCTTATTTCAGGCAGTTAGAGAAGCCAAGTGGCTAAATTCATTATTAGTAAGCTTAAAGATAAAAGTAATTAATCCAATTAGATTATATGAAGATAACCAAGGATGTATAAGTATTGCCAATAACCCCTCATGTCACAAACGTTCAAAGCACATTGATATAAAATATCATTTTACAAGAGAACAGGTTGATAAGAACCATTACCAGCGCAACGTTATTGTGATCTGCGGGATCAAATGGGTTTGATGGACTGAATAAAATGGATCTCAGTGCAACTCAAGCGGCTGTCTCAACTTTAAGTTTTTTTCTTATTTTATGATGTGAAATGAAATTGTTTAACGTAAATTTTCATTTTATACCGTCAGTCTGATGCAGTCTGATTGGATTTTTGTGGGTTTTCCCCATTCCTTGCAACAAATGTTGGACTGGAATTGTACAACTCCCACTAAAGCATATACTGAAACTTTTCTTATCTTAAGTAGAGTAAAGAGAATATATATACAGTTTTTGAGGAGGTGTGTGGAAATATCACATTATTAAAGGCAAAAACAGTATATACATATTTCTAATATCGATAGTTTTTGGCATTTCTGGATAATGCGGCCTCACTATTTCCTTTATACTTTTCTTTCTACTTGGTTCCTTGTTCAATAAACACGTGTGTCTGCTGTCGGCTAAAATGTCTGCAACAAAGTGTTTCTTTATTTCTTACTGGATAAAAACGAAAACAAGAAGTCAAGACAAACAAAGGAGATACTAAGGAATTTTCTTAAGATTTTCTACACAAATTAATGATCACTAACCAAAAACCCATTGATGTAATTCACTCTACTTTAAAATTAAAATGAATATTGCAAAAGCACAAAAGGATAATCTTGACAGATATAACCCATCAATACAAAATATCATATTTGAGGTAGGAAAAAAGGTGTACTTAAAGAACAACAGAAGCGGACATGGGGACAGCTGTCCTTATTGGAGGAAGGGTGGTCCACAAGGACAACCTTAAATAACATATTTACGCGCACTTAACACACCCAACACACACACACACTCCGAAAAAAAGCCAAAAGATTTAACCTGTCATTTTCTTACAGGATCGCGGGAATCATATTAACAATATTATCAGTAGTAAACGCCAGAATGACAGACTACACTCACGCCCGGTACATCCTCATAACCGACGGAGGTGCATTTGTGTGGGAACATAGGAATTACTTTAGACATTCAAGCAATTTAACAGAGTTTTCAATTATGATAGACGAAACAACTAGATTGTCCGCGTCATTTCCACAATCATTGTTAGACGATGATACTGATCATATTAAAAGTATTTTATCCGTGTTAAAGGTACACCACCAAATTCTTTTGGCAAGAAATAGAATGCTAGTTACAGAAATACAGAATCTGATTTTTGACAATTTAGTTGACCAAAATGATAGAGCTTGAGTTAAGGTGGGAATAAGGTGAGGTTAATGCGAGATTAAAGTTTTCGTTGAGGGGGTATTAGCTGAAGGTGAGAAAAGTAAAGTTCTTTTGAATTTTTGCGAGGATAAGGTGGGTTAAGGTGACAAACAAGAAAAAGTGATGTTTAAGTGGAATTAATTAAGCACGGAATCATTTCTCTTCAGGTAAGACTAGAGTGGGGTAATTGTTGGCTAAGGAAAGAAGAAACTGGTGTTATGGTGGAGAAATATGGTTAAAATTATGGATTTTCGGCGTGAAGGCTGAGTATGGATGGGTTACACTGGGGTGAAGGCGAGGAAATAGTGAAAACAGCATTAGATTGCTACAAAAGTGTGCCTGGGGTGAGAAACAAGTGGGGTTAAGGCGGTGTAAAGGAAAGGTAAGTTATGGTTAGGAGTTATGGTAAAATTTAGGTTTAGTAGGCTTTACTGTGGAGCTCAGCTAAGGTAAGGCCGAATTTTACTCGGATATTCATTAGAATTCTTAAATATGACAAAATCAGGTTCCTGTCTACAGCAAGAAATGCTTCATAAAATTTTTGTGGGCACAAGTACAAGAAGTCCATTTAAAAATGTATGAAGAATTTGACAACCCGATAAAAAAAAGGAACAAGGAAGCCTACGGGAAGTTACAAATGGAAGTGCAGAAGACACTCATGGGTGGGCCATGCGCATCCGCCACAAAGAGCACTGATGTGCAACTACCACGAATCACCATCCCAAAATTTGATGGTAAATTTTTAAAATGGAGATACTTCTTCGATTTATTCTCATGCATTGCATCAACAGGCGTCTTGTGATAACGCAAAGTCATCGCAGGAATTGTATATAACAGCAATTTAGTCTCTCGCCTCCTTGAAGGGTTTTGGCATCGATATATCCACATGGGATCCAATTTTATTCGTACTGTTGACCGACAAGCTCGACATGAATAACCGGGCTTTGTATGGGCAACCACTTGGTAGCTTGGAAAACGAGTCCTCACAACAGGAAAGTCGGAAAAATCAACGAAAAGAGAACCAAAGAACTCAACTTGTGCCTCGTCAACAACCGGAAAGTTAGCTTCATATGAATTCTGGAAGAAGGAAACGAAAACGAAAATAACAAAATAGAAAACGCATTTATTTTACAGATGTGTAGACTTCCGATCAAAGCTCACATCTGAAAGATTAGATTGGGTACTGAAACAAAAAAACAAAGGATTGTCGCAGTCGATAGTGCTTCAAATGCAAGAAAAATCGCAATGAAGAAGACTTCATCTTGAAAATGCCGTAGAGCCTTGTACACCAATTATAATTTACTCGCCACGGCCAAGGTTGCAGTACAGGCCAACAATAGGCAGTGTGCTAGGTTTAGAGCACTACTTGACTCTGGGCAATGGACACTGGGTAGTCGCTTTGGCATATCCCTCTCGTTTGGGAGGGAGATGGCGGCACTGGTCTCGACGATCAGCCGTAAAGGATGTTTCAGTAAGAAGATCAACCAATGTAGGTGTTGGCCTCCAACGGCACTACAGGTATAAGTAGCTTCAACCGGCATAGACTGATCCCCGCTATGATCATCTTGTAATCGGTTTGTAGTTGTCCGTTTCGCCTTAGTTAACGGCACTCTCTTTGGGCGACGACTCTAAGGGCAAAGGGGCCACGATGGCTTCCACTTCATTTGAAAGTGCACCTAGGCAGGCGCCGGATTGCTCGGTGGGCGGTGGCATCGCGTCGAGGTGCCGCGGGATTTTACAGGTGTTGGGACTGGATTCAGTAACCCAGGCAGGTGTGATAAGCGTTTCAAGGGAAGTCAGAGACGTGTGGTGGTCGTTGAACCGCCGTTGAGAAATTGGTGGGAGTGGGGAGCTTCAATGCGCCACGCCATAACGAGGACATCCGTTAGAGAGCGCGGGTTGCTGCTAATGATAGGGAACTGGTATCCCGTCTCCTTTTTGTAGGTGGCGGTTGGTAACTCACCAAAATACAGCTCTGCCCCGGCTTTCCAGCTCCGCTTGCAAAATCCTCGAATGACTCTCGTGGTTCCTGCATGCGATTGTGGAAGGTGTATTAGCCGGTATGCGTACTGATTGTAAGGGAGTCAGGGAGTTGTACGAGCTGAGAGTGGCTTCTGGTAGGGTAGCGTGAGAACGCTGCACATACCCACAACTTTCTGCACTTCTTCCTTTCTGCCCAGTGCTACTCTTGGCCATGTCATCAATTCGAAACGGACTTCCATCGATTCTCCGCAATACACGTTCTTAAAAAAATGTTAAAGAGAAGTGCAATGCTGGCAAAAAATATTTGTAAAAAATCGTGCTACTATAAACAAATCTATAGAATATAGGAGACACTGAGGCAATCTGTAATGCGGTTGTGACTTAGAATTTAAAAGTTACATTTTAAATATATATAATTCAAATAACTTTGACTGGTTAAATCATTATGGTTCAAAGCTGTAAAATTAATTTTAACACGCTTTTAAAATGTTTTGGGCTGTACAAAGTACATATGTATTTATATTTAATTTTATCATATCCGGCAAAGGCACCATCTGTCTGCTATAAAATCTGTTCTATCCTTCCTTTCCAACAGAGACCTTTTGATTGTTTTGGGTGACTTTAATCTCCCTAATATCTCTTGGTCTCTTCCCACTGACTCACTAGTCGCTACACCTTTATCCGCCCATGATTTTGTGGATGGCCTTTTAGAATTATCGTTACAGCAAGTAAGCTTTATACGAAATTCATTAAATAGACAATTAGATCTAGTATTTGTTTTAGATCCGCATGAAGTTACGGTATCTAGAATTGACGCACTTGTTGTACCTGAAGACCGATATCATCCAACATTGGAATTGACAATTGGCCTCCCCTGTACGATACCCTTTCTCCTTAAGTTCCTCAAACTAAATCGAAATGATTTCGTAAATGTGACTATAATAAACTAAACTACATGATCTCGCAATATAATTGGACTGATTTGTATAATTGCATGGATATTGAAAGTGCAATTGAACTTTTCTATAGCGTTTTAAGCACTTTTCTTGACGAATGAGTTCCTGATAGGCTTCCTCCAAAGGAAAGGCCTCCTTGGTTTAACAATGCGCTTCAAAGACTTAAAGATCTTAAATCCAACACTTATAAAAAGTATAAACAATCGGGTAAGCCATCTGATTTTTCGAAATATGTGGTGGCTCATTTAGATTTTAATGTTCTCAACAGTCATTGCTATTCTATGTATTTAAATCGATGTAAATTCGAATATTTAAATGATCCGAAGCAGTTTTAAAACTTTGTTAATGCCAAGCGTAAGTCTTCTGGCCAGAACTATAGAGGTATTTCTAAATTGTCGGCAATTCCTAAAGCATTTGAACGTATTATTATTTCTCATCTGCAACATTTATGTTCCTCGTCAATATCACCGTGTCAACATGGTTTTGTTAAGCAAAGATCAACCACCACCAACCTTCTTGAATTGTCATCTATTGTAATAAATGGATTTTTGAATATAAAGCAAACTGACGTTATATATACAGATTTTAGTAAGGCCTTTGACTCTGTTAGCCACTCTCTCCTTTTATTCAAATTAGATTAGCCTGGGTTTCCATGTAATCTATTAACTTGGATTTCAAGTTACTTGAATGGTAGGACTCAGAGGGTTATATTTAAGAGCGCTGTTTCTTTAATGATCTACGTGACATCTGGAGTTCCTCAAGGTAGTCATTTAGGCCCTTTGCCGTTTACTTTGTTTATTAACGATCTCCCCTCTATCGTAGCACATTCTCGTGTACTAATGTACGCTGATGATGTAAAGCTTTAAAGTTTTGTAAAAGGGTGTAATTTCCCCCGCCATCAATAATAAGATAGGAGTTATATGTAATGTTCCAATTTATTTTGTTTATTTATTTATTTTATTGGAGCAGCCGTTGTTGCCGCTCCAAGCTCGGAAGAGGTTCTTTTTGAGCCCAATTTACTTAAGAGGTACAGAGGTCTAAGTGTCGTAGCGGCGCTGCCAACAGCGGCAGCGGAGAGACGTCCTATATATTCTTATATTCTAAAGTATATATGTAGCTATGCTCACTTAGTCTGGAGCGCGGAGATATATGCACATACATGAGGTCCGCTCGTGTTGCAATTATGTTGACACTTGCACTTTCAGCGTGCGGGCCAAGCCACAGCGAGCGGTTCGTATTTCGGGCATTTATGTTGATGACCGAGACCTTGAATTGTATAAACACTGTACTCTTGGTACAGTGGGTGCTCGATATATATAATTAATATGTGTGCATACTACATCTCCCTCCTTTTGAAAAATAACGAAATACAATGGAGTTATTTTCTAGTATTAATTTTACAAACTTTGAGGAAAAATGATATTATTTATAGCCAAATTTTTGTTTGTTTTTAATTTGTGTTTCTAATAATTTTTTTTTTTATTTTATTATTTTATTTTTTTTTTTTTTTTTAGTGTGTATTCTTATTTTAGATTTGGTTATCTTATTTGCTCTTATATTATGTATGGCCATACGTGATATATTTATGAAATAAAAATTGATTATGAAATAAACAGTTTTAATCTATCTTTATGTACTATTTGCTTTTTATTTTTATTATTTATTATGGTTATGTTATCTCTATCTCCTATTTGTTCTACCTTATAAGGACCTGTATATTTGAAATCTAACTTATGCCCTGTTTCATTTTTCAATAAAACCTGATCTCATATTTTTAAATCGAAATCGTTACTTGTTTTGTCGTAATTAATTTTTTGTTTTAGTTTATGAGATTCTAGCATTAGTCTAGCTCTAAATTTCGATTCCTTTGCATAATCTTCTATATTATAAAGGGGTTTTACTTTATCTATGCTATTAAGATGTTTTGGTAGATTTGAAATTTTACCAAAAACTAGCTCATATGGACAATAGTCATGTGCCATAGATGGGGTTGTATTAAAACAATATACGAAGTGTTGCAGCCATACATCCCAATCTGTTTTGTCAACTGAGATGTATGAACGAATGAACTCATTGAGTGTTCTGTGGCTTCGCTCCACGGTACCTACTGTCTGGTGGTGTTGTGCAGTTGAAATTATGTTTTTAATATTTAAATATTTACATAGATCTTCAATAATTGAATTTTTATATTCTGATCCCATGTCCGTAATGAACGTATTCATTGGACCGTACTTTAGAATAAAATCTTCAAATATAGCTTTTGCTACTGTATTTGCACTTTTATTTGGTATAGGTATAGCTACTAGGTATTTAGTTAAATCTCAGATGAGTGTTACTGCGTATTCGTTTCCATTATAAGATTTTGGAAGTGGACCAATAGTATCTACAATTACTATATCGAAAGGTCTTTGTGGAGTTTCGGTTATAGTTAGTGGGGTCTTAGTATGTTTAGTCGTTTTTGACTTTTGGCATTTAATATATTTTGTTATGTACTCATGTCTTTGGACATATTTTTCCAGTAATAGTATCTCTGGACCTTGGCCAAGGTTTTTGTAATGCCTGTATGACCACCTTGTATTGGATCATCATGGAATGTAGACAATATAGCTTCTTTTTCTTTATAATTTTTTATTACGGTCACCGGGTTGAGTAGCGCTACTCTCAATGATTTCAATATATTGTTGCCCATAATTTTAAAATTATCAATTGAAACATGTCTTTGGACATATTTTTCCAGTAATATTATCTCTGGACCTTGGCCAAGGTTTTTGTAATGCCTGTATGACCACCTTGTATTGGATCATCATGGAATGTAGACAATATAGCTTCTTTTTCTTTGTAATTTTTTATTACGGTCACCGGGTTTTAAAATTATGAATTGAAACATGTTCAAAGATATTTTCCCACGGTGCCACTTTGAGTTGGCTGATTTTGTGAATACCGGCCTGCTTTTCAAGCCTTTGAAAGAATTGACCTAAGTCAATGGTTCCATTAGTATACAAATCGCTAACATCATATCTTGCTGTAATTTTCTTTCCGTGCTTAAATAAACACATCTTATTATTTACATGCAAGGTCACTACTTTACGTACTTCATCATTATTAATGACTTCATATACGTTGGGCTCTGAAGCTTTCTTTATAGATTGCTTATGCAGTTCTATTTGTTCTTTTCCTGCGCAGGATTTATGTCTACTTTGGTTTCTGGTAGTGACTTTCAGAATTGTATTGTTTGTTTGTATATTTTTCAAGTCTGTGATGGTTATTCTAGAGAGCGCATCGGCTACATAGTTATCTTTACCCTTTAGATACTCTACCGTAAAATTATATTCCTCCAATTCAAGTCTCATTCGTGTTAGTTTGGAGCTGGGACTTACCATTGAAAATAAGTAGGTAAGTGCTCTATGGTCTGTTTTGACGGTGAAGTGTCTACCATAAATATATGGTCTGAAGTGTGTTATTGCCCAATGAATAGCTGCTAATTCTTGTTCTGTTGCTCTTGTTGCTTTCACCTTTCGTAAAGGATCTTGATGCGTATGCAACTGGAAGCTGTAGTCCATTTTTGTTTTGAGTTAGGACTGCTCCACAAGCGTATTTGCTAGCATCTGTGATTATGCAAAATTCTTTGCTAAAATCTGGGTATTGCAACAGAGTAGGGTTTATAAATGCTGAATTAAGATGTTGGAAGGCGTTTTGACATTCTGTTGTCCATTCGAATTTTACATCTTTCTTACATTATCTTGTTATGTAACGGGAATATTCAGCAAAATTCTTTACAAAGCGTCTGTAATAATTGCAAAATGCAATGAATCTTCTAGCGCTGTCCGCATCATGTGGGACTGGATATTTTTCAATGACGTCGTATTTTTTGTCGTCGGGCAAGATTCCTTTAGCTGTGCATTTATGTCCTAAGAAAGTGACTTCATGCATGAAAAAAGAACATTTTTCAGCATGTAACTTTAGGTTGTGTTGCCTACATTTCTCGAAAACATCAGCCAAGTTCTTGAGCATATGTTTTTCGGAACAACCTATGACTATTAAGTCATCCATATACAGAAATGCTTGCGAAGGTTCTAATCCAGAGAAAGCTATAGTCATCATTCTCTGAAAAGAGTTTGGCGCTATTTTTAAACCGAATGGTAATCGCGTGAAGCGATATGAACCATTGTTTGTTGAAAAGGATGTTATATCCCGTGAACTTTTTTCTAGTTCAATTTGATGAAAACCTGACATTAAGTCAAGGCATGAGAAATATTTTGCTCTACCTTGTTGATCTAAAATATCATCGATTCTAGGGAGCGGAAATTTATCAGACAAGAGTTTTTTATTAATTTGACGATAGTCAATTACTAATCGCCATTTTTTATTTTGCGTATTTGGAAGTGATTTTTTTGGGCTATTATAAGGTAATACAGAGGGTTCAATTATTTTATTATTGATGAGTTTTTGGACTTGTTTTTGAATTTCGTCTTGTTGACTATGAGGATTTCTATCATTATACCCGTTACTCGTAGAGTAAAAGGGTATATTGTATTCGTGCAAAAGTATGTCACAGGTAGAAGGAACCGTTTCCGACCCCATAAAGTATATATATTCTTGATCAGGATCACCAGCCGAGTCGATCTAGCCATGTCCGTCTGTCCGTCTGTCTGTCCGTCTGTCTGTCCGTCTGTCTGTCCGTATGAACGCTGAGATCTCGGAAACTACAAAAGCTAGAAGGTTGAGATTTTCCACGCTTATTCTTGGGCTTCCTACGCAGCGCAAGTTTATTTCAGCCGAGTGCCACGCCCCCTCTAACGCCCACAATCGCCCACTAACGATTTTAAAATGTGTCTGGCGCCCACACCTTTAAAGATTTCCGAGAAGTATAAATGCAATTTTGTTGTGCATATTTATACCTATCGAAATGTAGAAGATATTTATACTTGTTACTCGTAGAGTAAAACGGTATATTGTATTCGTGCAAAAGTATGTAACAGGTAGAAGGAAGCGTTTCCGACCACATAAAGTATATATATTCTTGATCAGGATCACCAGCCGAGTCGATCTAGCCATGTCCGTCTGTCCGTCTGTCTGTCCGTCTGTCTGTCTGTCTGTCCGAATGAACGCTGAGATCTCGGAAACTACAAAAGCTAGAAGGTTGAGATTTTCCACGCATATTCTTGGGCTTCCTACGCAGCGCAAGTTTATTTCAGCCGAGTGCCACGCCCCCTCTAACGCCCACAATCGCCCACTAACGATTTTAAAATGTGTCTGGCGCCCACACCTTTAAAGATTTCCGAGAAGTATAAATGCAATTTTGTTGTGCATATTTATACCTATCGAAATGTAGAAGATATTTTTCAAATCGGACCATTCATTAAAAATTTATACGCAATCAAAATTCTATATCTATCTCCCTCGCACTCCCTTTAGCTGAGTTACGATTATTAGTCGGGACAACAACCCGAGTACAGCGTTTGCACTCCCTTTAGCTGAGTGACGGGTATTAGATAGTCGGGACACGAACCCGACTATAGCGTTCTCTCTTGTTTTCAAATCGGACCATTCATTAAAAAGTTATACGCAATCAAAATTTCTATATCTATCTCCCTCGCACTCCCTTTAGCTGAGTTACGATTATTAGTCGGGACACCAACCCGAGTACAGCGTTTGCACTCCCTTTAGCTGAGTGACGGGTATTAGATAGTCGGGACACGAACCCGACTATAGCGTTCTCTCTTGTTTTTTATATATACGGGTTCATCATCAGTTAATCACAACTTTTGCTTATAAAAAATAAATGGTAGTGATCGATTTGGTTTCTAGTCCGAATACCTCACTATATTGTGCACATTATGCTGTCAGCTGTTCATTGAATTGAGGTGGAAAGTTTTTTGCAAGTTGGGATAATACAATTTTTTTTCTGGTTTCCAAGTCCGTTTTTACTACTTCGTAGTTTGAAAGTGGTTCATGATGAATATTTTTGATATAAACTACTTGATCTGTGTTTGTGGTATTTAGTAATCTTTTATATGCATTTTGAACTGCTGCTATGGTATTTGCGATATAGATACCATGCTGAATTTCTTAATTTGGAATTAATACGCTGTCTTCTTCTGAATATATTTAGATTTTTCGGACGACTTGGGATCTTGCTGGCAGAATTAGGGAGTTGTTGCCAGAACGGTATGCTATTGGAACATAAATCGGATATGTGAGGTTATTTGGTCTTAGTATAAGCCAGTCTTCAGACGGCTTGAAGTCTAATTGACAGTTGTATCTTTTGATAAAATCGATTCCTAGTATTCCATCAGAAGGAATAGCGAATCGCATATTTACGATATGGAAATCATGTGGAATTATGTACTTGTAGTTTGAATTTCAATAGAAGTTAAGCCTTTTGATTTGGTAACTTCCTGACTTATACCCTGTATGTTTATGATGTGATTATCTTGAATGTTTTGAAAATGATCGGAATCTTCCTTCATTATGGATATTTCCGCGCCTGTATCTAGTAGAAAACTAATTCTTTTCCTGTTACTACGTTCATGAAGGTGACGAATGTATTTTGACTGAGACTTAAAGTGTGAATTTGGATGTTGTTTACTGACGTGTATCTAAAGGTGTTTGGGAGTTTCCCGAATTTGTTTGGGCTACCCTAACGTTGTTATTGTGGTTGTTGTTGTTACCACCATTACTGTTGTTGTTTTCCCCACGGCTGTTTCCGCCGCGGTTGTTTCCACCACGGTTGTTGTCTCTGTAGTAATTGTTATTTTGTTATTTTTATTTACTTATTGTTATTTCTATTATAACCATTGTTTTGATTATATCTGTTATTATGATTATATCCGTTATTTTGATAATATCTGGTATTGTTATAATTACCTCGATTATTACCTCTACCGCGATAATTGTTTTTATAATTATTACTGCGATAATTATTTCCACGTTGGGTGTACAATATGGAATTGGCATTGCCTGTCATTTCAGTACTACATTGTATGTACTTGGCGACGGCTTCATTCATGGTTGCAAAATTGCCTGCTTCCAATATTGTTTTGAGGCGGCCATGCTCACAATTTTTGACCATTGTGGTGATGGCTTCCTTAGTGCTGAACTTGTCAGCGTGTTCGGCGGATAGGCCTTCATCAATATACGAAGCTTCTAGGAGCTTTCGTAGGTTGGCAATTTCTGTGGTAAATTTTTCTGCAGTTTTACCTTTTTGGCTTGTTTTTGCCATTTTGGCTTTAATTACTTCGGATGTTTCTTCGACTATAGTATCTTGCAGTTTTTTAATTATAGCTTCTATTGTTGTTTCGTTTTGGACTCTGTATAATGTTGATCCAATTATTTTGGATTTGATGACTTCTACAGCCAAAATCTCAAATGTACCTTTCGTAAGGTTAACCAACTTCAAAACTGTTACGAATCTCTGAAGGTGTATCCTTGATATTTCTTTAATGTATGCCCTTTGGGCATTTATCTCCTCAGACATTGTGGTTGTTTTTATACCCTTGCAGAGGGTATTATGATTTCAGTCAGAAGTTTGCAACGCAGTGAAGGAGACGTTTCCGACCCCATAAAGTATATATATTCTTGATTAGCATCACTAGACGAGTCGATCTAGCCATGCCCGTCTGTCCGTCCGTCTGTCCGTCCGTCTGTCCGTCTGTCCGTCCGTTTCTACGCAAACTAGTTCCTCAGTTTTGATGCTATCGGGCTCAAACTTTCCCAAAAGTCTTCTTCCTATTGCATGTAGTATATATCTCGGAACCGACCGGATCGGGCCACTATATCTTATAGCTCCCATAGGAAGGATCAAAAAAAATCGTAAAAAAATTCTAGCTTTGGTGTTTTTTGAAATATTACCTTCTACTTTTGGGAATACTATTTTTATAATATTTCTGAATTTCGAATAAAATTTCTAAAAAATCGGTTGACTATATCATATAGCTGCCATAGGAACGGTCGAAAAACTAGATGAAAATTAATAGGAAAAAAATTAAATCTTTGTTGACTCATATTACATTCTCTTCTCCTCTAGGCTATGTCTTTTCTTTAACATTTAAAAATTTCGTATAAAATTAAAAAAAAATTCGGACGGCTATATTATATAGCTGCCATAGGAAGGATCAAAAATTAATGCCAAAATAATACGAAAACAGCTACAATTTGGTTTGTTGTAACATATTCGCAAGTTCATTTAAATTTAATGTTTTTGTAAATGAATAGGAATGATCTGCAATCTTGATCCTTTCTTGTTATTTCTACAATGCTGTCGCTAGAATCCGAGGCGGTCAAGTCCTGGTCTGATAATTCAGATTGAATAAGGACTGCCGGAATAGTAAGGTTGTTTACATCTTTTTCTTTTATATCGGGATCTGTAGAGATAGGGTCGTCAGTCTCAGCTTGTACTGGTGGATCTGATGATTCTGACTCTTCTCTAGTTTCTAACTTTAACGGTGTGTTTAGGATAGTTGGTACCGAAATTGTTAGGTCGTACCTTTGCTTTATAGCTAATTTGTTGAAATATTTTTATACCTGAGACCAATTCATTTATTAGTAGAGCCTCAGTTCCTTTTTCGATAATTGATAATACCCTATTCTGAAAGTTTGGTTCCTTATCAAGAGTGATTCTAATACACTCTGTAGTATTCATTTTTGTTTTTTTTTTTATTTATTTATTTTCGATGTACATTAGATAAGATTATTTGATAAAATAGCATCTATATTCAATGTATCAATATATGGACATACATATTTATATATGAGTGTTTGTAGTTTTCTATTAGTTCTTTTTTTTTATTTCGAACATCTTTTTATAATTATTGTTTATATATTTTATATTTTGTCCAGATCATTAGCCTGGCTTTTATGTATGGCTCTTTTTTATACCCGTTACTCGTAAAGTAAAAGGGTATATTGTATTCGTGCAAAAGTATGTAACAGGTAAAAGGAAGCGTTTCCGACCCCATAAAGTATATATATTCTTGATCAGGATCACCAGCCGAGTCGATCTAGCCATGTCCGTCTGTCTGTCCGTCTGTCTGTCTGTCTGTCTGTCCGTATGAACGCTGAGATCTCGGAAACTACAAAAGCTAGAAGGTTGAGATTTTCCACGCATATTCTTGGGCTTCCTACGCAGCGCAAGTTTATTTCAGCCGAGTGCCACGCCCCCTCTAACGCCCACAATCGCCCACTAACGATTTTAAAATGTGTCTGGCGCCCACACCTTTAAAGATTTCCGAGAAGTATAAATGCAATTTTGTTGTGCATATTTATACCTATCGAAATGTAGAAGATATTTTTCAAATCGGACCATTCATTGAAAAGTTATACGCAATCAAAATTTCTATATCTATCTCCCTCGCACTCCCTTTAGCTGAGTTACGATTATTAGTCGGGACACCAACCCGAGTACAGCGTTTGCACTCCCTTTAGCTGAGTGACGGGTATTAGATAGTCGGGACACGAACCCGACTATAGCGTTCTCTCTTGTTTTGAAATACATTTGTTATGAAAGATATATGCCTTGTAAAAAATAAATGCGCTAATAATAAAGACAATAATTGATAATAAAATGTTCGTTAAATCTGTATTTATTGTTTTGGACTCAATTTTATTTATGACATTTGCTGTGGAGTCCACTTCTTTTACGTCTACTAAACCCATTTTGGGTGTATATATTTTTGGATTATAATTATAATTATCTGTTTCTGTGGAAAATTTACTTATTGCATTACTTTGCATCTATTTTTACAAGTTTCCTGCCTATTTTTGTGTATGGTTTTCAGGCCACACTCTAATTGCGCAACTGTTATGTCGCTCAATTTTAAACATTTGTTTTATAAGTTAAAAGAATGAGTTTTATTTTAATATAAAAAAACAAACTTTTCTTTATTGAGTTGTGTTAAGAACTGACTTTACTTAAGCTAAACAATTATTAATTACAACTACGCGTCTATCCATCGCTGCCACCGTCTCTGTCGCTGCTGCTGCTTCTGTTGACGTTTCTTATTCTGATTGGCTGTTAAAAAGTTTTGGTTGCATTTAGCCCTGATTGTGATATTCGAGGTCGGCAGCTTGTTTTTTCTGGATTTTTAGTTTAATTTCTTCTCGTTTTTTTTCTATGTCTTCTGCTGAACTTGATATTGTTCTTCTAAAAAATATATTTATGGGGCTATCTTTATTACAGAATGTATTGATTTGTTATATTCCTGAACGGCTTTAAAAATTAAGATCTCGAATGTTATGCTCCCGTTGTCTTTTTTAAGACACCGCATGATTTCGGTTAACGTTGAATGGAACCTCTCTATTTGTCCGTTGCTTGTTGATGCATACGGAGCAGTCGTGTGTACTGATATTTTGAGTTCGTCCTCTAACATAAACTTGATTGCTGCTGAGCCTAATGAGCGTTCGTTGTCCATTATTATCAGTTTTGGCATACCGAAGGCAATTAACATTTCTCTCAGCGGGTTTTTAATGTCTTCAGATGCTCTTGACTCTAAAATTTTTACTTGAGCATATTTTGAAAATTTGTCAATTCCTGTTAAGACTCTATGTTTTTCTGTAATATAAATATCAATGTGAACTATTTCTCCTGGGTAATTAGGAATAGGGGTCGGTTGTATTTCTCCTTTTGGGGGGTGTCTATCGTATTTTGATTCTTTACAAGTTTGGCAGGCTTGAACTACTGCTTGAATTTTCTTCATTGCTTGTGGAAAAAAATAATTTTTTAGGATTTGTATTTTATTTTCTTTTGCATCCCTATGGGCTCTTTTATGTTCGAGTGTAATTATTTCGTTTTGTTGAGATTCTGAAGTTACGTCGTCTATTTCGTTTTGAGTAAACCTTACTTTATATGATTTGAAGAACGTGGGGTAAATGTTTTGAATTTTTCCCATTACTTCTTCAGATGTAATGATTCCGTTTATGAGTTTAGGATCAAGTCTGGTAGTTAAAATTGCAATAATTTTTTCTTCTGTGTAAGATTTTTGTTTAATTATATGTCTGTGGTACGTTGGAAATGGTATTTCAAAACTATAGGAATCTGTGTCAGCAGTCAGTAAATATATCTGGTTTTGAAATACGTTAATTGGGGCTTCTACCGAAAATATTAGGTTGGGTGACGAGTTTTAGTCGCTATGGACTGAAGCTGAGGAGCTGATTGAATTTACTTCAGCGGGGGCTCGGGATAAAGCATCCGCTACTACATTAGCTACTCCGGGCTTGTACCTGATCTCGTGGTTATATTCGCCAACGAGGTCTCTCCAGCGTTTTAGCTTCGCGTTGTGGTTATTTACGCAATTTGAGAAACTCAGGGGCTGGTGGTCCGTGTATATTACTACCTTCGAATACCCGTAAAGATAATGTCTTAAACTTTGCAGAGCCCAAACGATAGCGAGCATCTCTCGTTCGTTGGTTGCGTAGTTTTCTTCGGTTTTTGACAGAGTGCGCGAAATAAATGTTATTGGCCTATGGTTTTGTTCCAATACTGCGCCTATTGCGTAGCTTGAGGCATCGGTAGTCAGCTGGAATTCTTTTCCGAAATCTGGGTATGCAAGGGTTACGTCTCTGGAGACGAGGGTATTTTTAAGTTTCTCGAATGCTGTAATCGCATCCCTGCTCAGGTTAATAGCAGTTTTGCTTGACTTGGTCTTGGATATACGGCCTTCCTCACCTCTTAGGAGAATGGTTAAAGGTTTTGCTATTTTTGCATAATCTTTTATAAACCGCCTGTAATAACCTGTCATGCCTAGGAAAGAACGGAGCTCTTTTAATGTTTTCGGGACTGGAAATTTTGTAATTGCTTTTATTTTATCTATGTTAGTTTTAACTCCGTTTTCTGATATTGTGTACCCCAAAAAATCTACTTCGTTTTTGAAAAAATGACATTTCTCTATTTGAACTCTCATGTTTGCGTTTTGTAGTGTTGAAAATACCTTTTCAAGATTTTGACCGTGGTCTACTTCATTTTTGCTAAAGACTATGATGTCGTCTACGTATACATAGCAAATTTTCCCTATGTATTCTCTCAGTATGTCATCTAAAGCTCTTTGAAAAATTGATGGAGAATTTTTTAGGCCGAACGGAAGTCTCGTAAATTCGTATTTTCCGCCGTTTACAGCGAATGCTGTTTTTTCTATGTCCGTGTCTTTCAATGGTATTTGGTGAAAGCCACTCTTGAGATCTAATACCGAGAAATACTTGTTGTCGCCAAGTTGTGCAATAATTTCGCCAATTTCGGGGATCGGGTACCGATCTGAGATAGTAAGTTCATTAAGTTTCCTATAGTCGATTACTAATCTGTACTTTTTTTCTTCTGACTGACCGGACTTTTTCGGAACTACCCATACTGGTGCATTATATGGTGATCTTGAGGGTCTTATAATGCCGTCTCTTAGCATCTCATTTATTTGTTTTTCTACTTCCTGTTTTAATGATATTGGATATGGGTAGTGTTTTCCGTAAACTGGGGAATCTGACGAAGTTCTGATCTCGCCTACAACTTTAGTTGTGTATGCTAACTTTGTATCGGGATCTGCAAAGAGGGTCTTGTGACTTTGTACGAGGGTATTTATAATTGATTTTTGAGACTCGGACATGTGGCTAACTTGCGGTCCAATTGTATTTACTGCTTGTGTTGCTAATTGGTGAATTTTAATTTTGCGTTTATTTCCAAGTATTAAAGTATCGTTTTTCACATCTATAATTGCTCCTAGTCTTTTCATTGTGTCGTTGCCCAATATACCGTGGAAGGTTTTTAGGGTCTCTAGTAAAAAAAATTTCATGGGAGTATCCGAAATGTTAGGGAGTTTAAGTATTGCATGTTGTGTAATTTTAGTAGTGCCTCCAACTGAGCTAACGGAAAAATTTTCCTCATTTGGTTTTGGTACTAATTGATTTTGAATATAATTTTGGTTTGAGCCCGTATCTAATAAAAATTTTAGGATTTTTCCGTTCCCCATGGTTACTCTAAAGTAAGGCAATGAGGAACGATTTATTCTAAAAAATAGAGCTCTGACATATCTATGTATTCCTGCTGTTCGGTATCATTTTGCCATACGTATTCTTCCTGAAGCTCATTTATATTGTTTTCCTCTACTAACTGATAATATTCCTGCTCTGAGTTTGGTGTACCTTCCTCTAGATTTTTCAAATCGGACCATTCATTGAAAAGTTATACGCAATCAAAATTTCTATATCTATCTCCCTCGCACTCCCTTTAGCTGAGTTACGATTATTAGTCGGGACACCAACCCGAGTACAGCGTTTGCACTCCCTTTAGCTGAGTGACGGGTATTAGATAGTCGGGACACGAACCCGACTATAGCGTTCTCTCTTGTTTTGAAATACATTTGTTATGAAAGATATATGCCTTGTAAAAAATAAATGCGCTAATAATAAAGACAATAATTGATAATAAAATGTTCGTTAAATCTGTATTTATTGTTTTGGACTCAATTTTATTTATGACATTTGCTGTGGAGTCCACTTCTTTTACGTCTACTAAACCCATTTTGGGTGTATATATTTTTGGATTATAATTATAATTATCTGTTTCTGTGGAAAATTTACTTATTGCATTACTTTGCATCTATTTTTACAAGTTTCCTGCCTATTTTTGTGTATGGTTTTCAGGCCACACTCTAATTGCGCAACTGTTATGTCGCTCAATTTTAAACATTTGTTTTATAAGTTAAAAGAATGAGTTTTATTTTAATATAAAAAAACAAACTTTTCTTTATTGAGTTGTGTTAAGAACTGACTTTACTTAAGCTAAACAATTATTAATTACAACTACGCGTCTATCCATCGCTGCCACCGTCTCTGTCGCTGCTGCTGCTTCTGTTGACGTTTCTTATTCTGATTGGCTGTTAAAAAGTTTTGGTTGCATTTAGCCCTGATTGTGATATTCGAGGTCGGCAGCTTGTTTTTTCTGGATTTTTAGTTTAATTTCTTCTCGTTTTTTTTCTATGTCTTCTGCTGAACTTGATATTGTTCTTCTAAAAAATATATTTATGGGGCTATCTTTATTACAGAATGTATTGATTTGTTATATTCCTGAACGGCTTTAAAAATTAAGATCTCGAATGTTATGCTCCCGTTGTCTTTTTTAAGACACCGCATGATTTCGGTTAACGTTGAATGGAACCTCTCTATTTGTCCGTTGCTTGTTGATGCATACGGAGCAGTCGTGTGTACTGATATTTTGAGTTCGTCCTCTAACATAAACTTGATTGCTGCTGAGCCTAATGAGCGTTCGTTGTCCATTATTATCAGTTTTGGCATACCGAAGGCAATTAACATTTCTCTCAGCGGGTTTTTAATGTCTTCAGATGCTCTTGACTCTAAAATTTTTACTTGAGCATATTTTGAAAATTTGTCAATTCCTGTTAAGACTCTATGTTTTTCTGTAATATAAATATCAATGTGAACTATTTCTCCTGGGTAATTAGGAATAGGGGTCGGTTGTATTTCTCCTTTTGGGGGGTGTCTATCGTATTTTGATTCTTTACAAGTTTGGCAGGCTTGAACTACTGCTTGAATTTTCTTCATTGCTTGTGGAAAAAAATAATTTTTTAGGATTTGTATTTTATTTTCTTTTGCATCCCTATGGGCTCTTTTATGTTCGAGTGTAATTATTTCGTTTTGTTGAGATTCTGAAGTTACGTCGTCTATTTCGTTTTGAGTAAACCTTACTTTATATGATTTGAAGAACGTGGGGTAAATGTTTTGAATTTTTCCCATTACTTCTTCAGATGTAATGATTCCGTTTATGAGTTTAGGATCAAGTCTGGTAGTTAAAATTGCAATAATTTTTTCTTCTGTGTAAGATTTTTGTTTAATTATATGTCTGTGGTACGTTGGAAATGGTATTTCAAAACTATAGGAATCTGTGTCAGCAGTCAGTAAATATATCTGGTTTTGAAATACGTTAATTGGGGCTTCTACCGAAAATATTAGGTTGGGTGACGAGTTTTAGTCGCTATGGACTGATGCTGAGGAGCTGATTGAATTTACTTCAGCGGGGGCTCGGGATAAAGCATCCGCTACTACATTAGCTACTCCGGGCTTGTACCTGATCTCGTGGTTATATTCGCCAACGAGGTCTCTCCAGCGTTTTAGCTTCGCGTTGTGGTTATTTACGCAATTTGAGAAACTCAGGGGCTGGTGGTCCGTGTATATTACTACCTTCGAATACCCGTAAAGATAATGTCTTAAACTTTGCAGAGCCCAAACGATAGCGAGCATCTCTCGTTCGTTGGTTGCGTAGTTTTCTTCGGTTTTTGACAGAGTGCGCGAAATAAATGTTATTGGCCTATGGTTTTGTTCCAATACTGCGCCTATTGCGTAGCTTGAGGCATCGGTAGTCAGCTGGAATTCTTTTCCGAAATCTGGGTATGCAAGGGTTACGTCTCTGGAGACGAGGGTATTTTTAAGTTTCTCGAATGCTGTAATCGCATCCCTGCTCAGGTTAATAGCAGTTTTGCTTGACTTGGTCTTGGATATACGGCCTTCCTCACCTCTTAGGAGAATGGTTAAAGGTTTTGCTATTTTTGCATAATCTTTTATAAACCGCCTGTAATAACCTGTCATGCCTAGGAAAGAACGGAGCTCTTTTAATGTTTTCGGGACTGGAAATTTTGTAATTGCTTTTATTTTATCTATGTTAGTTTTAACTCCGTTTTCTGATATTGTGTACCCCAAAAAATCTACTTCGTTTTTGAAAAAATGACATTTCTCTATTTGAACTCTCATGTTTGCGTTTTGTAGTGTTGAAAATACCTTTTCAAGATTTTGACCGTGGTCTACTTCATTTTTGCTAAAGACTATGATGTCGTCTACGTATACATAGCAAATTTTCCCTATGTATTCTCTCAGTATGTCATCTAAAGCTCTTTGAAAAATTGATGGAGAATTTTTTAGGCCGAACGGAAGTCTCGTAAATTCGTATTTTCCGCCGTTTACAGCGAATGCTGTTTTTTCTATGTCCGTGTCTTTCAATGGTATTTGGTGAAAGCCACTCTTGAGATCTAATACCGAGAAATACTTGTTGTCGCCAAGTTGTGCAATAATTTCGCCAATTTCGGGGATCGGGTACCGATCTGAGATAGTAAGTTCATTAAGTTTCCTATAGTCGATTACTAATCTGTACTTTTTTTCTTCTGACTGACCGGACTTTTTCGGAACTACCCATACTGGTGCATTATATGGTGATCTTGAGGGTCTTATAATGCCGTCTCTTAGCATCTCATTTATTTGTTTTTCTACTTCCTGTTTTAATGATATTGGATATGGGTAGTGTTTTCCGTAAACTGGGGAATCTGACGAAGTTCTGATCTCGCCTACAACTTTAGTTGTGTATGCTAACTTTGTATCGGGATCTGCAAAGAGGGTCTTGTGACTTTGTACGAGGGTATTTATAATTGATTTTTGAGACTCGGACATGTGGCTAACTTGCGGTCCAATTGTATTTACTGCTTGTGTTGCTAATTGGTGAATTTTAATTTTGCGTTTATTTCCAAGTATTAAAGTATCGTTTTTCACATCTATAATTGCTCCTAGTCTTTTCATTGTGTCGTTGCCCAATATACCGTGGAAGGTTTTTAGGGTCTCTAGTAAAACAAATTTCATGGGAGTATCCGAAATGTTAGGGAGTTTAAGTATTGCATGTTGTGTAATTTTAGTAGTGCCTCCAACTGAGCTAACGGAAAAATTTTCCTCATTTGGTTTTGGTACTAATTGATTTTGAATATAATTTTGGTTTGAGCCCGTATCTAATAAAAATTTTAGGATTTTTCCGTTCCCCATGGTTACTCTAAAGTAAGGCAATGAGGAACGATTTATTCTAAAAAATAGAGCTCTGACATATCTATGTATTCCTGCTGTTCGGTATCATTTTGCCATACGAATTCTTCCTGAAGCTCATTTATATTGTTTTCCTCTACTAACTGATAATATTCCTGCTCTGAGTTTGGTGTACCTTCCTCTAGATTTGGCTGCGCAGTATTTTCCATTTCTGGTTGAATGTGGAATTGTCTTGGCATTTTATTGGTATTTGGGACGTTGGCAGTGCTGAGAGGTCTTTTCCCGACGAAGTCATTATTTGCCGGCTTGTTCATATAATTTATATGACGCGAGCGAACTGACTGATCGATATCCATAGGTACCGGTTTCGGTTGGGGTCGTGGGGGAGGTTTTGGTGTGTTGTAAGATGCTATTGCACTGGCTTGGTTTGAATAGGGTTGTTTGTAAGATTTAAATTGATTAGCCTGAGAAATTGGATTTGCTCCAGTTACGGGTACCCACTGTATTTGGTTTGGGTTATGGTACAGCTGTGGATGAAAGCTTTGTTTGACGGCTACCGCCCTGTATGGCTGTTGGAGCTTGGGTGGTAATATAGGTGCCCTTGCTAAATATGGAGTTTTTGGCGTCTGACTGTTCCTAGTGTTTTGATTCTCAAGTAAACTACACAAATGTAAAGCGTGTCCCAAATCGTGTGGCTCTTTAATAGCCAACAGTTGTGCCAAATTTCCGTTAAGGCCTCTGACGAAAGTGTCCAAAGCTTTTTCTCTGTACATAGCTGTTAGAGATTGCACAGTTTCTTTTGAGGCATCTAAGTTAGCGGTCTGGTTTAAAATCAAGACAGCTGTTGATACACTGCCTGGTAATAATCGACTATACTATTGCTACCTTGATTAAGAGCATAAAGCTGATATTCCAAAGTCTTTAGTTCTCGTTTGTCTGCAAAATGCGCTGTTAGGCATTTTGATATGGCTGTCCAATCTAAGGGTGTATTATATGATTCTAAGACTGCGTCTGCTTGTCCAATAATTTTGTTTCGGATTGCCAACAGAATTCCGTAGTATTTAGGCGAGCCGATTCTGACTTCGTAAATTTTCAACACCCTTTCTACACTTTTTTTCCATGAAGAATATTCGCTTTTATTTCCTGAGAAATCCCTAAGTGTCCGTACAATGTCTGGTAGTTTGTCTAAGTCGCTAAGATTGTGCGATAATTCTCTCTTTATTGTTTGATCTGCATACTTGGAAAAATCCTTGTTGGGATTAAGAATTTCTTTTACTAGAATACTAAGATTTGCCTCTAGGACAAGTTTAATTTTTTCCTCAATATCTTTCTCGGTCATGATTCGCGGATTTACTTGTACGTTGCTTACTGACGAGGGTACGGCAAGATTCGCGAGTCTGTCTGCTAGATCTTGTTCGGTCATTTGAGATATATGAGCACTAAAAAATTGAGATTAGATTTTAATTTTAATTGCTCAGAATTCGGAAGTTCTTTTCCTAAAGAATTATGGGTTTGATTGTAATGAAGACAGGAAGACAGGATTGGCAGATTCCGGTTTATCCTGCGCTGTAGCGATCTCTCCTCAGTGCGGGTTTACTGTGGGGCCTCCTCTGTTCTCTTTTCACGTTCCCTTCGAACGGATACTAAAGGAATCACGGCGATGATGTCGGCCTGATTAATTCACTAGGCAAAAGTCCTTTTCTAGGAGTGACGGTATAGCGGCGTTATTATTAACGGCACTTTTTCACTTCCGGGTCTCGGATTTTTCTTCTCACTTCACACGGATTAGGTTGAGGCTTTAAACGAAACGTCAGAGTTTTTTCTGTACTTCACGGGACGCGTAACTTGTTGCCTTTCGCGATTTTTAATCAGGTCCCTATTCGGGCGCCAGTTAAAAGAATGAATTTTATTTTAATATAAAAAAACAAACTTTTCTTTATTGAGTTGTGTTAAGAACTGACTTTACTTAAGCTAAACAATTATTAATTACAACTACGCGTCGATCCATCGCTGCCACCGTCTCTGTCGCTGCTGCTGCTTCTGTTGACGTTCCTTATTCTGATTTGCTGTTACTTTTTGTCGCTGTCGCTGGTCTGCAACCAATGCCCTCGATAAAGTTCATCCGGGCTTAGCCACGTGCGCTGAGCTTGCACCTTTTGGTCAGCGATCGTGGGAATGCAGAATAGCATATTCCCAAAGTTGTTCGAACCCAGCCAAGTGCATACAACAAGAACAATATTAAATTGGCCAATAATCGTCTTACTTATGTAATGTTGGGTGTTAAAAAAATATGCATCGCAGTGCAATTAAAAAAATTTTGCAACGCAGTGCAGATAAAAAAAAATTACACAGGGGTGAGCGACCCCAAAAGTGACGATTAATTCAAAATACAAATTTCGGAGTTGCGCAATGAGGGTCATATGTAGCGAAAGAAGATAAAATTCTGCATTAGAAAGTGAAAGAATTATGGTCCTAGGTCTTAAAGAAACCTCACAATGTAAATCCAATGTATGAACTTTGTTTTTTTGTTTTCAAAAATACGAAAAATGAATTTTTTTTTTGTCACTTTGAGTGACGATTTTTACAATAACAAGAGAGAACGGTATAGTCGGGTGCCCCGACTATCAGATACCCGTTACTCAGCTAAGGGAGTGCGAGGGAGATAGATATATAAAATCTTTGATCGGGCATAATTTTTAAACGAATGGTCCGATTTGAAAAATTTCTTCTACATTTCGATAGGTATTGAGAGTCACAATAAAACTGCATTTTTAGTTTTCCAAAATCTTTAATGGTGTGGGCGCCAGACACCTTTCAAAAAATGGTGTAGGGCGATTGAGGGCGTTAGAGGGGGCGTGGCACCATTTTGAAATAAACTTGCGCTGCGTAGGAACTCCAAGAATATGCATGCAAAATGCCAATCCTCTAGCTTTTATAGTTTCCGAGATCTCAGCGTTCATACGGACGGACAGACGGACAGACGGACATGGCTAGTTCGACTCGGCTAGTGATCCTGATCAAGAATATATATACTTTATAGGGTCGGAAAAGCTTCCTTCTCCCTGTTACATACTTTTGCACGAATACAATATACCCTTTTACTCTACGAGTAACGGGTATACAAATAGGCAAAAACAACCTTTTGAAAATGGGAATAATAAATTTAACTCTTAACTATTTTTACAAATTTTTAATTTTTTGTTTTGTGTAAAATTTTAATAAAAAAAAATGTATTAAAAAATAATCTGTAAAATTTGACGTTTTTATACCCTTGCAGAGGGTATTATGATTTCAGTCAGAAGTTTGCAACGCATTGAAGGAGACGTTTCCGACCCCATAAAGTATATATATTCTTGATCAGCATGACAAGACGAGTCGATCTAGCCATGTCCGTCTGTCCGTCTGTCCGTCTGTCCTTCTGTCCGTCTGTCCGTCCGTCTGTCCTTCCGTCTGTCCGTCTGTTTCTACGCAAACTAGTCTCTCAGTTTTAAAGCTATCGGGCTCAAACTTTCCCAAAAGTCTTCTTTCTATTGCAGGTAGTATATATGTCGGAAACGACCGGATCGGACAACTATATCTTATAGCTCTATAGCTCTATAGAATCGAAAAAAGACACCTAAAAAAAATTCCAGCTTTGGTGTTTTTTGAAATATTACCTTCTACTTTTGAGAATAATATTTTTTAAATATTTCTGAATTTCGAATAAAATTTAAAAAAAATCGGATGACTATATCATATAGCTGCCATAGGAACGGTCGGAAAATGAAATGGTAATTAATAGAAAAAATGATATCTTTGTTGATTTTTATTACATTCTTTTCTTTAACATTTCAAAATTTCGAATAAAGTTTAACAAAAATCGGACGGCTATATTATATAGCTGCCACGGGAAGGATCAAAAAATTAATGGCAAAGTAATACGAAAGCAGCTAAAATTTGGATTGTTGTAACATATACGAAAGTTCATTTAAATTAATGTTTTTGTAAATGAATAGGAATGATCTGCAAAGGTATATAAGCTTCGGTTGGCCGAAGCTAGCTTCCTTTCTTGTTATACCCGTTACTCGTAGAGTAAAAGGGTATATTGTATTCGTGCAAAAGTATGTAACAGGTAGAAGGAAGCGTTTCCGACCCCATAAAGTATATATATTCTTGATCAGGATGTGGCTAACTTGCGGTCCAATTGTATTTACTGCTTGTGTTGCTAATTGGTGAATTTTAATTTTGCGTTTATTTCCAAGTATTAAAGTATCGTTTTTCACATCTATAATTGCTCCTAGTCTTTTCATTGTGTCGTTGCCCAATATACCGTGGAAGGTTTTTAGGGTCTCTAGTAAAAAAAATTTCATGGGAGTATCCGAAATGTTAGGGAGTTTAAGTATTGCATGTTGTGTAATTTTAGTAGTGCCTCCAACTGAGCTAACGGAAAAATTTTCCTCATTTGGTTTTGGTACTAATTGATTTTGAATATAATTTTGGTTTGAGCCCGTATCTAATAAAAATTTTAGGATTTTTCCGTTCCCCATGGTTACTCTAAAGTAAGGCAATGAGGAACGATTTATTCTAAAAAATAGAGCTTTGACATATCTATGTATTCCTGCTGTTCGGTATCATTTTGCCATACGTATTCTTCCTGAAGCTCATTTATATTGTTTTCCTCTACTAACTGATAATATTCCTGCTCTGAGTTTGGTGTACCTTCCTCTAGATTTGGCTGCGCAGTATTTTCTATTTCTGGTTGAATGTGGAATTGTCTTGGCATTTTATTGGTATTTGGGACGTTGGCAGTGCTGAGAGGTCTTTCCCGACGAAGTCATTATTTGCCGGCTTGTTCATATAATTTATATGACGCGAGCGAACTGACTGATCGATATCCATAGGTACCGGTTTCGGTTGGGGTCGTGGGGGAGGTTTTGGTGTGTTGTAAGATGCTATTGCACTGGCTTGGTTTGAATAGGGTTGTTTGTAAGATTTAAATTGATTAGCCTGAGAAATTGGATTTGCTCCAGTTACGGGTACCCACTGTATTTGGTTTGGGTTATGGTACAGCTGTGGATGAAAGCTTTGTTTGACGGCTACCGCCCTGTATGGCTGTTGGGGCTTGGGTGGTAATATAGGTGCCCTTGCTAAATATGGAGTTTTTGGCGCCTGACTGTTCCTAGTGTTTTGATTCTCAAGTAAACTACACAAATGTAAAGCGTGTCCCAAATCGTGTGGCTCTTTAATAGCCAACAGTTGTGCCAAATTTCCGTTAAGGCCTCTGACGAAAGTGTCCAAAGCTTTTTCTCTGTACATAGCTGTTAGAGATTGCACAGTTTCTTTTGAGGCATCTAAGTTAGCGGTCTGGTTTAAAATCAAGACAGCTGTTGATACACTGCCTGGTAATAATCGACTATACTATTGCTACCTTGATTAAGAGCATAAAGCTGATATTCCAAAGTCTTTAGTTCTCGTTTGTCTGCAAAATGCGCTGTTAGGCATTTTGATATGGCTGTCCAATCTAAGGGTGTATTATATGATTCTAAGACTGCGTCTGCTTGTCCAATAATTTTGTTTCGGATTGCCAACAGAATTCCGTAGTATTTAGGCGAGCCGATTCTGACTTCGTAAATTTTCAACACCCTTTCTACACTTTTTTTCCATGAAGAATATTCGCTTTTATTTCCTGAGAAATCCCTAAGTGTCCGTACAATGTCTGGTAGTTTGTCTAAGTCGCTAAGATTGTGCGATAATTCTCTCTTTATTGTTTGATCTGCATACTTGGAAAAATCCTTGTTGGGATTAAGAATTTCTTTTACTAGAATACTAAGATTTGCCTCTAGGACAAGTTTAATTTTTTCCTCAATATCTTTCTCGGTCATGATTCGCGGATTTACTTGTACGTTGCTTACTGACGAGGGTATGGCAAGATTCGCGAGTCTGTCTGCTAGATCTTGTTCGGTCATTTGAGATATATGAGCACTAAAAAATTGAGATTCGATTTTAATTTTAATTGCTCAGAATTCGGAAGTTCTTTTCCTAAAGAATTATGGGTTTGATTGTAATGAAGACAGGAAGACAGGATTGGCAGATTCCGGTTTATCCTGCGCTGTAGCGATCTCTCCTCAGTGCGGGTTTACTGTGGGGCCTCCTCTGTTCTCTTTTCACGTTCCCTTCGAACGGATACTAAAGGAATCACGGCGATGATGTCGGCCTGATTAATTCACTAGGCAAAAGTCCTTTTCTAGGAGTGACGGTATAGCGGCGTTATTATTAACGGCACTTTTTCACTTCCGGGTCTCGGATTTTTCTTCTCACTTCACACGGATTAGGTTGAGGCTTTAAACGAAACGTCAGAGTTTTTTCTGTACTTCACGGGACGCGGAACTTGTTGCCTTTCGCGATTTTTAATCAGGTCCCTATTCGGGCGCCAGTTAAAAGAATGAATTTTATTTTAATATAAAAAAACAAACTTTTCTTTATTGAGTTGTGTTAAGAACTGACTTTACTTAAGCTAAACAATTATTAATTACAACTACGCGTCGATCCATCGCTGCCACCTTCTCTGTCGCTGCTGCTGCTTCTGTTGACGTTCCTTATTCTGATTTGCTGTTACTTTTTGTCGCTGTCGCTGGTCTGCAACCAATGCCCTCGATAAAGTTCATCCGGGCTTAGCCACGTGCGCTGAGCTTGCACCTTTTGGTCAGCGATCGTGGGAATGCAGAATAGCATATTCCCAAAGTTGTTCGAACCCAGCCAAGTGCATACAACAAGAACAATATTAAATTGGCCAATAATCGTCTTACTTATGTAATGTTGGGTGTTAAAAAAATATGCATCGCAGTGCAATTAAAAAAATTTTGCAACGCAGTGCAGATAAAAAAAAATTACACAGGGGTGAGCGACCCCAAAAGTGACGATTAATTCAAAATACAAATTTCGGAGTTGCGCAATGAGGGTCATATGTAGCGAAAGAAGATAAAATTCTGCATTAGAAAGTGAAAGAATTATGGTCCTAGGTCTTAAAGAAACCTCACAATGTAAATCCAATGTATGAACTTTGTTTTTTTGTTTTCAAAAATTAGAAAAATGAATATTTTTTTTGTCACTTTGAGTGACGATTTTTACAATAACAAGAGAGAACGGTATAGTCGGGTGCCCCGACTATCAGATACCCGTTACTCAGCTAAGGGAGTGCGAGGGAGATAGATATATAAAATCTTTGATCGGGCATAATTTTTAAACGAATGGTCCGATTTGAAAAATTTCTTCTACATTTCGATAGGTATTGAGAGTCACAATAAAACTGCATTTTTAGTTTGCCAAAATCTTTAATGGTGTGGGCGCCAGACACCTTTCAAAAAATGGTGTAGGGCGATTGAGGGCGTTAGAGGGGGCGTGGCACCATTTTGAAATAAACTTGCGCTGCGTAGGAACTCCAAGAATATGCATGCAAAATGCCAATCCTCTAGCTTTTATAGTTTCCGAGATCTCAGCGTTCATACGGACGGACAGACGGACATGGCTAGTTCGACTCGGCTAGTGATCCTGATCAAGAATATATATACTTTATAGGGTCGGAAAAGCTTCCTTCTCCCTGTTACATACTTTTGCACGAATACAATATACCCTTTTACTCTACGAGTAACGGGTATACAAATAGGCAAAAACAACCTTTTGAAAATGGGAATAATAAATTTAACTCTTAACTATTTTTACAAATTTTTAATTTTTTGTTTTGTGTAAAATTTTAATAAAAAAAAATGTATTAAAAAATAATCTGTAAAATTTGACGTTTTTATACCCTTGCAGAGGGTATTATGATTTCAGTCACAAGTTTGCAACGCATTGAAGGAGACGTTTCCGACCCCATAAAGTATATATATTCTTGATCAGCATGACAAGACGAGTCGATCTAGCCATGTCCGTCTGTCCGTCTGTCCTTCTGTCCGTCTGTCCGTCCGTCTGTCCTTCCGTCTGTCCGTCTGTTTCTACGCAAACTAGTCTCTCAGTTTTAAAGCTATCGGGCTCAAACTTTCCCAAAAGTCTTCTTTCTATTGCAGGTAGTATATATGTCGGAAACGACCGGATCGGACAACTATATCTTATAGCTCTATAGCTCTATAGAATCGAAAAAAGACACCTAAAAAAAATTCCAGCTTTGGTGTTTTTTGAAATATTACCTTCTACTTTTGAGAATAATATTTTTTAAAAATTTCTGAATTTCGAATAAAATTTAAAAAAAATCGGATGACTATATCATATAGCTTCCAATCGGAACGGTCGGAAAATGAAATGGTAATTAATAGAAAAAATGATATCTTTGTTGATTTTTATTACATTCTTTTCTTTAACATTTCAAAATTTCGAATAAAGTTTAACAAAAATCGGACGGCTATATTATATAGCTGCCACGGGAAGGATCAAAAAATTAATGGCAAAGTAATACGAAAGCAGCTAAAATTTGGATTGTTGTAACATATACGAAAGTTAATTTAAATTAATGTTTTTGTAAATGAATAGGAATGATCTGCAAGGGTATATAAGCTTCGGTTGGCCGAAGCTAGCTTCCTTTCTTGTTATACCCGTTACTCGTAGAGTAAAAGGGTATATTGTATTCGTGCAAAAGTATGTAACAGGTAGAAGGAAGCGTTTCCGACCCCATAAAGTATATATATTCTTGATCAGGATCACCAGCCGAGTCGATTTAGCCATGTCCGTCTGTCCGTCTGTCTGTCCGTCTGTCTGTCTGTCTGTCTGTCTGTCCGTATGAACGCTGAGATCTCGGAAACTACAAAAGCTAGAAGGTTGAGATTTTCCACGCATATTCTTGGGCTTCCTACGCAGCGCAAGTTTATTTCAGCCGAGTGCCACGCCCCCTCTAATGCCCACAATTGCCCACTAACGTTTTTAAAATGTGTCTGGCGCCCACACCTTTAAAGATTTCCGAGAAGTATAAATGCAATTTTGTTGTGCATATTTATACCTATCGAAATGTAGAAGATATTTTTCAAATCGGACCATTCATTAAAAAGTTATACGCAATCAAAATTTCTATATCTATCTCCCTCGCACTCCCTTTAGCTGAGTTACGATTATTAGTCGGGACACCAACCCGAGTACAGCGTTTGCACTCACTCCCTTTAGCTGAGTGACGGGTATTAGATAGTCGGGACACGAACCCGACTATAGCGTTCTCTCTTGTTTTTAAGTAAATTAGGTCAAAAGTTTCTTCAAACGTAACCATTTTTTTTCTAAAAATTCTTGTGATATGTACCTAAGTCCCCATTAAGGGGTTCCGTGCAACACTCTGCTATAAGAGAGATATTTTAATTCAAAGTTTCACGGTATTTCACGAAAAAATACGTTTTTTTTATTGTTGAATGTCAGGTGTTGGTAAGCTATTCGAAGAATACGCGCATGAAACGGCTAGATACTTTTTATACCCGTTACTCGTGGTGAAAATTTAATACTGTTTTGTATTACAAACTCGAAAACGTGTGATTGCAGGAAAAATTTACGATTTATTTGGACGACGAAAGGGAGTTTGCGCAATGATGTTCATATAACAACTAACTCTTTAATTTCAATATAAAAACGCTTAAGTCTAACTTAACGAAGGGGGCGAGAGACGGGGCGAATTCGCGAGAGCGATTAAAACTTTATTGCGCTCCCGCTCCCGCCTTACACTATTCAACAAATTTCATTAAAACGCGCCAAGTGCGCTTAACTGGGCTTAAAGCTTCGCCGTCGTTGGGATCCGTGCTGATCGCTCCGAGGGGCTTGGAGTTGAGAACGGCCTCCACGCTGGTGAGGAGAGTTCCGAGCTCCTCCGCGGTCAGTATGTCTTCGCCGACCGTCCGAAGGAACAGGTGCTTTGCAGACTTCACACCTGCCTCCCAAAGTCCGCCGAAGTGAGGTGCTCTGGGCGGTATGAACGCAAACTCGCATCCTTTTCTTGACGCGTATGTTGCGATACCGCCCCCCTGCTCCTCCAGACGGGCCCGGAACTCTCTCATGTGGCGATCGGCTCCGACGAAGTTCGTCGCGTTGTCGCACCACACCTTCTCCGGAATCCCGCGTCGACTCACGAACCTTTGGAATGCCAACAAAAACGCATCAGTGGTGAGGTCGGACACTAACTCTAAGTGGACCGCTTTGGACGCAAAACATACAAACAATGCCACGTATGATTTGTACCGTGGCTTACCACGGATACGATACGTTGTGTTGAATGGGCCACAAAAATCAACACCACAGATATTAAAAGGGCGGAGAGCTCGAAGTCTGTCCGATGGCAAGTTCCCCATGATTTGCGTCAAGAGTTGCGGCTTGCACCGAAAGCAACGAATGCAAGAACGAACTGTTCTGCGGCAAACTTCCTGCGCATTAACCAACCATATCTTTTCTCGCAACAGACTTACAAGAGCTCGAGGGCCAGCATGACAATTTGTAACGTGCAGATAGGACACGTAGGTTTTAACAAACTGTGAGCCTTTCGATAACAACAACGGGAATTTGGCTTCGTACGGGATAGGAGCATTCAATAACCGACCCCCAACTCGCAGCAATGTCGAGGAACACCAATCTAATTGTTTCTCCTGGAGAAAAGGGCTTAGTTTCTGAATATTCGTTGCTACCGGTTTGTTTTTTCGAATTTTGCCTATGTCGTCAGTGAACTCGTGAGATTGGATCACTTCCACTATTTTCTCGAACGTAAAATTCAGTTCTCTTTGAGTAATACTTTTTTCAAAGGGCTGCGACACTTTTTTGCACCTTTGAATAAACCGAAAGACCCACACGAAAACTCTTAGAAGCCTTATGTGCGACGAAAAAGACTCTATTTTCTGAAGCACATAGTTGGGCTCTGGAATTACCATAAGCGCCAACGCTGACTTGCGTAATTCCGTCGACACGACATCAGCAGGTACTTCAAAGTGTCGATTTACAGGCCAATCCTTTTCAGCATCAAGCAAAAACGACGGACCAGCGAACCAAATGGAAGCTGCGAGTTCCTCAACGTCACATCCCCGTGACACGATGTCCGCTGGGTTTACTTTCGTGGGAACATGTCGCCAAATTGCTTTTTCCGACCACTCTTGGATCTCTGCAACTCGGTTTGAGATGAAAACCGACAACGACGACGGATGCGTTTTGATCCAATGCAGAGTGATCTCCGAGTCCGTCCATAGGAATACCTTTGTGATCGGAAAATTAAGCAATGGTCTTACACGATTATAAAGATCCGCAAGAAGGTGAGCTGCGCACAACTCAAGGCGGGGCAAAGTTTTCGTCTTGAGGGGAGCTACTTTGGATTTTGCTGTCAATAAAGATACTTTTAAACCTTCAGCGGTACTAGTGCGAACGTAGATGCACGCTCCATATGCTCGCATGGAAGCGTCAGCGAAACCATGTATTTCTGCCGGGACTTTGGCGTCTGTATGAACGAATCGCGATACCTTGATCTTGGGCAGCTGCAACAGCGTTTCCTTAAATGTTTCCCAAGATGTCTGCAGTTGCATCGGCAGCGACTCGTCCCAGTCTAACTTTCGAAGCCACAGTTCCTGCAACAACATTTTTGCCCTAGTCACTAGAAGACACAATAGGCCCAGCGGATCGAAAAGTCGGGCAGTCACCGACAGTATGTTTCGTTTTGTCGCACGAAGATCCAGGAAAGAGTCATCCAACCGAAATTGAAAGTAATCTTTACCCGGTAACCAAACCACGCCAAGGGTTTTAAATACGTCTGAGTCTGCCGTTAGCGGCATGACAGCGCTTTCAGATGCGGACAACTCTGGGCAGTTAGAAAACCACTTTGCCAATTCAAATCCTGCCTCTTGCAATACCTGAGAAACTTCGTCCCGAAGGCTTAACAAGTCCTCAACGCATCTGGCGCCAGTCAACAAATCGTCAACATAAAAGTCATTCTGAATGACCTTGGCGGCTTTTGGACACGAATCCTGCGCGATCTCTCCAAGTCGCATTAAACACCGAATCGCCAGATAGGGTGCTGGCGAAGTTCCATACGTTACGGTGTACAGCTTGAAGATTTTTAGAGACTCAGATGGATCTCGTCTCCACACTATGAGCTGAAAGTTTCGGTCAGCTTCGTCAACCATTACTTGACGATACATCTTCTTTACGTCTGCTGCAAGCGCAAACTTGTGCAGTCTGAACCGAAGCAGGGTCGAATACAGCTCCTCTTGAATGGTGGGGCCAACCATCAAGATGTCATTCAACGCGACCTGCGTCGATGTACGACTCGAGGCGTCGAATACCACTCTCAACTTTGTTTGAGGTGCTTTGAGGTCGCAGCACGCATTGGTGCGGAATAAAATAGTGCGGACTGTCTGGAATTTTATCGTTTGTGGAGGACATGTGGCCCATGGCTTCATATTCTTCCATGAATTCCAGATACATCTTTTTTTAAGAAGGATCTTTGGATAATCTTCTTTCAAGCGACAAAAATCTACGTTTCGCAACTTCATATGATAAACCAAGAGCGTTTGGGTCAGATTTGAACGGCAGACGAACCGAAAATCTCCCGGACGACAATCTTTGAGTATTTTTCTCAAAGTGTTGCTCACAAAGTTGCTGCTCAGGAGTGTGGACCTTGGCCTTGGGCGGCAAGTCCTCCACAGACCAAAATTTCTGCAGGGTTGTGTCTATTGAATCCAACACTTCCTCCTGGCAGCTGAGATGTACCAACTTTTTAGCATTTCTTATTTTTTCTGAGGCACATCTCCCTGACACTATCCAGCCGAGAACTGTTTTCTGCAAAATGGGAAACTCAGGCCCTTGCTTTATCTGGCCGACTGACAATAGTTCAAAGAACGAGTCTGCGCCAATGAGCATATCTATTTTTTGGGGCTTGAAGAAGAATGGATCTGCCAATTGAATATTTTCAGGCACCCTCCAGCCGCTGGTGTTCACCGTTTGATCCGGATGATAACCATAAATATTTTTTAAAATGTAAAATTCGGACGACAATTGACTGCTACCCACTCGCGACTTGACCAACGTGTGTATTTTCTTGGTTGCTTGAGCATTAGTTCCACCAATGCCCCGCAAGCTCAAACACACGTCCTCTCTCTTAATCTGGAGTCTCTGAGCGAGCTCATCGGTCACAAAATTTACTTGCGAACCAGAATCGAGCAACGCTCGAGCCAAAACTAATTCGCCACTTTTTGTTTGGACGCTTACGATGGCTGTGGCAAGAATAACTCTATCCGATGCAGTCGCATGCAAAACATGCGAAGTGGATGGATTATTCAGCAAGAGCGTGGGCTGAGGAGGAGGTGGCAACGCGAGATTTGATGGCGAATAAATGTGCAGCAATGTGTGGTATGATGACTTACACACCCTGCATCTTTTCGATTTGCATCTTTTTACCGTGTGTCCCTTACGGAGGCAGTTAATGCATAAGGGAGCCTTCTTTGCGAAATCGAATCTTTGCTGAACTGTTAGGGCAGCAAAAGCAGTGCAATTTCCTACTTGATGTTCTGCTGAGTTGCAAAACACACACACTTCGGGGTCGTCCATGGCAGCAACAAACGAAAAACTCCTGTTTCCATTCCTCTTAGGATAAGCCTGGCTCTGCTGAACAACTTTTGGCTTACACGCTTCTTCGGCAACCATATGCTGATAGCGCTTGTTCAGGGCTGACTCACACTCGCTCCAAAGAGGAAGCGAGGTATAATCTAACTGTTCTTCCCATTTTCTTTTAGTTCCTGCATCGACTTTGCCCATTACTAGTTGGATGAGGATGGCATTCGTAATACGTTTGTCATCCCCAATGGACAAAAGAGAATCGTACAGCGCTGTGACTGTGTCGATCAGGTTTCTCAAGGCTGTAGCTGATGGCTGGGAAATCTTTGGCAGATTAAATAGTGTCGATATATTGTCAAAGAAAATCAAACAATCATTATCGTACACCCGCCTTAGGCTAGCCAGGGCTTTTGGATAATTATCCGCGGTAACTTGGAATGCCCTGACTGTTCCTAGCGCGTCTCCAGCCAAACACGATATTAGATGGTTAAATTTTTCGATATCGTGCAGCGTGTCATCTTTGTCAACGAACGTTTCGAAAAGGCTTATAAAATTTTTAAATTCGGAATGTTTTCCGCTAAAAGTTGGAAGAGCGACGCTTGGCAAACGGCATTGGGGTGTGCGCGTTGCCGGCGGAGCAGAATTGTCAACGCTCTTGCGCTTTGCTTCGGCAATTAGGGAAATTAGCAACGATTTTGCTATAATTGCTGTCTCTTCGAACTCTTCGCGGTACACATCATCTCCATCTCCATCTTTCGCTTCGATTTTGTTTTGTATAAGCGAAGCATTTTCAATGTGCGTATTTAGGATTTCTAATCGACATTCTAACTCAACCGCATTTAAAGAGAATCGACCCTCATTTAAAAATCTTTGCGTTCGCGCTATACTCCTCGTATACCCATCTCGTTGGTTTTTTAACTCTTCGATTTCCTTGTTGCTACTTTCTGTTTTCGGCATTTTATTTTTGTTTTTGTTTGTTTTGGTATCGAAGAGTTTTAAATTTAATTTATTTTAATTTTTTTTTTTTGTGTATATAAATTATTATAAAATTAAATAAATTTAATAATAACCAACGAGAGGAATAAGCTGAATGCAAGCAGTGTGGGGGAGTTATTTAAATGAATTAATTTATTTTAACAATTTAATAATTATAATATGCCGAGCGCACGTAGTGTAGGGAAGCACACGCCAAGCTCAAACACCAAAAAACGAACAAGCGTTTAGGCAACGGCAACGCCTGCACCGTTCTAGCGATCGAAAACGAAAGCGACGAAAGAGAACTCGAAAGAACGGGCTGCGCTGTCTGTGTGTGTGTGTATGTGTGTACGGCTGGCGGCGCTCAACGCAATGCTAACGGAGAATGATGCACTGACCGATAACTAAGGGCAACGAATATATAAACCTGACGCCTAAAGGCGCGGGAAATGGCGAAAAGCGAGGGAAATTTGAGAAAAATGCGCGGCAGAAAATTTGCCGAGGATTTAATTCTGGAATTAGAACTTTTCACAATTCTCAACTTTTACCCCTTTGATTTTTTGCAAAGCTATAATTGGTGTTCACTACTACGAGAAATGGGGGAATTTTGTTTTTTAAACAACCAGGATGCCGACTAATATTTATTTGATTTTGGTCCAAAGCGATTCACTTATGCATATATGTATTTATAATTCGAAATATGTATATATGTATGTATGGATGTATGTATCAGAATTATAATCGTTAGTGCATGCAAGTTTTATTTATTTCTTGGTTAGAATGCTCGCTATCTACCGAATTTTTCACACGAATGCAAAAAGTTGAAAGTTGGGCCAAAAAACAATTTACGACACGCCACAGATTAACTTTCAACTTTTAGCACTCTATACCTGGTGGGACGATTCACATCAGTCGGTAACTTCCCTCTTCGAATCCATATGACTTCCTTCCTGTGCGTAGGGGATTAAAGCGGTGAATTTGGCGATAACGGCGGTTGAGAACTGCAGCGGTCAAAATTTTCCAGCGGCAGCAACAACGAATTAAATCGGCAGCAACAGGCGACAAGAGGCGGCAACAACAACAACGGCAGCAACGACGAATTAAATCAGCGGCAACAGATCACTTTAATGTTTAAAAAAGGGGGCCGGCGCGATTTGTTTGATTTTTAATTTGTTTGTTTCACCAAAAAAAAAAAACAATAATTCGAGTTCCACTGCTAATCACGTCGGGGTCACCATGAAAATTAAATACTGTTTTGTATTATAAACTCGAAAACGTGTGATTGCAGGGAAAATTTACGATTTATTTGGACGACGAAAGGGAGTTTGCGCAATGATGTTCATATAACAACTAACTCTTTAATTTCAATATAAAAACGCTTAAGCCTAACTTAACGAAGGGGGCGAGAGACGGGGCGAATTCGCGAGAGCGATTAAAACTTTATTGCGCTCCCGCTCCCGCCTTACACTATTCAACAAATTTCATTAAAACGCGCCAAGTGCGCGAACACGTAGAGTAAAAGGGTATATTGTATTCGTGCAAAAGTATGTAAGAGGTAGAAGGAAGCGTTTCCGACCCTATAAAGTAAAATATTCTTGATCAGGGTCACTAGCCGAGTCGATCTAGCCATGTCCGTCTGTCCGTCTGTCCGTCCGGATGAACGTTGAGATCTCAGAAACTACAAAAGCTAGAGAATTGGGATTACCCACACATATTCTTTGGCTTCCTACGGAGCGCAAGTTTGTTTCAGCCGGGGGCCACGCCCCCTCTAACGCCCACAATCGCCTAACGCCCACAATAAACGAATTTTAAGTGTCTGGCGCCCACACCTTTCAAGATTTTGGAAAAGTAAAAATGCAGTTTTATTGCATTTATCAATACCTATCGAAATGTAGAAGAAGAATTTTTCAAATCGGACCATTCGTTAAAAAGTTATGCCAGATTACAAATTTTCTATCTTCATCTCCCTCGCACTCACTTTGGCTGAGTAACGGGTATCTGATAGTCGGGGCATAGCGTTCTCTCTTGTTACAATTGTATCCGTGGTATTATATGCCACCAACAATACACAAGTTCTTAATTCACGGTGCTGAAATTATTTCGAAAGCGTTGTTACCCATAGGCCAACTGTCAGAGGAAGCTCAAGAAGCTCGGAACAAAGACTTCAAAAAATACAGAGAATGTTATGCGAGAAAAATGAATAGGGTGAAGAGCAACCAGGACATTTTAAATATGTTTTTGATTAGCTCCGATCCAATAATATCTACCAAACGGAAGTTGCCGAAAAAAAAGGTGCACACCTTTCCGAAGAAGCTTTAACTCTGTTAAAAACAGCAGAATTTATGAGCGATATGAGCGATAGTGAAGGCGAATCCGAGATGGAATCGGATTGATTTTTTGATTTTCTTGTAAAATTATGGTTTCCACTAATAAATTCGAAGTTATAAATATAAACTTTTTTTATTTTATAAATACAAGCAATACAAGGTTTTTTCTCATTTTCAGTATATTGTTTTTAGCGCATATTTACTATAAAGTCCATCGATTCTTAGTATTCATAATAAATGTAATCTAAATAAATACATAAACGATTCGGGTAAATTTTCAGAGCTAATATTGAAACATTACATGGTTTTTTGGTAAAAAACCCAAATTTCCAAAAAATGCGCCGAAGAAAAATAATTATTAAAAAAAAAAATACTAATACTAGAAAGTTTAAATGTTTTTTTTTTTACTTTTATTGATCAAATACAAAATACAAAATTATAACATGTTCAAATTTTTTGACGGCTGATTTGATCGTCACTATTGGGGTCTCTCACCCCAGTGTGCGACGGTGCCGGTGCTGGCTGCACAGGTTGTTACTTCTTTGGTGGGGTGCCGGTGCTGGCTGCACAGTGGTATTCGCAGTGGGGTGCGCACAGAGGTCCCTTGCAGTCATCCGGGCATGTCTTCTTCAGCTTCGGAATGGCAATTTTTTCTGGTGGAGGCAATGTTTTTATAATTTTGGCGATATTTGGAATTTCAGGGTAGGTGGATGTGTGTGTGGCTGTGATTTGATTTTTACGTACTGTTAGCAAATTTTTTATGTGTTCAACTTCGGCATGTAGTTTTACCGAGTTGTTCCAACTTATTGCATTGCCGCTGTTCAGCAGCTTCAGTAGCTCAGCCTTCCTGGCTTTTAATCTTTTCACCACGCCACTACGTTTGGCACACATCACACTCTACTCACTGCGTTTCTTTATTTTGTTTCTTGTAAGCTGCCGTTATTTCTGTTGTTGCCCTTGCTGCTGTTGTTTATTGTTGTTGTTGCCCTTGCTGCTGTTGTTTATTGTTGTTGTTCGAGGTCCAGATCCAGGTCTAGATCATTTTGGACCAAAGTCACGGTCGCCATGTAGAAAGAGTCGCCAGTAGAAAGAGTGTCATTTCCCCCGCCATCAATAATAATATCGGAGTTGTATTTAATGTTCCTTTTTATTTTAGTTTATTTAATTGTTTAATTGGAGCAGCCGTTGTTGCCGCTCCAAGCTCGTAAGAGGTTCTCGTCGAGCCCAATTTACTTAGGAGGTAAAGAGGTCTAAGTCTCGTAGCGGCGCTGCCAACAGCGGCAGCGGAGAGACGTCCTATATATTCTTATATTCTAAAGTATATAGCTATGCTCACTTAGTCTGGAGCGCTGAGATATATGCGCAAACATGAGGTCCTCTCGTGTTGCAATTATGCTGACACTTGCACTTTCAGCGGGCCAAGGCACAGCGAGCGGTTTGTATTTCGGGCATTTATGTTGATGACCGAGACCTTGAATTGTATAAACACTGTACTCTTGGTACAGTGGGTGCTCGATATATAGCTATATTTATTGGAAAATTTCTCAACTATTTCGCTATGTCTGCCTGCTGCATGAAACCTTGCCTTTTAAATGGCATAATCACCTCCCGTCAACCCACAATTGGTTGCTGGCTGTGTAATAACATTGCTCACCCTAAATGTGCCGACCTTGGACACAGTGCTGGCCTAGTCGCAGACCGTACTAAATCCAATTCTGGCCTGGTTTGGACCTGCCCCAGTTGCCATCATATTAAAGTCAATATAATGGCTTTCATAAGGCAAACTGATCTGGAGTACCAGTCCTTACTAGCTGGATTTAAGGACTTATTTAATAGGTTTGAAAAGGCTGAATCCAACTTTAAAGGCCGAATCCTGGCAGCTGCTTGCCACAATGCTGTCGCTACCTCGGATCGCTTTCCCGTTGCTGCCGATTCCGGACCGGACACCGGAGCATCTTCCTGTCTGCAATCCGCGGCTCATTCATCTACTGCTTCAACTGCTGTCAGCTCTGGTGATGTTCCAACACTGGAATCCTACCGCTTGGCTACCAGTAATGCCTCTACTGTTGTTACTGACGGCTGCGCGGCAGACGCCTCCCTTGGACTTACACCTGCCGCGGCCTCTTTTGGACCGCCCGATCCCATCGCACCTGCTGATCTACATCCCGTCAACTTTGACCAGGCATCTACGTCGCATGCTGCTGCAGTTGGCTCTGGCATAATTTTGACGCCTGCTAATACGAACACGAGTCCATCACAGTCAACCTTATGTGGAGTAGCTCAAAGGGTTCCCATGCCCTTATCGGGCGTTGCACAAAAAGAACTAATTTTTGTCTCCCGCCTTAATCCTGGCGCTTCTGAAAATGACGTTAAAAACTACCTGAGCAGCAAACTGAATGTTTCTCGATCCGTACTTACCGTCTTGAAGTTCAAGTTTAAGCAGAGACGTGAGATATCTTCGTTTAAAATTGGACTTCCTGAGGAACATCTCGATAAGGTACTAGATGTTTCTATATGGCCTGAACATGTAATTGTTCACGAATATGTACACAAGCACAATCCTCGGGTTCGCGGGCCTTAGATTCCTTCAACCAATGCTTCAAAAAACTAAATAATTCTTTTTCTCTACACTACCAGAACGTTCGCAGTTTATTGGGCAAACTTAGTAAACTGCACGTGCACAGTGTCTCCTTTAATGCCAATGTGATTGCTTTTACCGAAACGTGGCCCTTTCCCCGCCCTTTCTTGGATGCCCTCAACTGATTCAAGTGCTCTTGTTCCTACCACAGCGCGGTCTTATTGATCTTTCATTAGGTCAACTGAACTCAGTCATTAACTGCTCTAGCAAAGTTTTAGACCTTATTTTTGCCTAGGAGTTCGCAAATGCATATGTAACTCGAATTAGCCCTCTCTCCAATCCTGAAGATGCGTATCATCCTACACTTGAGGTTGCTTTAGAAGCATCAGCTCCTTTACTGTCATGTCCCGAAATTGAACCAGCAACTTTTCGCTGTTTTCGAAGAGCTAAATTTGCTGAAATGAATAGTCATCTATCCGAACTCGATTGGTCTTTTATGGATTCAAATGATAATCCCTCACATATTGTAGAACAGTTTTATAGCTTACTATATTCAGCCTTCGATAAGTTCGTTCCCTCATTTCCCACTGGAAACGCGTCTCATAAGCCTCCGTGGTTCTCTCGTCGACTTTTTTTCCTTAAAAACACCATGTCTAGAGAACTGGGCTGCAAGTTGACCATTCTAGGTATCTAATTGCTCGTTCAAATTTTTTAGTCCACAATTCCGATTGTTACAACAGTTACCTAAACCGTTGCAGAATCGAATTCCAAGACAATCCCAAGCAGTTCATCGCATTTGTTAATTCGAAACGAAAATCGCAACTATTTCCATCATGCCTTCATCTTGATACAGTATCCGCCTCTAGCGACTCCGATATTGCGAACTTATTCGCACAATTCTTCCAGTCCACGTACTCTTCTTTTAGTTATGATAACACCTCTTCCTACCCATACCCCCTCCCTCACTCCAATTGCTTTTTCACACCCCTAATTAGTGAGGACGATGTTTTACCTGGCCCGGATCTTGTACCGAGATGTATCTTGAAAAAATTTGCCGATGCTTTGTGCAAACCGCTATCTAAACTTTTTCAGATATCCCTCCTTCATTCATTTTTCCCTGAAGTTTGGAAGGAATCTTTTATCATTCCACTACATAAAAAGGGAAGCAAGTCGGACATTAAAAACTACCGTGGTATTGCAAAACTAAGCGAGATCCCCATGTTTTTCGAACAGCTTATTACCGCTCAACTACAGCACCAATGCAGCTCAGTAATGTCCCCAACTCAGCATGGCTTCATGAAACGAAGATCAACGACTACAAATCTTCTTGAGTTTACTTCAGTCATCAGAAGCGCTTTTAAAAATGATAATCAAACCGATGTTATTTTTACGGACTTCAGTAAAGCTTTCGATTCCGTGAACCATCAGTTATTATTGAAAAAATTAATACTATTAGGATTCCGATCACGTTGACTAAGTGGATCTCAGCCTACCTGACGAACCGAACTCAAAGAATTGCTTTTAAAAGCACAGTCTCAAACCTTGTTCACGTGACCTCTGGTGTTCCGCAAGGGAGCCACCTAGGACCCTTACTGTTTGGAATTTTCATAAATGACTTGCCCCAAGTTGTTCTCTCTGCTCATGTTATGATGTATGCTGACGACGTAAAACTCTGTTTGCCGGTATCGATTCCCGATTCCCAGGCACTTTTGCAAGCTGATCTGAACAATCTGAATTCTGGGTGCATCCAAAATTTTTTGTTTTTGAACAATTCTAAATGTAACTTTATGTCCTTTTATCGAAAAAAGCTTCTCCTCACTACATATTCTATTGGGTCGAATGAACTTGAACGCATAAATTCCGATACAGACCTCGGAGTGTTATTCAACCATAACTTAAGGGGTTTTTGCCTTTGTTAAGCGTTAGTCGAAGGAATTTGAGGACCCCTACACCACAAAACATTTATACATTTCCTTGGTTCGTCCAATTCTTGAATACTGCTCGTGTGTTTGGTCACCCTAATATACCATTTATCAGGACCTTATCGAATCGGTACAGAAACAGTTCCTTTTGTTTGCTCTACGTGGTTTAAACTGGGAAACACATCGACACCTGCCATCGTACGTGGATAGACTGCGTCTACTTAACCTGCCCTCCCTCAAGGATCGTCGAACCTGCCATGGTGTTATGTTCCTGCACAAATTAATTACTGGACTTGTAAATTCAAGCTACCTTCTTGGTAAAATTCGTTTCTCCATCCCTGTAAGGTCTACTTGGCACTTTCGACCTATTGCCCTCGATATTTGTAAAACTAACTTTCAGTTACATGATCCATTTCGCGTTTTATGTTCGCAATATAATGAACTGTATTTTTTGATATTTTTGGAATGCTCTGTTAATTTAATTGTAACAAACATCCTAACTTACCTGTCCTTGCCCCCTCCCACTTGATGTGAGTAGGGTTCTATGTTTATGTTGGCATATATTTGCTAACTTTAAATAAATAAATAAATAAATATATATATTTAATATGTGTGCATACTACAGTTTATCAAATAAAGACACAGGGTCAGGTTTCAACTTACAGTCAGATATTGATTGTTTTCAGGGATGGTGTAAGTACAACCTTTTAAATTTTAACTGCCTTAAATGCAACGTTATGACTTTTTATAGGGGTACTCCTACGTTTATTAGTTATTCTCTTCAAAATACACCACTCGATACACCACTTCAATTAACGATTTAGGTTTTCTTCTCGACCCAAAACTTAAATTTGACTGCCACATAATGGTTACTGTCAATAAAGCTTTAAGTGTTCTTGGGTTTATAAAGCGTTGGTCAAAAGAATTTGATGACACTTATACAACCAGATTATTATTTAGATCCCTTGTCTGTCCTATTTTGGAATATTGTTCATCAGTTTGGAGTCCACAATATCAAGTGCACATCGACCGTATTGAGTCGGTACAAAAAAAATGTCTTCTTTTTACCCTTCGTAGTTTGAACTGGGATCAAAACTTAAGGCTACCTTCCTACCAGAGTAGATTGGTATTGCTTAATTTACCTACACTTGAAAACCGTAGAATAATGCTTGGTACTATTTTTATGCAAAATCTTATAAGTGGTGATATTGATTCTGTAGAACTGGTAAACCGTTTAACTTTTAATGTTCCCGTTAGACTAACACGAAATTATTACCCTCTTAATTTGCCTCGATGTACATCAAATTTTACTCTGCTGAGCCCTTTCGTGTTCTATGTAAAAATTATAACAATCTTTATCATTTAATTTGCACTTCAACATCTATCCCCGTATTAAAAACTAAAATTTTATCTCATTTGCTTCAATCTTAGTTGTAGTATTTGTAGTATTTGTTTCATATATTTTCCTCGCGAACTCGCATTTTTGCCCTAATTGATAAAGGGTCCCGCGCGTAACAAGCACATGCTTGGTATCGTTGGGCCACTTGTTTGTACTGCTCGTAGTGCATCAACGTCCATCATATATAATTATTATTATTTTTTGTCATGTATACATAGCTGTATCCAATATTAAAATGATTTCGCTTTTCTTAATATGTATTTAATTATATTTACATTTGTTTTTAACGAGTTTTTTACCATATTTTCACCGCAAAATCACTATTTAATTGACCGCAGCTGTACTTCTCACAATTAAACATTATGGCTTGCCAAAAAACCTCGTCGCGAAACAAAGTTTATTACTAAAAACTTGCACTAATTAATGTGTTTATATTTATTTTTGTTTTGTTTCTTATTGTTGCAAAGCGTTTCAGCTTGCCACTTTCGGCTAATGCACACAGAACTTTGTAGGTTTTTTTTGCAAAACACAAATTTTTCAAAATTGGTGCAAGGTAAAGTTAAGTCTATCACAATATTTTACATTTAAGATAGCACTTACCTGACTTTAATTTATGTATATATCACTTGTCACAAAATATTTAATTAACCACGCAAAACACTCCTTCTCTCAGAAAACCTTTGTGCCAATGCTCCTATACCCTTTCTAAAGCGGTATATATCCGATATATATATATAATAATTTGTATTTGTTTAGTAAAAACGCAATATCTTAAAACTGTTACTGTTATAATATTTAAATAAATATTAATGGACAATTTTTTTTAAACTAAAAAATGAACTTAAAAGATCAAGTTAAATAAAAAATTGAATTAAGTAAATGTAGGGGAGAGGTCTGTAGGTTGAGACAGTCTGTAAGTTGAGACACTCAATTTTCTCAAAACTTTTCCACTAAAATTTTTTTTTTATTTTTTTTTTTGTAGTCCTTTTTAGTGACAAAACTTTTGGGGAGAACATTATAAGCCAGGCTCTAGCCAGATTTAAGCTGTGAGAGTCGTGTACCATTTTGCACCAAAAAAGTTTTTGTCCACCTTTTTTTAAAAATCTTTTAAAAATTAATAACGTGCTTAAACTAACTTGGTAAGAGGTTTAAAACATTAGTAATTAAACTGTTACCAAATTAAAAAAAGAATCAGCTTAATTTGACAGTTGGAAAAAAAGTTATTAATTTTTTCCCGAAACAACCCATTTTGTGTAAGTTGGGACACTTTGAGCGTGTTAGTTGAGACACCCGTTTTGCATACAAAAAGGCCTCAGCCCGACAGAGGTCGCTTTCTCCCTAGTACATTTCTTTGATATTAGGGGAAATGTGAATGTTCTTAGAGCCTTTTGGATTTAATTTTTATTTGGTCTAAGTTCTTAAAAAATTGACGGGAAATAAGTTAAGACGAACTAAAATTGATTAAATTAACATAAATAAATGGGTTTTGAAAGTTTGGAGTACTTTTGGTGTGGGTTTTATTGACTTTTAAAAGTGTCTCAACTTACAGACCTCATTTTCAAATTGTCATTTTTTGGCACTTTTCAAAAAAAATTATTTTTTAGTTTTCCCGAGGGGAAAAAAATTTTTTTTTTGCTTTATTTTACAGCTAAAAGACTAAGCTTTCGATCGGTACCTAACACGTGAAGTTTCAAAAGCGAAAACAATATTCCAAAATAGGACGGACAAGGGAGGTATATAATAATCTGGTTGTATAAGGGTCATCAAATTCCTTTGACCAACGCTTTATAAACCCAAAAACACTCATAGCTTTATTGACAGTGGCCATTATGTGGCAATCAAATTTAAATTTTGGGTCGAGAAGAACACCTAAATCGTTAATTGAATATATACGGTCGAGTGGTGTATTTTGAAGAGAATAACTAATAAACGTAGGAGTACCCCTATAAAAAGTCATAACGTTGCATTTAAGGCAGTTCAGATTTAAAAGATTGTACTCACACCATCCCTGAAAACAATCAATATCTGACTGTAAGTTGAAACCGGACCCTACATCTTTATATGATAAACAAAGCTTAACATCGTCAGCGTACATTAGTACACGAGAATGAGCTACGATAGAGGGAAGATCGTTAATAAACAAAGTAAACAGCAAAGGGCCTAAATGACTACCTTGAGGAACTCCAGATGTCACGTTGATCATTTTAGAAACAGCGCTCTTAAATATAACCCTCTGAGTCCTACCATTCAAGTAACTTGAAATCCAAGTTAATAGATTACATGGAAACCCAAGCTGATCTAATTTGAATAAAAGGAGAGAGTGGTTAAAAGAGTCAAAGGCCTTACTAAAATCTGTATATATAACGTCAGTCTGCATGTTATTCTTATATCCATTTATTACAATAGATGACAATTCAAGAAGGTTGGTGGTGGTCGATCTTCGCTTAACAAAACCATGCTGACACGGTGATATTAGCGAGGAACATAAATGCTGCAAATGAGAAGTAATAATACATTCAAATGCTTTAGGAATTGCCGACAATTTAGAAATGCCTCTATAATTCTGGGCATCCGCCTTCGCACCCGTTTTGTGAAGTGGAATAATGAAAGAGTCCTTCCAGATAGTTGCAAAAACTGATGATGAAATAGACAAATGAAAAAGTTTAAGAATCGGTTTACAAATGGTTGAAGCACAAAACTTAAGCACACATCCAGGGAGTCCATCAGGACCGGGAGAATACGTTGGCGTTGTTGTTGCTAAATCCTTTAAAAGAGAACTTTCGGTAATTACAGGGGTAAAAATACAATTAGCCCTATTTAAGGGGTTAGGGTAGATAGGGTTTGACCAAGCAGCCGAACTATAAGTAGTTTGGAAAAACTCGGCAAATAAATCCGCAATTTCAGAATCCGACGATGCCTCTTTTGAGTTTAAACGTACCGATGAAGGCAATGCCGAAAACTTACGCTTGGCATTAACGAAGATATAAAACTGCTTCGGTCATTTGAATATTCGAATTTACATCGATTTAAATACATGGAATAGCAATGACTGTTGAGAACATTAAAATCTGAACGAGCCACAACATATTTCGCAAAATCAGATGGCTTACCCGTTTTTTTATACTTTTTATAAGTGTTGGATTTAAGATTTTTAAGTCTTTGAAGCGCATCGTTAAACCAAGGAGGCCTGTTTAGCTTCGGAGGAAGACTGTCAGGAACGCATTCGTCAAAAAAAGTGTTTAAAACGCTATAGAAAAGTTCAATTGCACTGTCAATATCCATGCAATTGTACAAATCAGTCCAATTATATTGCGAAATCATGTAGTTTAGTTTATTATAGTCACATTTACGAAAGCATCTCCTTTTAGTTTGAGGAACTAAAGGAGAAAGGGTATCAGTACAGGGGAGGCCAATTGTCAATTCCGAAGTTGGATGATATCGGTCTTCAGGTACAACAAGTGCGTCAATTCTAGATACCGTAACTTCATGCGGATCTAAAACAAATACTAGATCTAATTGTCTATTTAATGAATTTCGTATAAAGCTTACTTGCTGTAACGATAATTCTAAAAGGCCATCCACAAAATCATGGGCGGATAAAGGAGTAGCGACAAGTGAGTCAGTGGGAAGAGACCAAGAGATATTAGGGAAATTAAAGTCACCCAAAACAATCAAAAGGTCTCTGTTGGAAAGAAAGGATAGAACAGATTTTATAGCAGACAGATGGTGCTCATAAATTATTAAATCAGGGCAGGAGGAATATAAGAGCAGGTTACAAAAATAGATAAGGATTGAATGGAAACTTTTACACTAACAAATTCAATATCGTTAGGGATATGAATGTTAAGTCTCTTCGATGTTAAACTAGAGGTAACGGCAATCAGTACACCACCCCCCCTACGCGGGAAGCGATCGGTCCTGTAGGTGTTAAAGTTCATTGACAAAACTTCAGAGTCAGATATCTCTGGTTTCAGCCAAGTTTCCGTAAAAGCCAAAATATCTTCAGTAAATGCAGAGGAGTCAGCATAAAGCTTTGGTAGCTTCATATTTAGTCCTCTAACATTTTGATAAGCCAAAAATAAACCTGTTAGTTTTTTGGCACAGCGGAAGACCTATTATTAGGCACAGTGGAAAGCCGATTATTAGGCACAGTGGGAGGCCTGTTATTTGTTCTCGGTTTATTGGGAACAAATTATTTTATTACCAAATCATCATTAAGCCAAAAGCTTTCAGAAAGTAGTACATTAAACACATCAGGCGGAGCAAATATTTTAAAAGAAGATATCCTACGGGCGTACGAAAATCGAAATTGTTCAACTTCAATGTCCTCGGATGGGAATTTTTCACGTATGAATTCCATAACATCCTCAGATTTGGTATCCGGGGTAAATCTAGAAACAAACAATTGCTTCCTATGTGGAACAACTGAAAGTTTCTTACGCCCCCCAGCAGCAGTCTGAACCTCACTCGGCTGGGACCCAGAAGCGGTTCCTACTGTATCTACAGTCAGCACCGACTTCTGTGACTCAGGTTGGCATCCAGAAACAGAGTCACCTCCGGAACTGGCTGTTACCATAGGCACAGGTGGCTCGCTTACCCCTGTGCCGACCGAAACTGCTGCAGCTACCGAGTTCAATGTTTTGTTTTGTTTCACGGTCTTATTAACCGCCCCTGAGCTGGCTTTTTTGCATTTAGGCGACTCGGTTAATAATAATTTCTTATTATTAAATTGGTCACAAACTGAGTTGAACCCGTCATTGAGCTGTTTGAAAACTCGAGAAAGGTTCAATAGTCCGTCTCGAGTCTGCCTCATAAAGCTGCTCATTTCGACTGTCATTTCCTTGCAGGACTCACATGCCCACATGAGACTGGTACGCATTTCAATGAAGTCTTTAACTCTGCCAGTAAATCCTGCACATTTGACGTGCATGAACGAATCGCAGAGCCAACAGATAACAAAAGAATCTTTGGTTGACATCGGAAGAGAACAACTTTTCTTTGTACAGATAAGGGCCATTTTATAGGAAAAAAAGGTTATTTAAAGAAATAGAAAATAAAATTTGGAAAATATACCACGAGTAAATTTGGCACTGGGATCAAATTCCAAAACCGCAAAAAACACAAAACACGTAAGTATAAGAGCGCGAGATCGCGAATTAAGTCGAGAGCAAGAGAGCGCGAGAGAAAAAATGTTCAATCGACTGAGCGTGGCTTGTGGGGCACCAACAACTAAACGAACGAACAGTTACAATGTAAAGCGAGAGAGAGAGAGACTATGAGAAAAGCACCCAAGAGTCTACAAGAAATTTGGCAGGTTCCGAGAGAGCGAAATTACAGTTATAATAGAGCGGAAAAGAGAGAGAGAGAAAGAGAGAGAATACAAGAGCAAATTTAGAGAGTGCAAAATAACACCAACAAAGCCAAGATATTAAACAAATCTAATGGAAATTGTTAAAATAACTAAAACCACATACCCGTTAAACAGGGAGATCTATTTAAAACACTAACGCGATTGTTAGGCAAAATTTGTTAGTAAGCTAAACACAAAACACTTGCGAAAAAATCACAAAAATAAATCAAAAACTCAGAGCACAGGTAAACACAATCGTTCACAAGCGACGCTAAGTCGATATTGACAATTACTATTATTATTATAGCTTATTCCTTATTAATAATAAATAAAATGATTAAAGTGATTATTTCAGATAGTCTGGTTATCGACTACAATCTGAACGGAAGCAGCGGCAAAAAATCTTTAAAAGCACGCAAAGGGCTATATGCGGTGCTTAATGGTCAGTAAGCAATTATTGGAATATTAAATAAAATATTAAATAATTTAATTTTTTCAGGAGCGTTGACCCACCATTCCGAAGACTCGGACAAGTACCTTAGAAAGGCCTTGGTTAATATTAACGAGGACGGGAGCTAACTTCGGCAAGCCGAAGTTTTAATACCCTTGCAGATTTCACCCTATAGTTCCTATGGGAGCTATAAGATATAGACGTTCGATCGGCACGCGCTTTTACCCTGAACAAGGTACGCACAAAAAAATACGATTTGGAAAGTTTCATGGGAATAGCTTATATTCTGCGCGAAATATTCTGAAAAACGACAAATTTTGACCGATTTCACCCTATTGTTCCTATGGGAGCTATAAGATATAGACGTCCGATCGGCACGCGCTTTTACCCTGATCAAGGTATGCGTAAAATAATAGGATTTAGAAAGATTCTTGTCAATAGCTCTTACACTGAGCGAAATATCTTCATTTTGTGATAGCTATATCCGATTGTTCCTATGGGAGCTATAGGATATAGACGTCTGCCGTTCCAAACTCTAAATGCCGGGCAGTGGTGCAGGTAAATTTATTAGAATTTTGTATGTACATCTTATAAAACCTTTAAGACCAGAGAGATAGAAGTCGCCTAAGTGGACCTCTGGGGTGTATTGTGAGTGTATTAGAATTAGCAACAATGAGATTAAACAAATAAATAATAAATAAATAATAAATAATTAATATACAAAAAATCGATTTATCTTAGCTGTCTTGCAAAGATCCAGGTAAAAAATTTTGAAATAGACTTTGTTGAGCGAGCCACAAACCTAAGAATAGAATTTAACTCCACTTTAACTTAGGATGACCAAGTCACTTAAGCCACTGGGAAAGCGTACAGCATACTCAGGCAATTATCTTTAACCCAAAAACTAATTTCGCAAAATATCAGGATGCTAGTGGCGAAAACCTGAATAATCCCAATATTGTTTTACGGAATTGAAATATTCGGATCATGCAACGCCATAAGCATACGAAAGTTTCAAGTTGCCTTCAACTCAATTGCGCAATATGTTTTTAATTTAGGCCAAAGGAATCACATAACAAGCCAGGCAAATATAAGCATAATATAAGCATAAATAAAAGCAAATAACGAGCCGCAACCACTCTTTAAGATCGAAATGGAGCTGAAGAGCTGAAGAGTCAGTTTCAACAAGCAAAATATGCATACTCCCAGATCTTCATTTAGGCCCCCAATCAGTCGGGGATCCCACAAGCTCAATGCTCTGGGCAAAATATAATAACACCTCAGCAAGCAATAGGACAAATACCAAACAGCATCGAAACCATGATGCTACTTTACAACAGGGTATGATGGAATTTATGTCCTTCATGAAAATAACAATGAAAAACCTTATGCAAAATCACATTACAATACATCCCAACAATCTGAATAATCGATGTCTTGCCTTGTGCGCATCTCACAAGTAAATACAACTTCAAAATAAGAGGCTATACTTAATTTTGCACAGTTCATCCGGATGGTAAAGCACACGGAATCTTAATTAGGGAACGCATTATTCACCACTTTCATCAAAGCTTTGCTACAAATTATTTGCAGGTTACATCTATAAAATTACAAGCAGGCAAAGGTTATATCACTTTAGCCGCTGTATATTGCCCATCTCGTTTTACAATAACCGAAGAGCCTTTCTTTGACTTCTACAATTGACTCGGAGATCGCTTTATAGCAGGAGAAGACTACAACGCCAAGAACACATACTGGGGATCAAGACACGTGGCCACTCAAAGGAAGGCAACTGTATAGAGCAATTATATATTTGAGCAACAATCTCGACAATGTCTCGCCTGGCAGCCCCACATATTGGTCAGCTGACCCCAGAAAACTTCCGGACTTTAATGACTTTGCTGTGACCAAAAACATCCCAAGAAATTAAGTTATCGCCAAATCGCTATCGGACTTATCATCGTATCACTCGACTGTTTTAATAATTCGCCTTCAAAGCCCGAAAGTAATTGAGAACCCCTTCATGCTGACCTCGCCTAGAACTAACTGGCTAAAGTACAAAAAGTACGTAAGTTCCCACATTGGACTAACACCACAGCTTAACACTGACAATGACATCGACTCCTGGGCTGATGCCCTGGAGTCTGTACTCTTGGCAGCAGCCAAAATCTAAACACACGAAGAGACACTTGTGGGTAGCAACCAATACAAAACAAATCTGAAAATTGAACAACAGGTTCGGGAAAAGCGACGCCTACGACGCGCTTGGCAATCCTGCAGATCGCGCCATTCGAAGCAACTCTTTAATGAAGCCACCGGCAGACTCACCAAAACCCTCAAGCAAGAAGAAGAGCTTGCGCAGCGCCGGTACATCGAGAAACAGTTGCCGACCAGTACAAAGCATTCTTTGTGGAGAGCTCACCCAAATTTAAGCTCTCCGATAGAATCAGTCACTCCGATAAGAAACTCCTCGGGTACTTGAGCCCGCAGTGACGAAGACAGAGCCGAAACATTTGCTTTACACCTACGAATTGTTTGGCCAAACGCCGCCACAAACTCTTTTCAACTACCCCCGCTAAGCTCTGAAATTGCAATTAACCCGATTTTGTTTCAATAAGGAAGCAACTAAAAGCGAAAAAGGCTCCAGGGGGCGACCTTAAAAATGATAATTGAACTTCCAAACTGCGCAGTGGATGCTATATTAAACGGATCACAAAACTTGGCTACTGTGGTTATAATGATACCGAAGCCCTCACAATTCCCTCATTGTATAGGCCAATAAGCTGTCGTGCCTGTCCAAATTACTAGAAAAATGGGATGAAAAGCCTTTTTTATGTAACAGGTAGAAGCGTTTCCGACCCTATAAAGTATATATATTCTTGATCAGGGTCACTAGCCGAGTCGATCTAGCCATGTCCGTCTGTCCGTCCGGATGAACGTTGACATCTCGGAAACTACAAAAGCGAGAGAGTTGGGATTACCCACACATATTCTTGGGCTTTCTACGCAGCGCAAGTTTGTTTCAGCCGAGGACGTCCCCTCTAACGCCCACAATCGCCTACCGCCCAAAAATAAACGATTTAAAAAGTTGTCTGGCGCCCACACCTTTAAATATTTCGGAAAAGTAAAAATGCAGTTTTTGTTGTGTTTATCAATACCAATCGAAATGTACATCAAAGTTTTCTGTCTCCATCTCCCTCCCACTCCCTTTAGATGAGTAACGGATATCTGATAAAATATTTTTGTGACGATCCCTTGCTTTTTGGCAGCTCTCTAAAGTCAGCTGTTGGAGTTAAGTTTGGTGCGCCTAATTTTTCTACAAAGTGTGCCAAAAGTTTAAATATTTTTTCCTTTGCAAATAGCGCGCATTCTTTTCGGCTAAATTATGGAAAATCTTCGTCAAGGTATGTATAATATTGCTCAGAAGGCTTACAATAGAAATGCTTTTGTTTTGTACTGATTTTAATTGTTTTATTGGACCATGTTTTGTGTAGAAGTTAACCTATAAATATTGGTGTTTCGTGGATTAGAACTAGCAAGAGTACGCAGGATTACGAAAAGTGCAAATGTGGTAATATGTGGTATTGTATATACGATTAAATGGAGCTAATAGCTTTTGCGCATACTTGCGCCATTTCGTAATATTTAAATAGATTCGGAACAACTCGACATTAATGGGGCGAACTGCTGGAAGTGTGGCTGTAGAATAATCGCAGCTTTGTCGATACCCTTTACTGGTTGTGCAAAAGGTTGAAAAATAAAAATCGACTGAAAATTCGCTGATTGACATCAAGAAGACAAATGATGAGTAAAATATAAAATATAACACGTACATTTTACATTTTATCGGATTGGGGCGGCTGACTGGGCGTGGTCGAAATCAAAAAATAATGAAAACCGAAATTTTACAATGGTCTCAATACTATGTACAAAAAAATGGAAATCAAATTAGAGTCTATGGCAAAAGAAAAGGCTTTTCATCCCGCATAACACCATATTTAAGAAAGCAAAACTTACTACCGGCACATCAATTCGGGTTTCGTGAAAGCCACGGAAGCAGAGCTCGTCATGCTCCGATCAGAACAGGAAAACATTTTTCGAGCTTTGTTTTTGTCTGAGCAAAGACACTTTGTTTTGTTTTACTCGTGTTAGGTGTCCCGACCTAACTATATGGAAAACATATAAATGTGTCTCAAAATAACAGTTGAAGACAGTTGAAGTTATTGTTACATTCAGTAAGGGAGCAACATTTTTTAACTGGAATTAAAAAGTGCCTATTATCGTTACAAATGTTAATTTTCCTATATTAATAACACTATGCAGCATCAAAAATTTACCTCGCTGGATGCTATATTTTTGGATTCGTTACGAATTCCCAAGTTAAACTGCGTTTTCCAAAAAGTCCCCGACGCAAGGATTCTTAGCAAAAGGACCTCAAAGTTCGAAAAATGCTGAAATTGGCCAACTTTCCAGAGATCGCAGAGGCAAACGGATGCATGGTTTGATTTGATGTTAAAGTTTTTTAAAAGATACACTCTTTATCTTTCAAACCCCATACTTAGAATAATTTTAGGATTTTTTTTATGGCAGAAACAAATTCTAGAAAACATAGTCAAAAAACATAAAAGTATACAGCTGCGGTCAAAATAGTAGTAGTGTTGCCGCCCTGTGTTCTTAAAAGTTTGATGTTGTAACTTTTTTTATCCAATTAGTCTAATAGTAAAATTATAATCAATACAATATTACCAGGAAAAGATCAATTACAACAACAAACTTTTAAATACACAGGGCGGCAACACTACTACTATTTTGACCGCAGCTGTATACTTTTATGTTTTTTGACTATGTTTTCTAGAATTTGTTTCTGCCTTAAAAAAAATCCTAAAATTATTCTAAGTATGGGGTTTGAAAGATAAAGTGTGTATCTTTTAAAAAACTTTAACATCGAATCAAACCATGCATCCGTTTGCCTCTGCGATCTCTGGAAAGTTGGCCAATTTCACCATTTTTCGAACTTTGAGGTCCTTTTGCTAAGAATCCTTGCGTCGGGGAACTTTTTGAAAAACGCAGTTTAACTTGGGAATTCGTAACGAATCCAAAAATATAGCATCCATCGAGGTAAATTTAAAAAGCACTAAAAATGCTGCAGAGTGTAATTAATACAATACATACATTTATTATATATATGGGGTTATATAAATTTGATTTTTTTATAACATTTTGGAATATCACAATTTTTTGGTAAGCAACCAAAAATTGAGTGAAGGCTGTGACGACCCAGCGTCACAAACAATAAAAAGAACATTCCAAAAACACATCGATCTTTTTATTCTCACCACATTCAAAATACGCGCCAAAATCGCACACATTCAAAACGCGCGCCCAAACGGATACGCTGGCCACATTAATATATCGATAGTCAACTACCAGGTCTGGCCACATTAATATATCGATAGTCAACTACCAGGTCTGGCCACACTAACCCGACCGATACTGCGATAGCCGAATACCATCACCACATTAGAGACCCGATAACGAGGTATCGATAGCAGGATTCTCAGTATCGACCGCTCTGGGCACACTCAACGGGGCCTATATAAGCAGAGGCCAGACCCCAGATGAGTCACTTGCGTTCCGACGATCTTCGAGGAAACATCAACCACAAGGAGGAATATCCGGGTAAGTGTTCTGGTAGATAATCTTGGTAGTGGTGGTGGATCCGTAAGAGTGCGGTTTTAAATCGGCTCTACGACCTGGTGAGGATCACTGGCGTCCCGGCGTGGTTTCCCTGAAATCAGCCCAGACCCAGTCGTGATCACTGAGGCGGCCCGGTTTACGTAATTCAGGCCCACCTCAGTGAGTTTCCCCAGACGTCACGTCTCCGGCTTCCGACCCGGAAACGAAACGGATGTAGAAACGGCAGGTCGAAACTAACGATGCCCGGCAGGCCGAAACTAACGATGCCCTACATCCCCGAATCCCACTAAAAAATCCAAGTAGATCGTTCCCAATCACCCAGAACACGACGAACCCGACGTACACGACGATTAAGCAGTCCATACTCGGCCAGTCGCAGCGCCAGCGTGATCACTCGGCCATCTACAGCGCCGACGCGACCACTCGGCCCATCGGCCACGTCAACGCGATCACTCGGCCATCTACAGCGCCAACGCGACCACTCGGCCCATTCGCCACACACGCTCCCGCAGCACCAGATCAGACGGCAAGCAGTTCATCACACACGCTTCCGCAGCATCGGATCACAGACGGCAAGCAGTTCATCACACACGCTCCCGCAGCATCGGATCACAGACGGCAAGCAGTTCATCACACACGCTTCCGCAGCATCGGATCACAGACGGCAAGCAGTTCATCACACACGCTTCCGCATCATCGGATCACAGACGGCAAGCAGTTCATCACACACGCTTCCGCAGCATCGGATCACAGACGGCAAGCAGTTCATCACACACGCTCCCGCAGCATCGGATCACAGACGGCAAGCAGTTCATCACACACGCTTCCGCAGCATCGGATCACAGACGGCAAGCAGTTCATCACACACGCTTCCGCAGCATCGGATCTCAGACGGCAAGCAGTTCATCACACACGCTTCCGCAGCATCGGATCACAGACGGCAAGCAGTTCATCACACACGCTTCCGCAGTATCGGATCACCGACGGCAAGCAGTTCATCACACGCGCTTCCACAGCACCGGACCAACGGCGGCAAGCAGTTCATCACACAGCTTCAGCAGCATCGGACCCCGACAGCAAGCAGTGTCGACTGACATGAACGTCATCGCCCGACAAAACCACACTTAACGATTACTACGAAATACACACCTACATTATAGCTCCATTCATCTGTGTTATTATTGGGGAAAGGAAGGTAAATCGATCTATAGAGGAACTATAAATATCTGTCACGAACCCTGACCACGGCGAGCTATACCGCCTCCCAAAACAGGGTCGTTACAGTGGCGCCCGAACAGATTAAAGACAAATAGACAGAAACCTCAAACAACACAAAGATCGTTTTACCGCCTTCCTCAACACAGTACAGATAAAATGGCAGACAAACTAACTCGAAGCTGGATCTCCAATTGCAATAAGGCACAACTGGAAAGCTACCTGATGGAATTTGACATCGAGCCAGAAACACTGTGCGAAGACATGCGGAGACAAATGTCGGAGCTCATAAAGAACGGTGACCACAGCGAAAAAACCATCATACGCCTCCAAGAACTAGCGCAAAGACACGCAAGGACCCCATCACCAGCACCCGACGGAGCAGGGAATCAACCGAAAGGCGCTAGTGGGACATCCAACACGGAGAGACACATTAGCGAGAAAACCCCAAACTCGCTACAAATACCAAACATACAAGCGACAAGCAGCGGAAAACCGGTACCCGAACCGAGGAAGACTGACAAAGTGGCCACAATGGGAGTAATACGAAGCTGGGGAGAATTTTATGATGGCAAGGGCGACCCGACAGAATTCATCAGTAGAACGGAAGAGCTGGCAAAGGCCTATGGGATAGAGCTCGACCAAGCAGCAGGAGCTATGGTGATTTTGCTCAGAGACTGTGCCCTGGACTGGTGGCATACTCACCCAATCCCAATGACATCATGGGAAAGCTTCAAGAAAGAATTCCTGGGATACTACAGACCAGCGGACTCCGAAGAGAAAGCAATGGAAAACATAACACGCAGGCACCAGGGTACAAACGAGCCAGCAAAGGACTACGCACGGGAACTCCGGAAAATCATGAGATTCACCACTCTCACGGAAGGGAAAAAGCTAGAGTGGGTCTACCGAAACAGTCGAGTAGAGTTCAAAAAATATGCTAAACGGGGGGAATGCCGAACCCTAGCGGAATACCTACAGTTGGCAGAGGAATTCGAGGCCCTCCAGCTACAGGAACGCCCAACACAGCACACACCGGAAAGCCACTGGACACAACAGCAGCAGACGGGAAATTTCGGGAGACAAACAAGGAACCAATGGAGACCCCAGGAACCCCCACAAGCACTAAACAGAGGAATAACACGGTCATTCAGTATGAATAATAGATGTTCAAGGTGCAAGGAAGAGGGACACAGAGGACAGCAGTGCAACAACACGCCAAGAATGTACTGTTGGATATGCGGACAGGATGGAATACGAACAATCCACTGCTGTCGCTGAAACGAAACGTCGGGAAACGCCAGAGGCTCATGGGATCAGAGCGGGCACCCAGGGCAAACACCTCACCCGCAACATCAATAAACTTCAACGGCCGACGACTACTGGCACAAGTAAATATAGGCAACACAAGAATTCGCGGGGCCATAGACACAGGAGCCACAAGAAGTTTCATCGCCAGGAAGCTGGCCAGCAGCATAGCCAGGCATGGGACAGAAAAGCAAGTAACAGAAGCCATTAGACTAGCGGACGGAACAAACAGAACGGTCACAGAGGCACTGGAAGTACCAATACAACTCGGGAACAAAACAAGCACAACAACGCTGCTAATACTCGAAGAGGTAATCGGCGATCTCCTACTGGGGATAGACTTCTTGGAACAATGCAACGCGACACTACAATGCGGAGGACTCACAGCAAAAATGAACGGGAACAAGAGAAAGAAAAACAGAACAAAAAAGAAGAAGAGTCACGGCATTGGATCACTAGCGACAGGCGATCTAACAGAAGCAGAGGTGCAAGAAACCCTTAAAAAAGAGTTGGAAATGATGCGTCAAGTCAAGGGAGTCAGCCATATTGCCACACATAAGATCTTCATGAAGCACGATCGCCCAATCAAACAAAGGTACTATCCTCGAAACCCGGCCATGCAAGAAATAATAAACAAACAAGTGGACGAGCTTTTGGCTCAAGATCTCATCGAACCCTCGCATTCCGCTTACAGCTCACCAGTAGTACTAGTAGAGAAGAAAAACAAAGAATGGAGACTTTGCATAGACTACAGGCAGCTGAATGAGCACTCAGAACGTGACGCATACCCGGTACCCCGTATGGACCACATACTCAACCAACTACGGGAGGCCAAATATATAAGTACACTAGACTTGAAAAGTGGCTACTGGCAAATACCGATGGATAAAGGGAGCAAACAGTTCACCGCTTTCACCGTACCAGGGCGCGGACTATATCAGTGGAAAGTAATGCCCTTCGGACTACACACTGCACCAGCCACGTTTCAAAGAGCTCTGGACTCAGTCATAGGACCTGAGATGGAACCCTTTGCATTCGCATACCTGGACGATATAGTAGTCATCGGACGTACCAAAAGGGAACACATGGAAAAGCTACAGGAGGTAATGAACCGACTACGCAAAGCAAACCTGAAGATAAATACAGAGAAATGTCATTTCTTCAAGGAAGAGCTGAAGTACCTAGGCCATGTGGTTAGCGCAAGGGGGATACACACGGACCCGGGAAAAATAGCCGCGATCCTAGACATGCCAAGCCCACAGACAACGAAGCAAGTACACAGCTTTCTGGGAGTAGCGTCGTGGTACAGAAGATTCGTTCCAAACTTCACGGAACTGGCACAACCACTATATAACTTAGTCAAAAAAGACACAAAGTTTAAATGGAGCGAGGACGCAGAACAGGCATCGCAACTCCTAAAAAAAGCACTAACGGAAGCACCAGTTCTGGCCTGCCCGGATTTTGGGAAAACTTTCCTACTTCAGACGGACGCCAGCAACTGCGGATTAGGAGCAGTACTAACTCAAGAAGACGAAAACGGCGAGCACGTGATATCGTACGCCAGTCGGAAACTCACAAAGACAGAGCAGAACTACTCAGCAACCGAAAAGGAGTGCCTGGCAATCCACTGGGGCATCCAGAAGATGAGGATGTACTTAGAAGGTTACCACTTCATAGTCATCACAGACCATCAGGCGCTAAAGTGGCTTAACTCGATAGAGAGCCCATCAGGACGGATTGCCAGATGGGCGTTGGCAATGCAGCCATACTCGTTCGAGATTCGCTACCGCAGAGGAAAACTCAATGTCGTTGCGGACGCGTTGTCCAGAATGCCAGAAGAAGAAGCCCACGGAGCGGAAGTCGAAGAAGACCTCTGGATTAAACGGAAAATCATAGACTTGGAAAAAAACCCCGAAACATGGCCAGATTATGCGATGATCAACGGAAAATTATACAGACATATACCGTCATGGGCCACAGACGAGGACATTCAGCCGTGGAAACTATGCGTGGCTAGAAAACAACGGGAACGAGTACTGCGAGAAAACCACAGCGAAGCAACAGCAGGCCACCTAGGGGTGAGAAAAACAAAACACCGGATAATGGCACAATACTACTGGCAAGGAATGCACAGAGATATACAGCAGCATGTAAGAAGCTGCGAAACGTGCCAACGCTACAAAACATCTCAACAACAAGCAGCAGGAAAGATGTTGTCAGAAATAGCAAAAGCACCCTGGGAAACGCTTTGCATAGACTTCGTGGGCCCACTACCGAGATCCAGCCACGGCAACAACATGTTGCTAGTGATGTTCGACAGGTTTACAAAATGGGTAGAAATTGCAGCCGTCCGGAAGGCAACAACGGATGTCGTATTAAAGGTACTAAGGGAACAAGTCATATCACGATTCGGAACACCAAAAAAGATAATCTCGGACAATGGGGTGCAGTTTACTAGCAACAAGTTCAAGACACAACTACAGAAATGGGGAATTGATCACCAGCTGACAGCCCCATACACCCCTCAAGAAAACCCAGCAGAAAGGGCAAACCGGACGATTAAAACAATGATAGCACAGTTCTCGGGAACAGAACACACAAGATGGGACGACTGGCTACCCGAAATATCGCTGGCAATCAACAGTAGCAGGTCAGAATCAACAGGATATAGCCCGGCATACCTGCTGTACGGACGGGAAATGAGACTACCAGGAAGCCTATTTGCAGAAAACACACAAGGATCAGGAATCGTGGAGGAGACAGTACATACACGATGGGAGCGTATCATGGAAACGAGGAAGCTAGCACACCTAAACATGGGAAAAGCGGCACAAGACCAAGCTAGATCGTACAACCTCCGGAAAAGGGACTGGAGACCCAAAATAGGAGACTTAGTATGGGAAAGACAACACCCCTTGTCAAAAGCAGCAACTGGATTCGCGGCAAAGCTAGCTCCGAAATACGAAGGCCCATTCAAAGTCACAGGTTTCATATCTGCGGTAATTGCAACAATAAAACACACGGTGACCGGGAAGACGCACAGAACCTACGTAAATGAACTGAAACCCCATGTAGAAACCCTCGACTAACAAGCACGCACAACTTCACAAAACCAACTAATTAAAAAACCATTCGCCCGTGTTTCAGAATGGACAAAAAGTTAAAAAACTCACTAACCAAGTACAGGGAGAACCTGCAAAGGCTCAACCAGCAGCGGCGAAGAGTAGTCATTCTCGGAGCCGTGGACGTGGCAGGTCCAGCTGGTTGCCGGAAGCCAACCAGGGCTGCCCCGGTGGGCAGACAGGCACCAGATAGAAACCCACGCTTGACGACACCTACCGCAACAACACGGCAAACGCTGGCGACCTCTACGACCACGAATAGGACCACCACACCAACACGGCAAACGGCGGCGGCAACTACGACCAAGGAAACGACCACAGCAGCAACACGGCAAACATTGGCGACAACAACAACCAAGGAAACGACACGGCAATCAACGGACAACGAAGCACGACCCCCCATGCCCATGACAACGACCGGCACGAAAAGACACCAACTGGCGGACTATCAGCGTCCCCAGAGAAAGTGGGTAACCCCGCGACGGCTCTCTTCGATGGACTATCCCGGAGTGAAGCCGATCAATCTGTCGGAGGATAGTGAGGAAGAGTGGGAGCCAAAACCGAGGGGCCGCGAGGAGCACCTAAAACGTGTGGAGGAGGCCATCGTACGTCTCAAGGCAACCTGGCGGAGCGGGAACCGGAAGACGAAACTAGTGGTCTCGGATAACCACTCAACCCGTATCCGGATCGGCAGAGACGGACACGTGCACGCCAACACCATCGAGACACCAGCATCGTAAGCGGGGGGGGGGGGGGGTGACGACCCAGCGTCACAAACAATAAAAAGAACATTCCAAAAACACATCGATCTTTTTATTCTCACCACATTCAAAATACGCGCCAAAATCGCACACATTCAAAACGCGCGCCCAAACGGATACGCTGGCCACATTAATATATCGATAGTCAACTACCAGGTCTGGCCACATTAATATATCGATAGTCAACTACCAGGTCTGGCCACACTAACCCGACCGATACTGCGATAGCCGAATACCATCACCACATTAGAGACCCGATAACGAGGTATCGATAGCAGGATTCTCAGTATCGACCGCTCTGGGCACACTCAACGGGGCCTATATAAGCAGAGGCCAGACCCCAGATGAGTCACTTGCGTTCCGACGATCTTCGAGGAAACATCAACCACAAGGAGGAATATCCGGGTAAGTGTTCTGGTAGATAATCTTGGTAGTGGTGGTGGATCCGTAAGAGTGCGGTTTTAAATCGGCTCTACGACCTGGTGAGGATCACTGGCGTCCCGGCGTGGTTTCCCTGAAATCAGCCCAGACCCAGTCGTGATCACTGAGGCGGCCCGGTTTACGTAATTCAGGCCCACCTCAGTGAGTTTCCCCAGACGTCACGTCTCCGGCTTCCGACCCGGAAACGAAACGGATGTAGAAACGGCAGGTCGAAACTAACGATGCCCGGCAGGCCGAAACTAACGATGCCCTACATCCCCGAATCCCACTAAAAATCCAAGTAGATCGTTCCCAATCACCCAGAACACGACGAACCCGACGTACACGACGACTAAGCAGTCCATACTCGGCCAGTCGCAGCGCCAGCGTGATCACTCGGCCATCTACAGCGCCGACGCGACCACTCGGCCCATCGGCCACGTCAACGCGATCACTCGGCCATCTACAGCGCCAACGCGACCACTCGGCCCATTCGCCACACACGCTCCCGCAGCACCAGATCAGACGGCAAGCAGTTCATCACACACGCTTCCGCAGCATCGGATCACAGACGGCAAGCAGTTCATCACACACGCTCCCGCAGCATCGGATCACAGACGGCAAGCAGTTCATCACACACGCTTCCGCAGCATCGGATCACAGACGGCAAGCAGTTCATCACACACGCTTCCGCAGCATCGGATCACAGACGGCAAGCAGTTCATCACACACGCTTCCGCAGCATCGGATCACAGACGGCAAGCAGTTCATCACACACGCTTCCGCAGTATCGGATCACCGACGGCAAGCAGTTCATCACACGCGCTTCCACAGCACCGGACCAACGGCGGCAAGCAGTTCATCACACAGCTTCAGCAGCATCGGACCCCGACAGCAAGCAGTGTCGACTGACATGAACGTCATCGCCCGACAAAACCACACTTAACGATTACTACGAAATACACACCTACATTATAGCTCCATTCATCTGTGTTATTATTGGGGAAAGGAAGGTAAATCGATCTATAGAGGAACTATAAATATCTGTCACGAACCCTGACCACGGCGAGCTATACCGCCTCCCAAAACAGGGTCGTTACAGTGGCGCCCGAACAGATTAAAGACAAATAGACAGAAACCTCAAACAACACAAAGATCGTTTTACCGCCTTCCTCAACACAGTACAGATAAAATGGCAGACAAACTAACTCGAAGCTGGATCTCCAATTGCAATAAGGCACAACTGGAAAGCTACCTGATGGAATTTGACATCGAGCCAGAAACACTGTGCGAAGACATGCGGAGACAAATGTCGGAGCTCATAAAGAACGGTGACCACAGCGAAAAAACCATCATACGCCTCCAAGAACTAGCGCAAAGACACGCAAGGACCCCATCACCAGCACCCGACGGAGCAGGGAATCAACCGAAAGGCGCTAGTGGGACATCCAACACGGAGAGACACATTAGCGAGAAAACCCCAAACTCGCTACAAATACCAAACATACAAGCGACAAGCAGCGGAAAACCGGTACCCGAACCGAGGAAGACTGACAAAGTGGCCACAATGGGAGTAATACGAAGCTGGGGAGAATTTTATGATGGCAAGGGCGACCCGACAGAATTCATCAGTAGAACGGAAGAGCTGGCAAAGGCCTATGGGATAGAGCTCGACCAAGCAGCAGGAGCTATGGTGATTTTGCTCAGAGACTGTGCCCTGGACTGGTGGCATACTCACCCAATCCCAATGACATCATGGGAAAGCTTCAAGAAAGAATTCCTGGGATACTACAGACCAGCGGACTCCGAAGAGAAAGCAATGGAAAACATAACACGCAGGCACCAGGGTACAAACGAGCCAGCAAAGGACTACGCACGGGAACTCCGGAAAATCATGAGATTCACCACTCTCACGGAAGGGAAAAAGCTAGAGTGGGTCTACCGAAACAGTCGAGTAGAGTTCAAAAAATATGCTAAACGGGGGGAATGCCGAACCCTAGCGGAATACCTACAGTTGGCAGAGGAATTCGAGGCCCTCCAGCTACAGGAACGCCCAACACAGCACACACCGGAAAGCCACTGGACACAACAGCAGCAGACGGGAAATTTCGGGAGACAAACAAGGAACCAATGGAGACCCCAGGAACCCCCACAAGCACTAAACAGAGGAATAACACGGTCATTCAGTATGAATAATAGATGTTCAAGGTGCAAGGAAGAGGGACACAGAGGACAGCAGTGCAACAACACGCCAAGAATGTACTGTTGGATATGCGGACAGGATGGAATACGAACAATCCACTGCTGTCGCCGAAACGAAACGTCGGGAAACGCCAGAGGCTCATGGGATCAGAGCGGGCACCCAGGGCAAACACCTCACCCGCAACATCAATAAACTTCAACGGCCGACGACTACTGGCACAAGTAAATATAGGCAACACAAGAATTCGCGGGGCCATAGACACAGGAGCCACAAGAAGTTTCATCGCCAGGAAGCTGGCCAGCAGCATAGCCAGGCATGGGACAGAAAAGCAAGTAACAGAAGCCATTAGACTAGCGGACGGAACAAACAGAACGGTCACAGAGGCACTGGAAGTACCAATACAACTCGGGAACAAAACAAGCACAACAACGCTGCTAATACTCGAAGAGGTAATCGGCGATCTCCTACTGGGGATAGACTTCTTGGAACAATGCAACGCGACACTACAATGCGGAGGACTCACAGCAAAAATGAACGGGAACAAGAGAAAGAAAAACAGAACAAAAAAGAAGAAGAGTCACGGCATTGGATCACTAGCGACAGGCGATCTAACAGAAGCAGAGGTGCAAGAAACCCTTAAAAAAGAGTTGGAAATGATGCGTCAAGTCAAGGGAGTCAGCCATATTGCCACACATAAGATCTTCATGAAGCACGATCGCCCAATCAAACAAAGGTACTATCCTCGAAACCCGGCCATGCAAGAAATAATAAACAAACAAGTGGACGAGCTTTTGGCTCAAGATCTCATCGAACCCTCGCATTCCGCTTACAGCTCACCAGTAGTACTAGTAGAGAAGAAAAACAAAGAATGGAGACTTTGCATAGACTACAGGCAGCTGAATGAGCACTCAGAACGTGACGCATACCCGGTACCCCGTATGGACCACATACTCAACCAACTACGGGAGGCCAAATATATAAGTACACTAGACTTGAAAAGTGGCTACTGGCAAATACCGATGGATAAAGGGAGCAAACAGTTCACCGCTTTCACCGTACCAGGGCGCGGACTATATCAGTGGAAAGTAATGCCCTTCGGACTACACACTGCACCAGCCACGTTTCAAAGAGCTCTGGACTCAGTCATAGGACCTGAGATGGAACCCTTTGCATTCGCATACCTGGACGATATAGTAGTCATCGGACGTACCAAAAGGGAACACATGGAAAAGCTACAGGAGGTAATGAACCGACTACGCAAAGCAAACCTGAAGATAAATACAGAGAAATGTCATTTCTTCAAGGAAGAGCTGAAGTACCTAGGCCATGTGGTTAGCGCAAGGGGGATACACACGGACCCGGGAAAAATAGCCGCGATCCTAGACATGCCAAGCCCACAGACAACGAAGCAAGTACACAGCTTTCTGGGAGTAGCGTCGTGGTACAGAAGATTCGTTCCAAACTTCACGGAACTGGCACAACCACTATATAACTTAGTCAAAAAAGACACAAAGTTTAAATGGAGCGAGGACGCAGAACAGGCATCGCAACTCCTAAAAAAAGCACTAACGGAAGCACCAGTTCTGGCCTGCCCGGATTTTGGGAAAACTTTCCTACTTCAGACGGACGCCAGCAACTGCGGATTAGGAGCAGTACTAACTCAAGAAGACGAAAACGGCGAGCACGTGATATCGTACGCCAGTCGGAAACTCACAAAGACAGAGCAGAACTACTCAGCAACCGAAAAGGAGTGCCTGGCAATCCACTGGGGCATCCAGAAGATGAGGATGTACTTAGAAGGTTACCACTTCATAGTCATCACAGACCATCAGGCGCTAAAGTGGCTTAACTCGATAGAGAGCCCATCAGGACGGATTGCCAGATGGGCGTTGGCAATGCAGCCATACTCGTTCGAGATTCGCTACCGCAGAGGAAAACTCAATGTCGTTGCGGACGCGTTGTCCAGAATGCCAGAAGAAGAAGCCCACGGAGCGGAAGTCGAAGAAGACCTCTGGATTAAACGGAAAATCATAGACTTGGAAAAAAACCCCGAAACATGGCCAGATTATGCGATGATCAACGGAAAATTATACAGACATATACCGTCATGGGCCACAGACGAGGACATTCAGCCGTGGAAACTATGCGTGGCTAGAAAACAACGGGAACGAGTACTGCGAGAAAACCACAGCGAAGCAACAGCAGGCCACCTAGGGGTGAGAAAAACAAAACACCGGATAATGGCACAATACTACTGGCAAGGAATGCACAGAGATATACAGCAGCATGTAAGAAGCTGCGAAACGTGCCAACGCTACAAAACATCTCAACAACAAGCAGCAGGAAAGATGTTGTCAGAAATAGCAAAAGCACCCTGGGAAACGCTTTGCATAGACTTCGTGGGCCCACTACCGAGATCCAGCCACGGCAACAACATGTTGCTAGTGATGTTCGACAGGTTTACAAAATGGGTAGAAATTGCAGCCGTCCGGAAGGCAACAACGGATGTCGTATTAAAGGTACTAAGGGAACAAGTCATATCACGATTCGGAACACCAAAAAAGATAATCTCGGACAATGGGGTGCAGTTTACTAGCAACAAGTTCAAGACACAACTACAGAAATGGGGAATTGATCACCAGCTGACAGCCCCATACACCCCTCAAGAAAACCCAGCAGAAAGGGCAAACCGGACGATTAAAACAATGATAGCACAGTTCTCGGGAACAGAACACACAAGATGGGACGACTGGCTACCCGAAATATCGCTGGCAATCAACAGTAGCAGGTCAGAATCAACAGGATATAGCCCGGCATACCTGCTGTACGGACGGGAAATGAGACTACCAGGAAGCCTATTTGCAGAAAACACACAAGGATCAGGAATCGTGGAGGAGACAGTACATACACGATGGGAGCGTATCATGGAAACGAGGAAGCTAGCACACCTAAACATGGGAAAAGCGGCACAAGACCAAGCTAGATCGTACAACCTCCGGAAAAGGGACTGGAGACCCAAAATAGGAGACTTAGTATGGGAAAGACAACACCCCTTGTCAAAAGCAGCAACTGGATTCGCGGCAAAGCTAGCTCCGAAATACGAAGGCCCATTCAAAGTCACAGGTTTCATATCTGCGGTAATTGCAACAATAAAACACACGGTGACCGGGAAGACGCACAGAACCTACGTAAATGAACTGAAACCCCATGTAGAAACCCTCGACTAACAAGCACGCACAACTTCACAAAACCAACTAATTAAAAAACCATTCGCCCGTGTTTCAGAATGGACAAAAAGTTAAAAAACTCACTAACCAAGTACAGGGAGAACCTGCAAAGGCTCAACCAGCAGCGGCGAAGAGTAGTCATTCTCGGAGCCGTGGACGTGGCAGGTCCAGCTGGTTGCCGGAAGCCAACCAGGGCTGCCCCGGTGGGCAGACAGGCACCAGATAGAAACCCACGCTTGACGACACCTACCGCAACAACACGGCAAACGCTGGCGACCTCTACGACCACGAATAGGACCACCACACCAACACGGCAAACGGCGGCGGCAACTACGACCAAGGAAACGACCACAGCAGCAACACGGCAAACATTGGCGACAACAACAACCAAGGAAACGACACGGCAATCAACGGACAACGAAGCACGACCCCCCATGCCCATGACAACGACCGGCACGAAAAGACACCAACTGGCGGACTATCAGCGTCCCCAGAGAAAGTGGGTAACCCCGCGACGGCTCTCTTCGATGGACTATCCCGGAGTGAAGCCGATCAATCTGTCGGAGGATAGTGAGGAAGAGTGGGAGCCAAAACCGAGGGGCCGCGAGGAGCACCTAAAACGTGTGGAGGAGGCCATCGTACGTCTCAAGGCAACCTGGCGGAGCGGGAACCGGAAGACGAAACTAGTGGTCTCGGATAACCACTCAACCCGTATCCGTATCGAGACACCAGCATCGTAAGCGGGGGGGTGACGACCCAGCGACACAAACAATAAAAAGAACATTCCAAAAACACATCGATCTTTTTATTCTCACCACATTCAAAATACGCGCCAAAATCGCACACATTCAAAACGCGCGCCCAAACGGATACGCTGGCCACATTAATATATCGATAGTCAACTACCAGGTCTGGCCACATTAATATATCGATAGTCAACTACCAGGTCTGGCCACACTAACCCGACCGATACTGCGATAGCCGAATACCATCACCACATTAGAGACCCGATAACGAGGTATCGATAGCAGGATTCTCAGTATCGACCGCTCTGGGCACACTCAACGGGGCCTATATAAGCAGAGGCCAGACCCCAGATGAGTCACTTGCGTTCCGACGATCTTCGAGGAAACATCAACCACAAGGAGGAATATCCGGGTAAGTGTTCTGGTAGATAATCTTGGTAGTGGTGGTGGATCCGTAAGAGTGCGGTTTTAAATCGGCTCTACGACCTGGTGAGGATCACTGGCGTCCCGGCGTGGTTTCCCTGAAATCAGCCCAGACCCAGTCGTGATCACTGAGGCGGCCCGGTTTACGTAATTCAGGCCCACCTCAGTGAGTTTCCCCAGACGTCACGTCTCCGGCTTCCGACCCGGAAACGAAACGGATGTAGAAACGGCAGGTCGAAACTAACGATGCCCGGCAGGCCGAAACTAACGATGCCCTACATCCCCGAATCCCACTAAAAAATCCAAGTAGATCGTTCCCAATCACCCAGAACACGACGAACCCGACGTACACGACGATTAAGCAGTCCATACTCGGCCAGTCGCAGCGCCAGCGTGATCACTCGGCCATCTACAGCGCCGACGCGACCACTCGGCCCATCGGCCACGTCAACGCGATCACTCGGCCATCTACAGCGCCAACGCGACCACTCGGCCCATTCGCCACACACGCTCCCGCAGCACCAGATCAGACGGCAAGCAGTTCATCACACACGCTTCCGCAGCATCGGATCACAGACGGCAAGCAGTTCATCACACACGCTCCCGCAGCATCGGATCACAGACGGCAAGCAGTTCATCACACACGCTCCCGCAGCATCGGATCACAGACGGCAAGCAGTTCATCACACACGCTTCCGCAGCATCGGATCACAGACGGCAAGCAGTTCATCACACACGCTTCCGCAGCATCGGATCTCAGACGGCAAGCAGTTCATCACACACGCTTCCGCAGCATCGGATCACAGACGGCAAGCAGTTCATCACACACGCTTCCGCAGTATCGGATCACCGACGGCAAGCAGTTCATCACACGCGCTTCCACAGCACCGGACCAACGGCGGCAAGCAGTTCATCACACAGCTTCAGCAGCATCGGACCCCGACAGCAAGCAGTGTCGACTGACATGAACGTCATCGCCCGACAAAACCACACTTAACGATTACTACGAAATACACACCTACATTATAGCTCCATTCATCTGTGTTATTATTGGGGAAAGGAAGGTAAATCGATCTATAGAGGAACTATAAATATCTGTCACGAACCCTGACCACGGCGAGCTATACCGCCTCCCAAAACAGGGTCGTTACAAGGCTTCTCTGAAAATTCGGCGTAAGTTCTTCTGGAGAGAGTAAGTTCTCTTAACACCAAAAACGCATTCTGATAAAGGGTCCTCCTCTTCTGAAGAATTCGCGGTGGGTATTCCTTAGAAAAGTAGGAATGTTAGTTTCCTTGATCCCAAACGCATTTTCACACAGTGAAGAATTTGCGGCTAATTTATTTCTAAACATTCAGTCGAATTGGCATAACTAGTCTATAGAAAACTACCAATTCTTAATCAAACACGTGACGCCACTGCCTCATGGGATTTGTTATTCGCGGGGGTGCGCACAACTCTCTTTGGGCGGAACTCTTATGGAACTTGTGTTGATGCTTCCAACCGAATTCCGCCCAAAGAGATTTCTGTGTCTATGCTGGTAAATAACATTTAATATGGAAAGACACTTTTGCCAGAAAGGTTCCGAAATAGAACATACCGAAATGCTCAGTGTCTGAGCAAGACACTTTAAAAAAACATTTTGAGATTGTCTCTCAATAACTTTTTCCATAGTGTCCTAAGGTAACAGATCTTTTTCTGACAGGCTGTAAAATGGGGACACTTTTGGGGAGCTCTGCACGGAACCATCGAGCAAGTCAACCGGATAACTTCAGAAATTCGTACAGCCTTCGAACATGGTGAATATTGTTGTGCGATATTTCTCGACGTCTCTCAGGCATTCGACCGAGTGTGGCTTGAAGGTCTTACGCATGAAAACATAATGCAGAAAACACTAATAAGTTACTTAAGTCGTACCTCTACCATTGAGTCTTCGAGGTGAGATGCAATACAACGACATCCAACGGGTATAACATTGAAGCCGGAGTCCCACAAGGTAGCGAGTTACAGTCCTGTGATCGAGGGAGTAGAGAAGGTCTCATATGCGAATATTACTTTAGAAAATGATGGAAGGAAGCTTGCGAAACAAAGGACTGTGTTGCTTGAAGTACCAAATAAGGAAGACTGTTTATTATAAATAAGTGTGTACGAGTCCAATGTATGAGTGTACCCGAGTTCTTGCATGTTGGCAATCCTTATTGTTGTCCATCAGTGCTAAGCTTGTAGTTGTCGCTTCTGTGTTCTTTCCCTGTGGCCGGTGAGAGGGGCATGTCGACTTGGACTGGTGTCTCTCTGTCCTTGTTTAATTTAGCCAATCTTCTTTCTGTGGTCGCGTTTAAATGTTCCTGTACTTTTGTTTATATGTCTTTTCTAAATTCGTTTAACTTGTTAAGGTAGTCGTGGTGATTGTCGCATGTAATTGTTTTGTTGAATATGTGAGTTCTTCCGTGGAAGAGATCCGTGCATTGTTATATGTTGCCATTGATTCTGCTAGTACTTGGTCATGTTCGCATTATAGACGAGCTTCCTTTCTTTTTTCATGATTATCGGTTAAGGTGGAATGCAGTCTTTCGACCAAAGCGTTGTCCGTTGATTGTTGGAATGAAGTTTTAAGAGCTGTTATTTGGAATTGGGTTAAGAGGTCGTTGATTAGACTACTAGAAAATTTTGCGCCCTGGTCGAAAACTATTTCCTTTGGTGCGCCGTAGTGACTTACGAATTGTAATAGGGCATCGGCGACTTTTATTGAATTCCTATTGCTAACAGGGTAGGCTTGCGCTATCTTGGTGAATTTGTCGATAATAGTGAGGTTAAAAGTATTGTTAATGAAATATGAATCTATATGGACGACCGCCAATGGTTCCTCTGGGGCGGTTGGGGTTTGCATCACCGGTCTATGGAGGTGTCTATCGTACTTGAGGGTTAAGCAGGTAACGCAATTGTTTATAATTTTTGTGATAATGTCTTTTAAATGCTATGATTGGTGTTAAAATGGTATTCACGTATTTTGATTTCCTGGTCATGGGGATTAGCAATTTCGGTTAGCCATATTCTGCAGCGGGTAATTTTGAATAAGTATTTATTATACCAGTTAACAAAAAAAAATCGATGAAATACGCACTTAATAAAACCTTTGTTTTCCGGTAAGGTACATCTTTTTGATTAAGAAAAGGTCACTTACAATTTTTTGTATGGAACCAAATTTTTTTAAAATGTAAAAAACGTTTTTGACATTTTTTAAATTTCTAACTCGAGTTGTGATGAACCGATTTCGGCCATCAACAACTCATTTTACAGGTAATAGGGTGTTACAGCCCTGTTAGAGCCCTGTTATGTCAGTTAATAGCTGTAAACGGCCAAAAAAATCACCGTTGTCGCAAGCTTCAAAAAAGCATATCAAATAAATTTGCTGGTGGATTGTAATGATCAATAGCTTGTTTTCTTTGTCAAAGTACCTTCAATCAGTAGAAGTTACAAAACTAATTTCTGTTTTTAGGCGTGTACTTTTAACGAAGCCATTTATGGCAGCATATTTAAAATTTTTCCAACTTTTTTAACTTTGAGGAAGTGTAGCTTCTAAACTAATCAATGGATCTCAATGCTATGTATATAAAAGTGAGGGGGCATTCTATTCCCTGTAAAATGAGTTATTTATGGCCAAAATCGGTTTATCAAAACTAGAGTTAGAAATTGAAAAAGTGTCAAAAACGAAATAGTTATTATAAGATTCTTTTATTATTTTGAAAATATCGTCTGCTGCAAATATTGCGAATGTTTTATTCGGTTTCAGGATTGTTTAAAGGGTGTTTGTAACGGAGTCGAAAGTATGCATGGGTTCTGTTATTATGTGTCTTATTTTATGGGCAAATGGTGTTTCTTGCGAGAAGGATAACGGTTTCAAACAGGAGTGGAGTGGAGATACGCAGCGCTATAGTCGAGAACTTCGACTATCAGATACCCGCTACTCAGCTGAAGGGTGGGCGAGGGGATGGAGATATTCGATATCAATTTTTGCTTATAACTTTTTAATGAATGGTCCGATTAAAAAAATTTCTTCTACATTTTTATAGGTATTTGTATGTCCGTATGTCCGTATGAATGGTTAGATCTCGGAAACTACAAAAGCTAGAAAGTTGGTATTACCCACACAAGGGCCACGCCCTCTAACGCCCACGATCGCCTTAATCGGTTTTGAACCCACACCTTTAAAGATTTCAGAAAAGTAAAAATGCAGTTTTATTGTGTTAAATCGGACCATTCATTAAAAAGTTATGAGCAAAAAATTATATCGCAAATCGGACCAATCGTTAAAAAGTTATCCGCGATCAAAGTTCGGGTGCCCCGACTATCAGATACCCGTTACTCAGCTAAGGGAGTGCAAGGGAGATGGATATATACAACTTTAATCAGGCATAACTTTTTAACGAATGGTCCGATTTGAAAAATTTCTTCTACATTTCGATAGGTATTGATAATCACAATTACTTTTCCAAAATGTTCAAAGGTGAGGGCGCCAGACACCTTTCAAAAAATGGTTTAGGGCGATTGAGGGCGTTAGAGGGGCGTTTTTAAAACAAACTTGCGCTGCGTAGAAACTCCAAGAATATGCATGCAAAATGCCAATCCTCTAGCTTTTATAGTTTCCGAGATCTCAGCGTTCATACGGACGGACAGACGGACAGACGGACAGACGGACATGGCTAGTTCGACTCGGCTAGTGATCCTGATCAAGAATATATATACTTTATAGGGTCGGAAAAGCTTCCTTCTCCCTGTTACATACTTTTGCACGAATACAATATACCCTTTTACTCTACCAGTAACGGAAACCAAACATTTTTGAATTTTTTTTGTGGGAAAAAAGTGGTTTTGTTTATAAATTTTGACTTTGCCAGTTTGTAAGTTCGCCTCTAACACGCCCACTTCTGTCTCAAACACTAATTTTAAAGTAGATCAAATCTATCATATGCGGCTTAGATCATTCGATTATATTTATTGTTTCAAAAGTTAAATCAAAATCAAAATAAAATCTCTAAGCAAATACCACTATTTGCACACCTCAGTATTTTAAATGCCTCCGCCAATTTTCATTCTTCGCGATTGCCATACTTAATATTCAGACTACAAGCGATTTGAAGTTGCTTTTACAAGTCTCGTGCACAGTGACTTTGGAATCTCAGCAATCGAAAAATTTAATTATCTTTTACGTTATGTGTCAGGCGCAGCCTTTGAAGTAGTCCAACAATCCAGGTCACTCAGGAAAACTGTTCAAAGGCATTAAAACGGCTGAAAGAGCTTTAGGACAACGACGTTCTTATTTTTCTCGATTTAATCTCTAGACTTTTCAACTTGCAATCCACTTTCTTATTTTTCTCGATTTAATCTCTAGGCTTTGCAAATTGCAATCCATAGCAAACTCAGACGCTACGGGATTGCAACGGCTTGTGGACACAGCATCAGCGATCCAAGGATCATTAATATTTTAAGGATCACCCAACGACGTTATAAACGCTATCATGATAAACTTGCTACTAACTAAGGTCGATGCCGATACAAGGTTGAGTTCCGCAAGTTTCTGACACACTGCTGAACATTTTTGGAAGGCCGATCACGCGGCATTACCAAGGGTCGAGCCATCGACACACAGCATCAACAAAAGACAAACCAAATTGTAAATAACAAAAAATTCCAGTTGCACATTATGTGACTCGGCCAGTCACTACATCACACAATGCAAGTCGTTCTCTGCGATTAAACTCACGCAGCTGAATGACTTCGAAAAGATAGCCATGCTTTGCCTTAATTGCTTCCGAAAATCACATGTTATCACCAGAGCTCCCCAAAAGTGTCCCCATTTTACAGCATGTCAGAAAAAGATCTGTTACCTTAGGACACTACGGTTTGTCCTATTTAGGAACCTGTTTTCCTGAGTTAATGTTATTTACCAGCATAGGGGTGACACAGAAATCTCTTTGGGCGGAATTCGGTTGGAATTTGCGTGAGCATCAACACAAGTTCCATAAGAATTCCGCCCAAAAGAGAGTTGTGCGCACCCCCGCGAATAACAAATCCCATGAGACCGTGGTCAGGTGTTTGATTAAGAATTGGTAGTTTTCTATAGACTAGACTAGAAATAAAATAGCCGCGAATTCTTCGGAAGAAGAAGACCCTTTGGGAAAATGCGTTTGGGATCAAGGAAACTAACATTCCTACTTTTTCAAGGAATGCGTTTTTGGTGTTATGAAACTTACTCTCTCCAGAAGAATTGAAAAAACATACGGGAAATTGTTCAGAAGAAGAGGAGCCCTCACTCAATTTTTGGTCCTTTACCAATAAATTGTGATATTCCAAAATGTTATACAAAAAAAACAAATGGAACTAACCCCATATATATAATAAATGTATGTATTGTATTTATTTCTGGCCCAGATATTTAAATCAATATAGGAAAACTAACATTTGTAACGATAACAGGACACTTTTTAATTCCAGTTAAGAAATGTTGCTCCCTTACTGAATGTAACAATAACTTCAACTGTCTTCAACTGTTATTTTGAGACACTTTCATGTGTTTCCCATATAGTTAGGTGGGGACACCTAACACGAGTAAAACAAAACAAAGTGTCTTTGCTCAGACAAAAACAAAGCTCGAAAAATGTTTTCCTGCTCTGATCGAAGCATGACAGGCAGATTGAGCATTTTTAAGCACACTTTATTGGAAATTGGTCGCTCGCGAGATTTTTTGAAATATTTATTTTCTAAATTTCGTTCCAGCCCGTACTTATTTTTCATTGTTTTTTTTTGCTCGCCATTCTTGGCGTTATTTTTGCAAAAACTCGACACACTCTGTCTGGGGGTGTAATAGTAGATTTAGTAATTCTAAATCAAGCGGTTCAATACGTGGTCGGGGACGTAAAAAAATTGACACTGCTGAGTAATATAATATAATATAATATTCTTTAGATTACAAAAAATCGAAATGAAATTGACATAAATGCGGTCCTCCGCATCAAAAAGCTATAACCGCATTTTATATAATGGGAAAGGGTTTATTTGTTTGTATAAAGCAATGTACTGCTCAATGGAATTAAAATTATATACATAGTATTAAAAATAGAAACATCATAAATTTGAAAATGACAATATTAAAAGTAGGAAAACTTATTTAGTTGATAATGAAAGGAACGCAATTACTTTCAGCGCATTAGCCTTGGCAGAGCACTCATAGGATATTTCATTTTAGATGAAAAGATTGGTATCCAAAGAGTCCAATAAAATGTTATACAAATTATCTCTTTTACCCTATGCCGTAAACAGCGAAAGTAAGTTTCGTACTGTTTTTACCCCAGTACTGGGGCTAGACTAGTTTAAAAAGTATGTTGACATTTTGAAACGTTCCTCGAAGGCTTTGCAATTGACTTCAAAATGCTGTAGGAAAAAGTTATGACGAAAAGCACAGCCTTTCCGATGATACCAGTCTCAATCCGATAGCTCGTTATTTAAAGCTTTTCTTACCATTCGCGCCCCCTTATCCCCTATGCCCACATTCAAATTACATAATTAAATTCATGGTTCGAGCCTAAACCCTGCTCCGGCTCATCAATGAACCGGTTCGTAAACCGGAACCTTATCTGTCGATTAGATTTGAACCCCGAACCGAACCGAAGCCAAAATATTATGGGTTCACAGCCCTGGTTAGAGCGCTCATAATTCTCTTTTGCATGCGTATCGCCCAAGTCCAATCAAGGCAGACTTGATGAAAAACCAACCAAAACAGAGCCTGGTATCAGAACACGCGGATTTCAAACAGCACAGCAGGCCTATTGTGTCTCTAATAGAGCGCACGACCCGAAGAGGCATAATACCTACAGCACTAGTGCAGATCAAGAATGGATATGGAGACTTCTAAGTTGTTCGCGCACTGAGCTAAAGCTTAGGATCCGAGATGAATCTGATTACCGGAGAAACTGCCAAACGACCCCAGTTACCAAAACATGGCGTATTACAGGCCATAAGTGGGGGGCCATATCCAATTCACTGCGTTCTGTGTCCGGAGACCCTAACAACCAAGCTTAGGGTTGTCTTCCACGCAAGCTCTAAAACGTCGTCTGGCCTTACCCTCAACGGACTTTTAATGGTATGCCCAACCATACAACAGGATCACTCATCACGACTCTTCTTTCACTTCGATTAAATCGGAATGGGATTGGCGAATTTAACTCATTTTGTGAAGGGAGTCTATGAGTCACACCTTTCACACTTACCAGTTAAACACTGTGACATACGGTGTATCAGCTGCTCCCTTGCTTGCAATTCGCTGTCTTTTCCAAATCGCTAATCTGTATGAATTAGAATTTCCTCTTGCAGCTCAAGTGTTGCGCTCTGACTAAGATGTTGACGCCCTTCTTTCTGGTTCAAATGACTTTGAAGAAGGATGGATAAAGAACCTGCTCGGATAAAGACGTAAATTTAACAGTTTAACAGCAATCCTGTGATAACGAAATCCTGATGCAACTAAATGAATGGAATTCAACAAAGATACTGGAACACGCTTGGCAGTCTTTGAATCCTTTATATCGTATTTCGCAACCAGGTGGAATTCTCAAAGAATCCGACCGAAAGAACAGTGTTGTCAAAAGTGGCACGTGATTTTGTTTCACTTGGATAAATTGCGTCCAGAATTATGAACTGCACGATATTTATCTAGGACCTTGTTCTAAGGAATCTATCATGGAATGAATTGATCCCAGAGGATTTAGTCAATACTTGGAACCTTTTAAAACTTAACCATAAGACAATTTCGCAAATACAAATTCCGCCTTTCGTACTCACATCACCCCACAACAAAGGAGATATTCACGTGTTCGCAGACGCATCCAAACGTGGATATGGGTGTTGTTTATACGTGCGCACCGAAGTCGACGGAGTTATCAGAAACTTTCTAATAAGCAAATCAAAGGTAGCACCCATTCAAAAATTAGGCAGCAGTTCTACTTAGTCGCACTTACCACAAATTTCAACAGAAACTGCAGCAGTACATATATAGAGGATTTTCTTCTTTAAGTCCCATAAAGTTTCTGAACTGTAGCAACAGGATAAGAACATCAAGTGGCGTTATGTGCCCACTTCCAAGAAAACCGCAGATATTGAGGTTGAGCGCTGTAGCGTTTCGAAGATACAAGGAAACAAGTGGTTCACTAGTCCAAACTTCCTAAATCTTTCAGAAGTGGACTCGCCGATTCTTAAGGAGCCTGCTTCTTCACGACAAGAAAAAAATCCCTTATTCAACGTTCAGCTACGATCCTTAATTAATCCTTAGTTAATTAGCAACATTGACTCTTCTGCTGATGTGAGCATCATTGATGAAGTGATCAATAAATCATCGTCTTACATGAAATCTTAGAATACACTCTTTAACACTCGAATCTTATCTTTTATCTTCCGCGTTTTTAATGAAGCCTATTAACCGACCACTCAAGACCTAGTTCATGTGCCAGCGACCGAGCTCACTGTCACGTTTTGGCGAATAGTAGCACATGTTTAACACTCAGCTTACAGAAAAGAAATAGGTTTCTTAGGCAAAAATAAAGTTCTACAGCCAAGCATGCTGGCACTGGCACAATTTCCTCACAAAGTCAAGGCAAGAAATGCCACACTGGTCGTGGTTCTAGTCGGCGGAAGATTGGCAAACGCACACAAGCCGTTTAACGCAAAGCAGTCACCGATTCTACCTAAGGAACCTTTTTAATAAAATAGTGCATACTACAAGTCGTGTAGATAAAATGTTGTAGTAGTCATGTCTAGCTCGGATAAAAAGGATATCTACTTATCACCAGTGCAGGCATACCATGTCCCAAAACATTGCACGAGGAGCGCCCTTGAAGGAGCTGGCATCAGTGATGTCGAAGCTGATCAATATAAAGTTAAAAGAGCTGCCAACTAAATCTAACGTCGAAGGGCTAAAGCAGGATCTAAAAAGCGTCATTCGTGCCAGCACTCAGGGTCAAAGACGAAGTCAAAGGATTCCAACTAAATTATTGCCTATTAAAAATGTTGATATTAAATTGTCAAAAAAGTTACAAAGTTACAACGAATTTTTATATAAAGGGTATATAAGCTTCGGCTCTCCGAAGTTAACTTGCTTTCTTGTTTGAGATTAGTCCTATGAAAGCCATAAGTGGCCCGATCCCGCTCGTTCCGACATATGTACTACCCGCGATAGAAAGAAGACATTTGGGAAAGTTTCCTCGCGATAGCTTTAAAACTGAGAGACTAGTTCGCATAGAAACGGACAGACGGACCGACGGACATGGATGGATTCGGCTATTGGTGCTGATCAAGAATATATATACCCTTTAGTTCCAGAAATCATTATTCATTCGTGTACCACCAGGTGAATCACCGGGGACAGGTCATTTGTCCCTCGTGACGCACTCATGACATCCCATAGAAAAATTGTATGGGAGTTCCGCTTTTTAACTCGGGACACACACTGGGGCGCCTTGAACAAAAAGCTAGCCAAAATGTTTTTTTTTAAGATTTTCCAAAACTTTAAAAACAATTGAATTTTCTATACAAATCAAAAAGAAAAAGTGATCTGTGATGAATGGGTCTCCCACTACAGATTTTTAAAGTTGATTTTTCGGAATAGAATTTTAGCCAATAAGAAAAAAAATTTTTTTATAAATCTTTGAAATTTTTCAGAAAGCGCCTAAGGACCTAAGTTGTATATGTAACAATTGAAATTTTAAGAGCAAACAGTTCTTAGAATATTGCAAAAGAAAAAAAAAATAAGTGCATAATTATTTTTTTTTAATTTTTTTAAAAATGGTCAAAAAATTTCGTTTTTTTTTATATTCTTGGACGTAAAGTAGTGTTACACCCTAGATCCCCGTTTAATTTTTTTTTTTTAAGTTTAGATATTTAACTAGAAATTCTGAAAAAATTAGCCGTCCGGACAACTCAAATGAAATTTTTTTGAAGTCACCGGTGATTTCACCAGTGCCTTATACGAATTTGTCATGTGAGATGTTACCAAGCGGTGACATGTCACGTATGATTTCACGAGGGACATTCAGAATTTGTCCAAAATTGTCACTTATGAAAATCCATCATCGTGTCACCTTGTTTCATAGGTGATTTCATGGATGACTTTTGAAAAGTGTCATCCGCATTTTCATATACTAAAAAAAAATTCTTTCCGTTCATTATATAAAATAAAATAGGGACCCATTTGTTTTTTTATTTTTATTTATTCTTTCATTTTTATTTTATTTGTTCTTAAAATATTTTACTTACATTTTCGTACAATGAATTATTAACCCTTTTTTTGTTTTTAATATTTATGTAAAATTGCCTTCCTAATGCATTTGTCCGGATCCGATGAATATTTGCCTAAGGCTCCTGAAAAAATTAAAGACATATGTTTTAAAAATGTGTTTTACTTACAAATATTTTTATATTTACCTTTTTAAATCGCGTTGAAACCACAGCGAGAACATACGCATTTTTAGCGCTGGCCACGGGAAATGTATTGCAAGAGTCTTACCACCCAGAAACAATAGCAAACGGGACATAAACCTACAGATTATTTAATTAAAATCAACTGCACAGATGTAAAAGAATTAAGTTGCAACTTAACTGACTGCACTCGGTAAACACAAACAATTTTTTTAATACAAATGCAAATAATTACAAATTGTCTACGCTCAAATTTAAGCACGTTGTTCCCTTCGATTGACATTCAAAAAATACATCAAGTCATATTTTCCTTTCCCGCTTTCTTTTGTTGCATTGTATTAATGGACCTATTCAAAATTGTCCATTATAAAATCAACTTAAATAACAAACTAAATTAGTTAATTCTATTTTAATTTAAGTTTATAAAAGTAAACTAATTTTTTATTTCGGAATACAATAATGATACTAAAATGTATGGGCATACACATGTCGATGCATCACAAAATTTATTTCGGCCAAATTTTGCGTTCTAGCTGTACACAAATTTGTCTCTGCTGACGCCCAGTGCAGGCAGATTATAAGACAACGAAAGAGAGCGCAATATATAAATATCGGCATCTCTTTCTTGCACGTCGACGCTGCGCCGACTGTTCTGCTGACGTCGACAGCGGCCGAGCGTTTGGCCTAATGATTTGTTACCGAAATGTGATACCAGAACTGAAGGGTTCTTTATGTGGTCGGAAACGTCTCCTTCTCTGCGTTGCAAATATCTGATTAAAATTATAATAGAAATAGAAAAAAACTGCAAACTGGCTGTTAAAACTCTAATTAAAGAGGAACTGCAATTAAAGGTTTAAATGGTTTCCGATGTGCGAAAGCTTAATGACCAGGATGGCAAAAAGATTCTACTGGCCATACGCAGGGAAACAAAAGTTAAAGTCCAAAACGATAGCATCAACGTTGACGGAAATTGGATGTCGTCTAATAATAATAAGGTACTCATGTGGCAAGGAAACCCAGAAATATACGGAAACAGCGTAGTCAACTATATTATATAAAGGTGTAATATTATCATTACTGTTAAATCAATAACATATCGTTCGCTGCCGCTGTTAGACGTGCTTTATATCGCTCTTTCTTCAAACAAAGTTTTCTCCGTGAAAAATCTGTGCATTTTGACCAGAATTTCAGCGAACTGTTGGTGACCTTGTGAATTTTAACAATCCAAACAAACCGGATCGTTTTAAATAAAGACAGTGACTTTTTATTTCGCAAAACTACTTTGTGAAAAAGTTCCCTATCCGCTTTGCCGCCCCGTTCTTGTGCATTGCGTTTTAACCGCTAGAATTGTTGTTGCTCGCGCTTTAGCTCTCCTATCGCTCTTGTGCATTACGCTTATCGCTTAACAGTGTGGTTTGTTGTTGGTGTAATTACTCTCCGGTCATCTGCTGCTGAACAATCACACGCACTTGATTTTTGGAGCTTAAACAAAAAGCTTTACCTGCGCTCTTCGCTTTTTGTTTTGATCGGTTCTTCGCCGCGTTTTTTAAACCAATTACTAAATCAATTTATATATTAAAACAAACGAAATGAGTTCATGCTGTGCCGCTTCCTGCTCTTATGGCAACAAAATAACTTCCCGTCAAACTTCGGTTTGCTGCTGGATTTGTGACAACTTGGCACATCCTATCTGCGTGGAGCTAGGGCGGACAAGTGGCCCAATTGTGGACAAGCTTAGGTCACGGGTTGGCCTTAATTGGACTTGCCCAAACTGCAGGCATATAGAGGTTGATATGAAAACATTCATGCGTCAAACCCACCTGGAGTTCCAAGCCCTGTCGACTGGGTTCCTCGAGCTTCAAGATAAATTCCGCTCTGCTGAATCACACTTTAAGAACCTGAAAATGCTAAGTGTCGCCCAATCTTACTCTTTGCCTAATAATACCTTAAATGTTCCACAGTCTTCCGCCTCAATGCAACTGAGCCCTATTACAAGAGCACTTATGGACTTCAATCAAGCCTCCCCCACTCTTACCACTTCCTCCCTGCCGGAAGGTGGTGCAGCTGATGAAGACCACATATCTTCAGATAACTCGACAACTGTACCAACAGTTACCCCGGCGACGGCCCTGGTTTCTCCTCCTCTGCATTTACCTAGTGGACTGCATCTTGGCTCTGTTACCAACGAAGACCAGGCATCTACGTCGCACGCCGCGGCACCAACAGACGCTTTGTTGGCCATCGCCCGGTCGTCTGCTATTTCCGATAATATGGACGTAGCCAATTCTACTTGTACCACCAATGCCACACATTCGGCGACTGTAAGAATCAACTGTGGATCAATCATATCTGGTGTCGCGCCAAGGATATCTGCGCCCATAGTTGGCGTTGCACCCAAAAGGTTCATTTTCGTCTCCCGTCTGAATCCTGGGGCTTCTGAGAACGACGTTAAGACCCACCTAAGTAGCAAACTGAATATTTCTAGCACCGAAATTACTGTCTCAAAGTTCAGTTTTAAGCAAAATATCGTCGTTTAAGATTGGAATTTCTGATACTCTAATTGATAAAGTCCTTGATATAGCAATCTGGCCGGAGCATGCCATCGTTCACGAGTATGTTAACAAATCAAATTCTCGAGTTCGTGGGCCTCAAACCCCTTCGGCCAAGGTTCCAAAAAACTAATTGAGTCATTCTCCCTACACTATCAGAATGTACGTAGTTTACTGGGTAAACTCAGTAAACTGCACGTCAATAGTGTCTCCTTTGACGCCAATGTGATTGCCTTTACTGAAACGTGGCTTAATTCCTCTGTGTCTGACTGCGAAATATTTGCGGGCAACTATGTCATCTATAGACGGGATCGTACAGTGCGTCTGGGCGGCGGTGTTCTTATTGCCGTCAAGTCCGATCTGGTTTCAGAATTAATTCCGATAATCGACTCCGAAAGCACTTTCGAATCTGTTGCTGTTCGTATTAACGTTCATGACTATTTTGTTTACGTCTCATGCTCGTATATTCCACCTCGGTCCGATATTAATGTATATCTGCAGCACGTTGCTCATATTCAGAGTATTCACTCCACCCTCGGCAATAACGACCATCTTATTGTTATGGGCGACTTTAACCTACCTTCCATATCCTGGATGTCATCACCTGACTCAAATGTTCTTGATCCCTCTTTACCTCACGAGTTGGTACACGGCCTTATCGACCTCTCATTGGGACAATTGAACTCTATTCAGAACTCCTCGAATAAAATCTTGGACCTTATTTTTGCGTCTGAGTTCGCCAATGCCTACGTTTCTAGAATTGACCCGCTCGTTAGTCCTGAAGACAATTATCACCCTACACTTGAGGTCATTCTGGAAGCCTCGGCTCCTCTATTACCTGGTCCTGAAATCGAACCAGCATCTTTTCGCTGCTTTCGAAAGGCCAACTTTACTTATATGAATCTTTATTTATCCGAAGTAGATTGGTCTTTTATGGACTTAAACGTAGAACCTCTTAACATTGTTAAACAGTTCTACGGCATTCTCGGCACGGTTTTCGATATGTATGTGCCTTCATTCCCCTCACCTGATGTTTCTTATAAGCCTCCTTGGTTTTCTCGTAGACTCTCTTACTTAAAAAACTGCAAGTCCAGACTTTTTAAGAAATTTAAGAGGACAGGGATGCAAGTAAACTATTCGAGATACCTTACTGCGCGATCTGAATTCATAACTCACAATTCCCAATGCTACAAAAATTACCTTGATCGTTGCAGAACTGAGTTTCATGATAACCCCAAACAGTTCTATGCATTTGTTAACTCCAAACGCAAGTCTCAACAATTTCCATGCTGCCTTCATCTGGATTCCGTTTCTGCTTTTAATGATGCCGATATTGCCAATTTATTTGCAAATTTTTTCCAGTCCACGTATTCATCCACAAGCTACGATAATACCTCAGCGTATCCCTTTTCACTTCCGCACTCTAATGGTATGTTTATGCCTATAATAAGCGTAGATGATGTTTTTCAAAATCTGCAAAGAATCAAGTCATCCTTCTCTTCTGGTCCCGATCTTGTACCAAGCTGCGTTTTAAAATATTGTGCTAGCGCATTGTGTGGGCCACTGTCAAAACTATTTCAGTTATCCCTGCAGCACTCCTTTTTTCCAGAAGTTTGGAAGGAATCTTTTATAATTCCGCTTCATAAAAAGGGAAGTAAATCGAACATTAATAACTACCGAGGGATTGCAAAACTTAGTGCGATTCCCAAATTTTTCGAACAATTAATTACTGCTCAGCTTCAGCACCAGTGTAGTTCAATAATGTCCTCAACACAGCACGGCTTTATGAAACGTAGATCAACGTCAACCAACCTTCTAGAGTTTACTACAGTTATTAGGAATGCGTTTAAAACTAACACCCAAACTGATGTAATTTTTACAGATTTCAGTAAGGCTTTCGATTCGGTGAACCATCAGTTACTGTTAAAAAAACTTACGCTTCTGGGATTCCCGATCTCGTTGACGAAGTGGATTTCTTCATACTTATTAAACCGGACGCAGAGAGTATTATTTAAAAATTCTATCTCAAACCTTGTCCATGTGACTTCTGGTGTTCCTCAAGGGAGTCACCTTGGACCACTTCTGTTTGGAATCTTTATAAATGACTTGCCTCAAGTAATTCTCTCTTCCCACGTGATGATGTACGCCGATGACGTAAAACTTTGCATGCCCTTAACAAACGTTGATTCTCACGTACTCCTGCAAGCGGACTTGTGCAATCTGCAATCATGGTGCCTCCAGAACCTGCTGTTCTTAAATAATTCTAAATGTAGCTTCATGTCTTTTTATCGGAAGAGGCTTTTCCTCTTTAATTATTCCATCGGGATGAACGATCTTGAACGCATTAATTCCGTAACAGATCTTGGAGTTTTATTTAGCCACAACCTAAACTTTACCAATCACATCGGCATCATTGTTAGTAAAGCAAAAGGGGTTTTTGCGTTTGTAAAGCGCTGGTCTAAAGAATTTGAGGATCCCTACACCACAAAGCACCTTTACATTTCTCTTGTGCGACCTATTCTTGAATACTGCTCGTGCGTATGGTCACCTCAGTATGCTAAATATCAGGACCTCATCGAATCGGTACAGAAACAGTTCCTTTTGTTTGCTTTACGTGGGTTAAACTGGGATCCACAACGTCACCTGCCATCCTACGTCGATAGACTGCGTCTTCTGAACCTGCCCTCGCTAATGGATCGTCGGACCTGCCACGGAGTGATGTTCCTCCACAAGTTGATCACTGGACTTATAAATTCTAGCTTCTTACTTGGCCAAATACGGTTTTCGATCCCCGTAAGAGCATCCCGCTACTTTCGGCCTATTGCTCTTGAAATTTGCAAATCGAATTTCGAAGCGCACGATCCTTTTCGAGTTTTGTGTACTCAATATAATGAATTGTATTTTTTGTTGTTTGTTGAATGTTCCGTGGACTTTAATGTAAGAAATATTTTTAATCACCTATCCTTGCCTCTGCCCACTTGATGTGAGTCGGAGCATATCATTAAAAAAATCTCCTTTACTCGGGCGGAGGTAGGAGTTAGGTTTATATTGGCAGATATTTGCTAATTTAAAAATAAAATAAAAATAAAAAATGAAATGTTTAATTTGGGAGATTTACTAAAAACAAGCTCGTATGGACAGTAATCGTGTACCATCGAGGGTGTAGTGTTAAAACAATATGTAACGTATAAAAGCCAAACATCCCAATCTGATCTAACATATTCGTTAAAAGTTCTGTGGCTTCTTTCTATTGTCCCTAAAGTCTGGTGGTGGTGTGCACTAGATGTTATGTTTTCAATATTTAGATATTTACATAAATCTTTGATTACTGAATTCTTGTATTCCGTACCCATACCCGTAATGAATGTATTCATTGGACCGTACTTTGGAATAAAAGATTCGAATATAGCTTTTGCTACAGTTTTCGCACTTTTATCCGGTATTGGAATGGCAACAAGGTATTTGGTTAAGTCACATATTAGTGTAACTGCATATTCATTTCCTTGTTCTGATTTAGGTAATGGACCGATCGTATCCACTAACACTCTATCAAATGCCTTCAGAGGTGTTTCTGTAATAGTCAAGGGAGTTTTTGTATGTTTTGTTGTTTCGGCCTGTTGGCATTTAATACATTTTTTCAACTAGTTTGCAAAGTCACGCGTCATGTTTTTCCAATAGTAATGCCTTTTAATTTTCGCTAGCGTTTTTGTAATTCCTGTATGTCCACCTTGGATTGGATCATTATGTAGTCTAGACAGTGGTCACCGGCTTGAGTAGCGCTACTCTTAAATACATTAATATTTTATTGCCCATATTTTTGAATATATCAGTTAAAAGAATGAATTTTATTTTAATATAAAAAAACAAACTTTTCTTTATTGAGTTGTGTTAAGAACTAACTTTACTTAAGCTAAACAATTATTAATTACAACTACGCGTCGATCCATCGCTGCCACCGTCTCTGTCGCTGCTGCTGCTTCTGTTAACGTTCCTTATTCTGATTGGCTGTTACTTTTTGTCGCTGTCGCTGGTCTGCAACCAATGCCCTCGATAAAGTTCATCCGGGCTTAGCCACGTGCGCTGAGCTTGCACCTTTTGGTCAGCGATCGTGGGAATGCAGAATAGCATATTCCCAAAGTTGATCGAACCCAGCCAAGTGCATACAACAAGAACAATATTAAATGCATTGGCAGGAAATGCGGAATGGCATATTCCCAAAGTTGATCGAACCCAGCCAAGTGCATACAACAAGAACAATACGTAATGCAATTGGCCAATAATCGTCTTACTTATGTAATGTTGGGTGTTAACTCTTCCCTCCTTAAACGCGACTGTCCTCGGTCGCAACGTAGTAGAGTATAGGTCCAGAATGCGGGGGTTTTTCTTGCGTTTCTGGCACGGAAGCTGCTGTAGTCTCCGTAGCTTTACGTCTTCTTAGGAGTTCGGTGATCGATCCTATTATTAGTAGAAGTAGGATGATGGCGAATCCGTAGCTAACGGTAGATTCCATAGTGGTTTTGCTTCTTAATTTTTCCAGCGCTTTTGTGTTGTTAATGTTGAGTTCCTTGACCATTTGTAGTGAGATAACTTCCTCTAACTTCGTCTTTTCTCCCATTAGTTGGAATATTGGAGGTTCTGGTTCGACTATGTTGATTTCTCTCGACTTGTAAGTTGTTTCGCCAATAGTTACTGTTGAATTACGATATTGTATTATGAAGGAGCCTTGTAGTTGCAGGAGTTTTTCGTCTAGCGAGACTAGCCCATTGAAGTCGTTTAGCAGTATGGTGCCTGGCAGTATTTCCTCGAAATCCGGTATGTGTTGATTGTTGATCGTCTTACATTCGGGTTCTCGAAGGTTCAGGAGAGCGTTTACGCAAGTGTCATTGCTTAAATCTAATAAATTTTCTGAATTACAAATGGTCTTATCATTATGGGATTCGCAAGGTTTTTTAATTGCAAATAATTGCCTCTTACATTCTAACAAATTTTCGTATTTTATATCGTTGATTATTTGTGCTCTTTTTATTGCTTTGATTTTTAAAGTTCTACAATTATCTGTTTTAATGGTTGGGAGACTGATAATATAAATAAGGTCGTTGCCATTTGTGGCTAATTTAACTTTAGCAAATTCTAGTAATTCTTCTATGTCAAAAAATTAGTCATTTTCTTTTTTAAATATATTTTCTACCACTGTGGTTTCTATGCTTGTGAATACAAAAGAGTTTATTGTGTTAGATTTTGCCCATGTAATTGCGTATATAATGTTGGTTATTTCTTCTTTTAATAATTGAATTTTATACTTTAAAATATTTGCTTTTTGATTAACTATTTCTTCCGAGCTCTGGGTAACTTTTATTATTGCATTTGTAGTTAGTTGATTAATCTTTTGATTAATTAATCTGTTAATTATAACTTGTTTATTGTTGTTTTCTAATTGCTCATTTATCTTATTTTCCAAGATATCGTAGTCGTGATGGTCTGGAGATCCCGCCAGCCATTTCCATGCTGTACCTATTGCTTCTATTGCCCTTTTTTGTCTTTTTTGATTTTGGAGAATGCGTAAGTCGGTATGAATCTGTTTTAATTCGTAGGAAAGGTAGGGATGTAATGGATGAGATGCGGTGAGTAGATGAGATGATTCTTCTAACTTCGCCAGAGTTTCTTCATAGCTGGTTAAGTTGAAGATGTGGATGATTTTAAATGTCCCGTCTTGCTTAGCTGCTAGTCCGGTTTCAAGTGAGATGATTTGTGAGTTGGAGTAATCTAGGACTGTGGTTATGCCCAGGCACGTTGGTAAAAATAGTCTGAAAAATTATGTTCTAATATTATTCTTATGTATGATTTTTCCCGTTTGAGTTTTAATAGTGGTTGTTTTGTTTTCTGCTACTTTCTCGGCTTTATATCTAGGTGTCAGTTTAGTTCCTAACCTTTTGTCTATTTTTACGTGTATTGTGTCGCCTGGTCTAAAAAGTTTTGGTTGCATTTTGCCCTGATTGTGATATTCGAGGTCGGCAGCTTGTTTTTTCTGGATTTTTAGTTTAATTTCTTCTCGTTTTTTTTCTATGTCTTCTGCTGAACTTGATATTGTTCTTCTAAAAAATATATTTATGGGGCTATCTTTAATTACAGAATGTATTGATTTGTTATATTCCTGAACGGCTTTAAAAATTAAGTTCTCGAATGTTATGCTCCCGTTGTCTTTTTTAAGACACCGCATGATTTCGGTTAACGTTGAATGGAACCTCTCTATTTGTCCGTTGCTTGTTGATGCATACGGAGCAGTCGTGTGTACTGATATTTTGAGTTCGTCCTCTAACATAAACTTGATTGCTGCTGAGCCTAATGAGCGTTCGTTGTCCATTATTATCAGTTTTGGCATACCGAAGGAAATTAATATTTCCCTCAGCGGGTTTTTAATGTCTTCAGATGCTCTTGACTCTAAAATTTTTACTTGAGCATATTTTGAAAATTTGTCGATTCCTGTTAAAACTCTATGTTTTTCTGTAATATAAATATCAATGTGAACTATTTCTCCTGGGTAATTAGGAATAGGGGTCGGTTGTATTTCTCCTTTTGGGGGGTGTCTATCGTATTTTGATTCTTTACAAGTTTGGCAGGCTTGAACTACTGCTTGAATTTTCTTCATTGCTTGTAGAAAAAAATAATTTTTTAGGATTTGTATTTTATTTTCTTTTGCATCCCTATGGGCTCTTTTATGTTCGAGTGTAATTATTTCGTTTTGTTGAGATTCTGAAGTTACGTCGTCTATTTCGTTTTGAGTAAACCTTACTTTATATGATTTGAAGAACGTGGGGTAAATGTTTTGAATTTTTCCCATTACTTCTTCAGATGTAATGATTCCGTTTATGAGTTTAGGATCAAGTCTGGTAGTTAAAATTGCAATAATTTTTTCTTCTGTGTAAGATTTTTGTTTAATTATATGTCTGTGGTACGTTGGAAATGGTATTTCAAAACTATAGGAATCTGTGTCAGCAGTCAGTAAATATATCTGGTTTTGAAATACGTTAATTGGGGCTTCTACCGAAAATATTAGGTTGGGTGACGAGTTTTAGTCGCTATGGACTGATGCTGAGGAGCTGATTGAATTTACTTCAGCGGGGGCTCGGGATAAAGCATCCGCTACTACATTAGCTACTCCGGGCTTGTACCTGATCTCGTGGTTATATTCGCCAACGAGGTCTCTCCAGCGCTTTAGCTTCGCGTTGTGGTTATTTACGCAATTTGAGAAACTCAGGGGCTGGTGGTCCGTGTATATTACTACCTTCGAATACCCGTAAAGATAATGTCTTAAACTTTGCAGAGCCCAAACGATAGCGAGCATCTCTCGTTCGTTGGTTGCGTAGTTTTCTTCGGTTTTTGAAATAAATGTTATTGGCCTATGGTTTTGTTCCAATACTGCGCCTATTGCGTAGCTTGAGGCATCGGTAGTCAGCTGGAATTCTTTTCCGAAATCTGGGTATGCAAGGGTTACGTCTCTGGAGACGAGGGTATTTTTAAGTTTCTCGAATGCGGTAATCGCATCCCTGCTCAGGTTGATAGCAGTTTTGCTTGACTTGGTCTTGGATATTCGGCCTTCTTCGCCTCTTAGGAGAATGGTTAAAGGTTTTGCTATTTTTGCATAATCTTTTATAAACCGCCTGTAATAACCTGTCATGCCTAGGAAAGAGCGGAGCTCTTTTAATGTTTTCGGGACCGGAAATTTTGTAATTGCTTTTATTTTATCTATGTTAGTTTTAACTCCGTTTTCTGATATTGTGTACCCCAAAAAATCTACTTCGTTTTTGGAAAAATTACATTTCTCTATTTGAACTCTCATGTTTGCGTTTTGTAGTGTTGAAAATACCTTTTCAAGATTTTGACCGTGGTCTACTTCATTTTTGCTAAAGACTATGATGTCGTCTACGTATACATAGCAAATTTTCCCTATGTATTCTCTCAGTATGTCATCTAAAGCTCTTTGAAAAATTGATGGAGAATTTTTTAGGCCGAACGGAAGTCTCGTAAATTCGTATTTTCCGCCGTTTACAGCGAATGCTGTTTTTTCTATGTCCGTGTCTTTCAATGGTATTTGGTGAAAGCCACTCTTGAGATCTAATACCGAGAAATACTTGTTGTCGCCAAGTTGTGCAATAATTTCGCCAATTTCGGGGATCGGGTACCGATCTGAGATAGTAACTTCATTAAGTTTCCTATAGTCGATTACTAATCTGTACTTTTTTTCTTCTGACTGACCGGACTTTTTCGGAACTACCCATACTGGTGCATTATATGGTGATCTTGAGGGTCTTATAATGCCGTCTCTTAGCATCTCATTTATTTGTTTTTCTACTTCCTGTTTTAATGATATTGGATATGGGTAGTGTTTTCCGTAAACTGGGGAATCTGACGAATTTCTGATCTCGCCTACAACTTTAGTTGTGTATGCTAACTTTGTATCGGGATCTGCAAAGAGGGTCTTGTGACTTTGTACGAGGGTATTTATAATTGATTTTTGAGACTCGGACATGTGGCTAACTTGCGGTCCAATTGTATTTACTGCTTGTGTTGCTAATTGGTGAATTTTAATTTTGCGTTTATTTCCAAGTATTAAAGTATCGTTTTTCACATCTATAATTGCTCCTAGTCTTTTCATTGTGTCGTTGCCCAATATACCGTGAAGGGTTTTTAGGGTCTCTAGTAAAAAAAATTTCATGGGAGTATCCGAAATGTTAGGGAGTTTAAGTATTGCGTGTTGTGTAATTTTAGTAGTGCCTCCAACTGAGCTAACGGAAAAATTTTCCTCATTTGGTTTTGGTTTTGGTACTAATTGATTTTGAATATAATTTTGGTTTGAGCCCGTATCTATTAAAAATTTTAGGATTTTTCCGTTCCCCGTGGTTACTCTAAAGTAAGGCAATGAGGAACGATTTATTCTAAAAAATAGAGCTCTGACATATCTATGTATTCCTGCTGTTCGGTATCATTTTGCCATACGTATTCTTCCTGAAGCTCATTTATATTGTTTTCCTCTACTAACTGATAATATTCCTGCTCTGAGTTTGGTGTACCTTCTTCTAGATTTGGCTGCGCAGTATTTTCTATTTCTGGTTGAATGTGGAATTGTCTTGGCATTTTATTGGTATTTGGGACGTTGGCAGTGCTGAGAGGTCTTTTCCCGACGAAGTCATTATTTGCCGGCTTGTTCATATAATTTATATGACGCGATCGAACTGACTGATCGATATCCATAGGTACCGGTTTCGGTTGGGGTCGTGGGGGAGGTTTTGGTGTGTTGTAAGATGCTATTGCACTGGCTTGGTTTGAATAGGGTTGTTTGTAAGATTTAAATTGATTAGCCTGAGAAATTGGATTTGCTCCAGTTACGGGTACCCACTGTATTTGGTTTGGGTTATGGTACAGCTGTGGATGAAAGCTTTGTTTGACGGCTACCGCCCTGTATGGCTGTTGGGGCTTGGGTGGTAATATAGGTGCCCTTGCTAAATATGGAGTTTTTGGCGTCTGACTGTTCCTAGTGTTTTGATTCTCAAGTAAACTACACAAATGTAAAGCGTGTCCCAAATCGTGTGGCTCTTAAATAGCCAACAGTTGTGCCAAATTTCCGTTAAGGCCTCTGACGAAAGTGTCCAAAGCTTTTTCTCTGTACATAGCTGTTAGAGATTGCACAGTTTCTTGTGAGGCATCTAAGTTAGCGATCTGGTTTAAAATCAATGACAGCTGTTGATACACTGCCTGGTAATAATCGACTATACTATTGCTACCTTGATTAAGAGCATAAAGCTGATATTCCAAAGTCTTTAGGTCTCGTTGGTTGCAAAATGCGCTGTTAGGCATTTTGATATGGCCGTCCAATCTAAGGGTGTATTATATGATTCTAAGACTGCGTCTGCTTGTCAAATAATTTTGTATCGGATTGCCAACAGGATTCCGTAGTATTTCGGCGAGCCGATTCTGGCTTTGTAAATTTTCAACACCCTTTCTACACTTTTTTTCCATGAAGAATATTCGCTTTTATTTCCTGAGAAATCCCTAAGTGTCCGTACAATGTCTGGTAGTTTGTCTAAGTCGCTAAGATTGTGCGATAATTCTCTCTTTATTGTTTGATCTGTATACTTGGAAAAATCCTTGTTGGGATTAAGAATTTCTTTTACTAGATTACTAAGATTTGCCTCTAGGACAAGTTTAATTTTTTCCTCAATATCTTTCTCGGTCATGATTCGCGGATTTACTTGTACGTTGCCTACTGACGAGGGTGCGGCAAGATTCGCGAGTCTGTCTGCTAGATCTTGTTCGGGCATTTGAGATATATGAGCACTAAAGAATTGAGATTAGATTTTAATTTTAATTGCTCAGAATTCGGAAGTTCTTTTCCTAAAGAATTATGGGTTTGATTGTAGTGTGGATTTGTCAATTGTTTTGCAAGGATTTTTTTCCTATAATTTGTATCTTTCTTAATTTCTATTTGCGTAATATTTGTTTCTTTTAGAATTTTTCCTTTTGGGTTTCGATAGATTTTCTTAAAACTATTCTTACAGTAATATCATATTTCGGCGTGCTCTCGTGAAGACAGGATTGGCAGATTCCGGTTTATCCTGCGCTGTAGCGATCTCTCCTCAGTGCGGGTTTACTGTGGGGCCTCCTCTGTACTCTTTTCACGTTCCCTTCGAACGGATACTAAAGGGATCACGGCGATGATATCGGCCTGATTAATTCACTAGGCAAAAGTCCTTTTCTAGGAGTGACGGTATAGCGGCGTTATTATTAACGGCACTTTTTCACTTCCGGGTCTCGGATTTTTCTTCTCACTTCACACGGATTAGGTTGAGGCTTTGAACGAAACGTCAGAGTTTTTTCTGTACTTCGCGAGACGCGGAACTTGTTGCCTTTCGCGATTTTTAATCAGGTCCCTGTTCGGGCGCCAGTTAAAAGAATGAATTTTATTTTAATATAAAAAAACAAACTTTTCTTTATTGAGTTGTGTTAAGAACTAACTTTACTTAAGCTAAACAATTATTAACTACAACTACGCGTCGATCCATCGCTGCCACCGTCTCTGTCGCTGCTGCTGCTTCTGTTGACGTTCCTTATTCTGATTGGCTGTTACTTTTTGTCGCTGTCGCTGGTCTGCAACCAATGCCCTCGATAAAGTTCATCCGGGCTTAGCCACGTGCGCTGAGCTTGCACCTTTTGGTCAGCGATCGTGGGAATGCAGAATAGCATGTTCCCAAAGTTGATCGAACCCAGCCAAGTGCATACAACAAGAACAATATTGAATGCATTGGCAGGAAATGCGGAATGGCATATTGCCAAAGTTGATCGAACCCAGCCAAGTGCATACAACAAGAACAATACGTAATGCAAGTGGCCAATAATCGTCTTACTTATGTAATGTTGGGTGTTAACTTATCTATTGCTTTTGCTTTTGCAAATCCGAATCTGATTTTGAAACTGCGCAGTTTTTATTATTCTGTCTGTTTTGTAATCTTGTAGTGACTTTTGAAATTTGTTTGTTTATGTCTATGAGTTCTTCGGTGCTTATTCTTAATAAGGTACTCTGCTGTAAATTGAAACTTTTCTAGGTCTAGAGTCTCATTATTGTTAACTTGGAAGTTGGATTTTTCATTGAAAACAAATATGTTAAGGGTTTATGGTCTGTTTTAATAGTGAAATGTTTGCCATATACATATGGTCTGTAATTCTTGTATGGTATGTTAATTCTTGTTCGGTTGTTGATTTATTACTTTCGTCTTTTGTAAATGTATACGCCTGTATGCTACCGGGAGATCAACCCCATCGTGTGATTGAGTTAAGACTGCTCCGCAAGCTTGCTTGCTAGCATCTGTTGTTATACAAAATTCTTTATTAAAATCTCGGTGTTGTAGTAGTGTTAATTGAATTAATGAATTTTCAAAAGCTTTTTAGCATTCAGGTGTCCAATTAAATGTTACATTTTTCTTGCAAAGGTGGTAATGCGAGAGAGTAATGAAAGAAATTTGGTATAAAGCGTCGGTAATAATTGCAAAAACCGACGAATCTTCTCGGTTCATCTGCATCAGAAGGGACAGGGTATTTAGTTATTGCGTCATATTTTTTATCATCAGGTAAAATTCCTTTGTTTGTACATTTATGGCCTAAGAATGTAACTTCGTGCATAAAGAATGAACATTTTTCTGGATGAAGCTTGAGATTGTGTTTTCGACACAGGTTAAATACGTTAGTTAAGTTTTTAATCATATGATTTTCGGAACAACCTATAACTATTAGATCGTCCATGTAAAGAAAAGCTTGGGATGGTTCTAGTGCCGAAAGGGCTAATGTCATCATTCTTTGAAATGAATTAGGGGCGATTTTTACACCGTAAGGTAATCGTTTAAAGCGGTATGAGCCAGTGCTCGTTGAAAATGACGTTATGTCTCTGGATTCTTTTTCTAAAGTTATTTGGTGGAAACCAGACATTAAATCCAAACATGAAAAGAATTTTGCTCTGCCAAGTTGATCGAGTATATCGTCGATTCTTGGTAATGGGAACTTATCTGCTAATAATTTTTTATTTATTTGTCGGTAGTCAATAACTAATCTCCACCGTTTTTCTTCCGTTCCTGGAAGTGATTTTTTTGGCACAAGAAGTAATGGGCTATTGTACTCTGATACGGAAGGTTCTACAATGCCATCTTTAATTAGTTTTTCGACTTGTTTATCTGTTTCTTCTCTTTGGCTATGGGGTGTTCTATAGTTTTTAATATAAACTGGAATGTCATCCTTCACTCTTAATTTTTGTTCATAAAAATTATTGGAGGATATTGGTTCCGTTTCTAATCCGAATATATCAGCAAATTCGGCGCATAGTTTAGTGAGTGTACTCTTAAACATTTGAGGAAAATTTTTTGTTAATTTGGATAGGGCCTCATTTTGTCTGATTTTAAAATCTATAATAGTTATTTAATGGTTCGTAATCTATTTTAGAAATGTTTATAATTTTATTGGTATCGGTTGTGTTTAATATGCGGACAAAAGTATTATTGGAATTGGCTATAGTACTTGCTATAATTACGCCATCGGATATATATTGATTTTTAATAAGTATCTCTTTGTGAGACGTGTTTACATAAACTTGTCTTACAACTTCGGATCTAGCAGGAATTATTAAGTTATTATCTATTGAATGTATAATCGGAATGTTGATCTCTTGATCGAAGTTTTCCGGTCCAGCTATTAACCAATCGTGATGTGTCTGAATGTCGATTTGGCAATTAAATGTTTTTAAGAAGTCCATTCCTACTATACCATCAGAGGGTATCGGAAAGTTATCATCAACTATTTGAAAGTTGAAAGGGATTATAAACTTTCCTGTTTGTATTTCTATAAATGCTAAACCTTTGGATTTAAGAGTACCTTCTCCTATTTCAGACATTGTTATTATTTTTGATGTGTCTATGTTATCATAGTTATCAGAGTTTATTGTTGAAATGTTAAATGTTGAGACTAAGATTTATTTTATATATAGTGGTTTTGTGTGGCTAATTCTTCTTAAAGGAATTCCTTAGTTTTCCTGTTCAGTCCCAATAGTTCTGAATTGAGCATTCGAGTATCCTCTATTGTTTGAACTATTTTGAGAGGTGCCTCTTTGAGTATTTGAGTTTCCTCTATTGTTTCTGTTATAATTTGTGTTTTGGTTTCCGTAATAATTTTGGTTTTGGCCTTGGCCATAATTTCCTCGATAATTATTATGTTGGTAATATTGGCCTCTGCCGCGATAATTTCCCTGGTAGAAATTATTTTTTCCTCGTGTGAAATTATCTCGATAGTTTCCTCTGCCATTGCCTCTATAATAACTACCTCGGTTATTTGTATACATTACACTGTGGTTATTTGTTTGTTGATTACTGCAGTGTATGTACTTTGTTATGGCGTCATTCATATTATTAAATGAGCCTGCTTCCAAAATTGTGTTAGTTTTTCCGCTTTCGCAATTCTTTATCAGAGTGGATATAGTTTCTTTTGTTCTGAATTTGACAGCGTGTTCAGCATTTAATCCTTCATCGATATATGATGTTTCTAGCAGTTTACGCAAGTTATCAAGTTCGTTTGTGAACTGAGTTGCAGTTTTTCCTCTTTGGTAAATATTTGCCATTTTAGCTTTAATTACCTCTGAGGTTTCGCCAACAATTGTGTTTTGTAGTTTATTAATAATAGCATCAATTGTGCGTTCATTTTGTACCTTATGTAGTGTAGATCCTACAATTTTTGATTTGACGACTTCTACAGCCAAATCTTCAAACGTTCCCTTTGTCAGGTCAACCAGCTTCAAAGCTGTTACAAATCTATGCAAGTGTAGTTTTTGTCCGTTGAATTCCGGAATGGCACTTGATATATATTTTATATATGCCCGTTGGGCAGCTGGATATGCCATTATGTTTTCTTTTGTTCCTACTATATTTGTATCTGAATCTATCTTTTCGTCTTCTTCTGTTTCTGACTCTACTGCTGTAATAAATGCAGGGATTGAGAGATCGTGCAGATCTTTTTCATTTATTTCGATATCTTTGCTTGTATCTGAATCTTCTTCATCTGCTAGGGCTTTTTGTTGGTCTAATGTTAAAGGCGTATTCAAAATTTTCGGGATAAATATTTTTAAATCATACTTATCCTTGACAGTTATTAGGTTTGCCCGAAACCTTATATTTTGGATAATTTTGATAAATTTGTTTTGTTAATTATTTCCCTATTATCATGCACTAGGGTTCTTGACTGATTGTACGAATCTACAAGAATTTTTGCATGTTTGTCTACTGTTTCGTTTTGTGTTTTCCTTTTTTGGCTTACACATTTGTAAGACTTTTCAAATGTTTCTTTTAATTCTCGGATATGGAGTATTATTGCTCCCATTCCATATTTAATTTTTAGTCATTTTTTTGTTTTTACTAGTTACTTGTGCATAATTTTTAGCACGTTAATATGTCCTACGACTGGGTGTATGTCAATTCCGGAGAATACTTTTCAGTTTCTCACGGTAGACAGTACTATTGCCTTTTGCGTTCTGCCGCAATGAACAAGTGGAGAGAATTCAAGATCATACCTATTCATATATTCGTACTCAAAATCTGCAATTAATAGAAGCTCTGCTCTGTTCCTAATTAAGGCTAATACCCTATTCTCAAAATTTGGCTCGTTGGTCAATGTAACTCTAAGGCACTATGTTGTATTCATTATGATAAATTTTTCTTTTTAATGATTTTTATTTATTTGTTTATTTAAACGGGTATTTTAATTCTCATATATATAAACGGGTATTTTAATTCTCATACATATACAATTTTTGTTTAAAATTTAATTTTTTGTTTTAATTAAAAAAATTGTTGTTATATTTTATTATAGCAATTGTTTTGCGCTTGTTAAATTAGATTTTATCCAGATCATTAGCCTGGCTTCTGTTAATGGCTCTTTTTGATACACACTTATTGTGGAACATATAGGCCTTATATAAAATAAATGCGATCATAAAAAAAACAATTATTTATTAAAAAATATTTGTTAATTTGAAATCGATATTTTGCGATTCAATTTTATTTTTTACGTTAGCAGTGGAATCCACTGACTTAACGTCTACTAATCCCATATTGGGAATTTTTTCCAATTCTTTTATTTGAAATCTTATGCTATTTATGTATGGCTTTCTTTTATCAATAGGGAATGTCTTACTTATACTATTATTAAAATTCATTAACGAGACAAAATTAAATTAAACTTTTCTTTAGTGTTGTTCTGTTAAGTTTACAATTTTCCTGCCTATGGTTTCGCATAGCGTTACGGGCTACACACAAGAATTCCTAGACACGAGAATTGTCCTCGAGGCCCGGATAGTTGGTGCAAATGGCAAAAATGTAAAGCTAATGAAATAAACTTTATTCACCCTGCACCATTACATATCAGAGTTAAAAAATACGTAAAACTAATATTTAAGGATTTATCTCGAGACGATTTGTTGGAAAGATGTTTAGGTGGTCACACACAGAATGCGAATGAGAGCTTTAATTCAACCATTTGGCGTTTAGCTCCAAAGCACTTAAATTCTGGGCTGACAATTGTGGAAATCGCTGCTTTTATTGCAGCAGGATTATTCAATGAAGGATATAACTCCGTTCTCCACATTATGGATAATATGCAAATAACAATTGGGCAGCAAAGTAAACTTTATACCGAAAAAATTGACCAAGAACGAGTAAGGCGAGAAAACCACCGCAGCTTATTAGCAACCAAAGAAGCTCGCCAGGCTCGACAGGAAGAGTTTTTGAAGAGAAATGAATTTTATGAGGTTACTGAAGGAGATCTATATGGGTCCGGCATTGCCGATTAACTAATAAGTTGCTTAATCAATAAAAGTTCACGTTTCTAAACTTTAAACGCGTTTTTCTCGAAACCACATTTTCGCCAGCTGCGGATCGTGTATCTCAAAAAGTAATGGTTCGATCATTATGCTGCTTTTACAGAAATGTTTGTAATGAAATTGCCGACTGTCTGAACCTACTTAATGTAGACATTTGCAAGTTTAAATATTTTTTTATAGGCAAAAACAACAAAAAAAATATGCAAAAAAATGATTTTTGACTTTGAATGGGTGCCAATTCCAGAGTTTTTGAGATATTCTATGTAAGTTAGGTTCAGACAGCTTCTACATTATTTAGTTTCATAAAAATCGGATCTACACAGCGACCTGTGGACGATTCGCAGCTGGCCTACTTTTTTTTTAATATAGCCTGTTTACCTTTAGACGGTTTTAATTAAAACTTAAATATTCGGTCCCTAATTTGATTTATCATATTACTTCTTATATTTCGCGAGTGAATTTACTCTATTCTGTGCACAATCTCATTAAAACAATTTCCAATTTTAATATTGTGTTCTGTGTTTTTTGTTTTTGTGATTTCTTTTGCCTTTCCTTTGTGCGGTGTCCGTTAAAGCTACAGTGTTTGTGTTGTTGTTTTGTGCATTCGCATTAACTGCTCTCGCATTAACTGCATTACGCTCCCGCTCTCCCGCACTCTCGCATTCTCTCTCTAATTTTCCCTCTTTCGAAATTTAAAGCGTGCTCTTGCGGTACTTTTAACTGCTCGTTCGCAAATTTCGGTCCCTACATTTCTGTTTGGTACAGTGGGCAAAATATTTACAAATACGGATACTTTTGTCTGCTGTATTAATAATTGCCATCAATTAATCAGAGCTGATCAGTCAAAACTGACCTGTTGGCTGTGTGAAAAAATGGCTCATACCAAGTGTGCCGGCTATACTGGCCGAACCAGTGATGACCTGGCTAAGGGTCACAATTTACTTTATTGCTGTGATCCTTGTCTTCTAGTTGCGCAAGAGATGAGATCTTTTATACGCCAAACCAAAGGCGGCTTAAAGAGTTTAATCAATAGTTTTGGTGTTGCTAGAGATAGTTTTCGCCGAGCGGATGATTTACTCTCAGCGCTGGACTCTCAATTTAATAGCCTTAAGCTAATTGACGAGTCTCCAAAGCGCAAAAAGGCCACTGGTGGCAGGCAGCCTAAGGAAAACACCCCGCAACCCCCGGAAAGTAATAAACAGAGCTCCACTTCCGAACGATCTCTTTTCAACATTTGCAGACTAGACTCCCCAATCAAGGCCAGAGTAGTGCGGCATCTTCATCTTCATCTTCTACCCTATCTTCGTCTTCAAAAAACTAAAAACTAGCTTAATTCTTTCCTACCAGAATACGAGAGGCTTGCGCAGTAAGCTATCTAAATTGTATTCGGATAGTCTTTCTTTTGCTTCCCATATTATTGTATTTACAGAGACCTGGCTAAAAGAGGAGATCTTAAACTCCGAAATTTTTCCTGGTAAGTACACCACCTATAGGCATGACCGTCCATCCAGACGAGGCGGTGGTGTTTTAATTGCCGTGAACTCAACTCTCACGTCAGAAGTGGTCTCATTTGAAGAATTTTATAATATAGAGTTCATATGTGTAAGGCTGTCGTTTCACGGTAGTTTTATATATATCACCTGCTCGTATATACCGTCTGCATCGGAATTTCCAGACTACTTAAATCATCTTTTTGCCATACAGTCAGTGTCGAACAAACTGACCGATAGAGACCAACTTTTAGTTCTAGGAGATTTTAATATCCCGGGAACATCGTGGTCAACAGATGAACAATCAAATGTTTTACTTCCACTAGCCCAGCATGACTTTATTGAAGGCGTGCTAGATTTGTCATTGTCTCAAATTAACAATATTAAAAATTCACTAGGTCGTTTATTGGACCTATGTTTCGTTTCAAATCCGGACCGCGTATTTCTATCCAAGATAGCACCTCTTACTCAACCTGAAGATCCATATCATCCGGCGTTTGATGTTTCAATCGACACTGGTACTGTGATAGATGCAAAATCAGAGAAGTCTACTAAGCGACTACTTTGTTTTCGCAAGGCCGACTTTTGCATGCTAAACTCTTATTTATCTGCCTTTGATTGGTCCGATCTTTACTCATGTCATAATATGGATGATGCGATAAATATTTTTTATTCAACAGTAAATTCGTTTTTTAATTCTTGTGTTCCGTTGTACTATCCGTCAGTCTCCACCAAACCACCTTGGTTCAGTAAAGAGCTGACACACCTAAGAAACGTAAAGTCCAGACTCTATAGGAAATATAAAGATACCGGTTCTCAATCTATTTTTTCTAGATACTTAAGCGCTCGGTCTAGTTTTACCGTGCTTAACGCTCTGTGTTACAAAAATTATTTGAACCGTTGTAAGATCCAATTCTCTCAGGATCCGAAACAGTTCTTCAATTTTGTTAACACTAAGCGTAAATCCACAAATTATCCTTCCTCGCTATCTTTTGAAAACATGACAGCAACAACTGATCAGGCAATAGCCGATCTATTTGCTCAGTTTTTTCAAACGACATATTCTCCTTCATCTCACTGTACACGGCCTTATTCTTACACTGTATCCAAGTCGAACTTAATATTTATTAATTAATCTCCAAAAAGTCAAGCCCGTCTATTCACCTGGTCCTGATGGAATTCCCGGCTGCGTGCTTAGATATTGCGCAGAAGCGCTTTGCAAACCCCTTCTCAAATTGTTTACCTTGTCTTTAGAAACGTCTCAATTTCTTTCTATGTGGAAAGAATCGTTTGTGATTCCCCTCCACAAGAAAGGTAATAAATTGGAAGCAAACAATTATAGAGGCATATCTAAATTGTCAGCTATCCCGAAGCTTTTTGAAAATATTATTACACCTCATTTGCAGCACCTATGTAGGTCAGTTATATCTCCATGTCAACATGGTTTTATGAAACGTAGATCAACAATTACTAACCTTTTGGAGCTCACTTCATTTGTGATAAAGGGATTCAAAAACAATTTTCAAACAGACGTCATCTACACTGACTTTAGTAAAGCATTTGACTCCGTAAACCACCTACTTCTGGTTAGAAAACTCGATTTAATTGGGTTCCCAGTTGATCTTTTGAGATGGATCTCAAATTATTTAAAAGGCAGAACGCAAAGGGTACTTTTCAAAAATTCTCTTTCTTGTACACTCCAGGTTACCTCGGGTGTCCCACAAGGGAGTCACTTGGGGCCGCTACTTTTTACTTTATTCATAAACGACCTTCCATCAGTTATAAGTCACTCTCGTGTACTTATGTACGCTGATGATGTGAAATTATGCCTGCAGTACAAGGATACTTTTTGCCAGTCTGATTTACAATCCGATTTAAATAGTTTCCAAACATGGTGCTCCGACAATTCGCTGAATTTAAATGGCTCTAAGTGTAAGGTGATGACTTTTTGTCGTGTTACTCCTCAATATGCGATTTACACGCTGAGTGAGAGCACTCTGGACAGATTAGACCTAGTCAATGATCTTGGTGTTCTTTTGGACCCAAGACTAAAGTTCACTGATCACATTTCATCCATGGTAAATAAAGCTAGGGGTGCGCTTAGCTTTATTAAAAGGTGGTCTAAGGAATTTGATGATCCTTATATTACTAAGACCTTATTCATCTCGCTCGTCCGGCCGATACATGAGTATGGATCACCCGTCTGGAGTCCCCAATACGGAATTCATATTGACCGTATCGAATCCGTACAAAAGAACTTTTTACTTTTTGCCTTAAGGCGCCTAAACTGGGATGCAAGCCGCATTTTACCTTCTTATTCTAGTAGATTACTCCTAATTAACTTACCCTCCCTAACCAACCGTAGAACGATGCTTGGAACTGTCTTCATTTATAACCTTATTCGAGGTGAAATTGATAGCCCCGACTTGGTTGGACGACTTAACTTTTTTGTACCAAGTAGATTAACTAGAAATTACATTCCCTTAATTTTAAACCACTGTAGATCTAACTATGACATGCATGAACCTTTCAGAGTACTATGTTCTGACTATAATAGACTTTATCCTATTATATCAAATTCTGACTCTCTGCCTCTCCTAAAACGATTAAAATTAAATTTCCTAGCACAGAATTAGATCCTACTTTTTTTCCTCGAACTATATTTTTATTTTCTACATCGCGTCTATCATCTCGCGAATCGTGCCGTACGATACACGTCAGCGCCCCTCGGTCGGTTGGGCGGGAGGTGTGGCCGTGGGACTCCGCGCGAAAAAAAAAAAAAAAAAAAACTGCTGCAATGTACCTGGTAAACTCAATTTACGCAACAAACTTCACTAGTACCTGTAACACCCTCTTGGACGTATTCTTTGTAAGTACACTGGATAACACACTTTTATATGACCAGGTCTCAGTACCTGCCTTCTCAAAACATGATCTTATTTTCATCTCTTATGACATATTTATAGACGACACTGACCAACCACCCAAGACATATAGAGACTTTAGAACGATTGACTACGAGAATTTAAATTTTAACTGTAATGTGTGTGATTGGAATGCTATGTATAGTTTAATTTCTGTAAATGAACAAATAGATTTTCTCCAAGAAAATGTCCTGCGTCTGTATAACTTGTGTGTTCCCGTTAAAATTTTAACTCCTAAACGATTTAAGCACGAATGGTTTAACAGAAATATCTGTATAGCAATTAGGCAGAGAGATGAGGCCCATGAGAAATGGAAACGGTATAAAACTAGTAACTTTTTCAATCAATTTAAGACTGCTAGGAAAAATGTCAACAAACTGATATATACCGCTAAAAGTGACTACTATAATAGAAAGTTTAAAGATGCTCTAGTGGCGGGAAAAACCTGGAAGGAACTTAATTAATTAATTGCTGACCAAATAAATAAGTATATTGAAGAACAGAATTTTTTAAATAAGGCTCAGTCGGGTTTTAGGAAATCGAGGAGCTGTACGACAGCTCTATTAAAAATTGTAGAAGACATTAGGAAAAAACTAGACGAGGGTAACGTAACACTACTGACACTGCTGGATTATAGCAAAGCTTTTGACACTGTGAATCACGATATTATATGTGCAAAACTAGCGAATAAGTTCATGTTCTCTAATACGGCACAGAAGTTAATTCGTTCCTATTTGACTGGTAGAAGACAGGCAGTTGTAACACCAACGGAAAGCTCATCCTTCCTTGTGCTGACAAGGGGTGTCCCTCAGGGGTCAGTGTTAGGTCCTCTGTTGTTTACCATGTATGTTAATGAAATTCCGAATATAATATCTTCGTGTAATGTCCATATGTATGCAGACGATGTTCAGATGTATGTATCTCGTCCGTTGTGCAAAGTTGATGAATGTGTTTCTGTAGTCAACAAGGAGCTAGCTGTTTTAAAAAATTGGTCTTTCAAAAACGGTCTCCAGCTTAACCCTAGCAAAACTAAATGCGTTGTAATCCATAAAACCGAAATAGACACAAGCGTTTTGGCACCACTTAAAATAGGGAATGAAACCATTGAGTATGTGGAAAAAGTAAAAAATTTAGGTATTACTTTTAATAAAAGTTTGAAGTGGAATGACCATATCACTCAGGTGGTAGGGAAAATATATGGATGCCTTAGGGCTCTTAATTATACCCAGTCTTTCATACCAGAGAACTGCCGTCTTTTAATTGCAAAGGCCATAGTCACCCCGATTTTATTTTATGGAGTTGAAATATTTGGTAATAGTGATGCTCAAAGTAAGAAAAAGCTAAATGTTGTATTTAATAGTGTTGCTAGATATGTGTTTAATGTAAAAAGGGGGCACTCCATCTCGCGTTTCTCCCATAAAATATTTGATCTTCACCTGTCCGACTGGATTAAACTTAGGGCATTATTGCTTCTTCATAAAATTATAAATACCAAGGAGCCTAACTATTTGTATGAAGAACTGGTTTTTACATCTTCCCGACGGACAAATAATGAAATATGTCGCAAATATAGACTGTCAGTCTCTGAAAATCAGTTCTTTCTCTATGCTGTACGTTTTTGGAATGAACTACCACATCGCCTCAAAACAATTAAGAGTGTTCCACAATTTAAACATGCCTTATTGACACACTACAAAAATTAGAAATAAATAAATAATAATAATAGAATAATATTTAATGAAATCTAATGAAATGTATAAGGTTAACAGTAAGCATAGAAGTTATAAGCTAAAGTTATATTTTGTATACCATTCATTGTGACTAGCGCTATAAATATAAGTAATCACTTGTCGCGCTAGGAAAAATATTAATAAATAATCTAAATAATCTAAAAAAAAAAAAATTCCCATGGCCGCCATTTTGAAAGATACAAAAAAAATAAAAACTGGTTAAACATGCCAAGTTACGAGATCCCAGCACAATTCCTTATTAGTTAAAAAAAATCACGAAAAACATGAAAAATTTTCAGTTCTATATGTATCTCCCCCCTTAAGGCGGCTTGTGCTGAATGTGCATTTGAGATGCCAATATTCTTATAAACTACTTCTTGCCCATTATTTGCATGTGAATATATTATTATTCGCTGTTTAGACTAACAGGGGTATGCAGCGTGCGCGACATATAAATCATATTCGAGTGAGTCGGCCTGTGTGTAACATACCAACACAGCGACAGTTGTCTGCTGGGGTGATCATATTTCGAATGCACTTGAAAATGTGCTGGCCGTTAGACTTTTGTGTATTTACGTATTTAACGTTATTAATGTACATCATGTACCCGATATGTGCGCATACTACAAGAGTCTGGAACCGTTTCATTTAACTATTCCCTCCAAATGGGTTGCCTACAAGGAGCGTTTCGAACTCTATTTACTGGTCAACGATATCGGGGACGATTCGCGAAAGAAAGAGGCGTTCCTCACTCTGGCTGAAACCCCATTGTATGAACTCCTTGAGTCACAGGCATCCCCCCGGCAGGTCAGCGAGTTGAAATTGTCAGAAATATACCAAGTCTTAACCGGTCATTGGTCTCCTCGCCCATCCGAAATTGCTGCGTTCTATCATTTCCATAATCTGGACCAGCATTCTGACGAATCAGTGGGGGCGTACATGTCGGCCTTGCGGAGTTTGGCTGTGAACTGCAATTTCGGAACCGCCCTAGATCGAATGATTCGTGATCGTTTTGTTTGCGGAATGCGTGATGAAGGCCTGCAAAGAAGTTTACTCCCAGAAACTGGACTTACTGTGCAGCGGGTTTTGGAGCGAGCTGTAACGAGTGACGCAGCAGCCATCAGTGCCTTATCTATGCGGAAACAAAGTCATTCCCACTCAGATCTTCCGAACGCTGTGTCCATTCATGGCATTCGAACAAGTCGTAACTTAAGGACACGTACATCAGTCGTACCCGAAGGGCCTTGCGCGTGCTGCATAGGCCAACACATTCGCAAGAAATGCCCTTTCCGCAACGCCACCAGCCACGGCTGCGGTCGGACCGGCCATATTAAGAAGGTGTGTCGCAGCGCTCCTCAAACACGGTCTTCGAGTTACGGATCTCCAACGCCAAGTTCCCGATCGAACCGAAATAGGACATCTCGAGTAAACCAGATATTGCCGCTGGTCAGCCAAAAGAAATCAGTCTCAATCGCAATCAAAGGCCGTACTTGCGTATTTGAAGTATACTCTGGATCACCGGTGACCATTATGAAGGAATCTACGTTCCGGTACATCTGGCCAAACGATAAGCCAGATCTAACAAGGTCTCATTTAGAACTTAATTTTTCCCAGCAGAATCCGATTCCGGTCAAGGGGATAACTGATACAACTAGGGGAGAGGTCTGTACACTCAAAAAAAAAACAGCCCGAAATCGCCATTAAATCAAGAAATTCGCCATGGATTTCAGTCGATGGCGATTGGCCATATTTTTTAGAAAGGAATTTTCTGAAATTTAGAAAAAATACTTTTCTAAAATCAAGAATTTTCCTAAAATCCAGAAAGTACTTTTCTTGAACATAGAAATTTTTTTTTAAAACAAGGAAGGACTTTTTTTATTTTCAGAAATTGTCTTTATTCAAATAAAATGCATACATATGCACATATTTATTTTACTATTTTATTTCCTAAACAGAAAAGAGAAAAGAAAAAACAAGAAAATATCATTATAAATATTTCCTAAACAAAAAAGATACAAATAATATTAAAAATATTTTAAAAAAGAGAAAAAAAACAATAAAAAGATAAAAATAATATTATAAAGATTTCCTAAAATAAAAAAGAGAAAACAAAACAAAAAAGATAAAAATAAAATAATTAATAATTATATTAAGTATTTAATACATTATTATTCATATATATTTACTTACTTACTCCCAAATCAATAACAATACCTGAAAATGAAATGAAATCGAAAATAAAAATTAATATTAGAGAAGAATGGTATTTGCTTACCATACATTTTCACACACTTACCAAATTTATATTTCAATTGCCCAGCGGGAAAGTGAGAAGTTGGTTTTTAGTGTACTGGAAATCCTATTTTTTCTAGCAGGCAGTGGTGAGGGGATAGATAAATTCGGAGCGCTAAATAGGGTGGGTTTCTGAATAGCATCAATTTCAGGCAACTTATGCGCTGTGTGATTTCTGTGTCATCCCGATTGTAATATTTTTAACAAAAAAATCAGCTACTTTTAATATTGTTCTCACATTTATATTTATTTGTTTATAATTTTTAAAAATGAAATGGATAAATGAAATTTAATAATAATTATTGTAACCATAATAATTATTGATGATTTTCATTTATTTTACTCAAAAACAAAACTCAGATATCACACGGCATGAATGAGATTGTGTGCCAATTTGATTTCAAATCCATGATACGCGACCCCATAGCTACAAACTGGATTTCGTAAAATATTCATAAATATTCAAGAAATAATACACATAATAATAATTAGGATAATGAAATTAAGAAAAATTGTAGAGTAAAGCCACTGTCAGACGATCAAATTTATAAAGGATTGCCATTAACTTACATAGAAATCAATTATTGATTTTTAACATTTTTAAAAGTTTTTATGAAATAAAATAATTTGATCGTCAGATCGTGGCCTACCCCATTTTCTAAGTGTTGTTAAATAATAAAACTTCGTTTGGTAGTACACTGAATGGGCGAAAAATACCTAATATACCTTTAATATACGTAACCTTTAATGATTACGGTCCCTGAAAAATATTATAAAAACGAAATATTTATTCGCGGGCAAAGTGTGACCTCAAGATGCAACGAAATAATGACCAACTATTATCTTTCCTCGGAATGTTGGTATTATCAAATATACCATGTGCGGTCACATCAGTATAAAATTTCGTGAAAAAAGTGAAAAAAATTTCAGTTAATTCTAAAAAACAAGAAAAAGGTGAGTGATAAAATAAATGTTGTCGTTTAATAATCTTTATTTCAGCGTTACAGAGGATAGTACCAAAGATAGTTTTCGCCATTAATAAATAAATTCACCTCCAGATGCTATTTTCAACACAAATTCTGCATTTCAGTGTCACTTGAAATGTTTTTAATCTTCACCAGTGGCAAATGGTGTGCGGTGTTCATTAAATGGTTGTATAAACATAGTTATTTAACATATGTAATCAAAATATTACATTTATTTCAGCCAGGCCGATTGAGACTTCTTGGGACCAGAACTGTTGCGCCGGCATTTGCCATATTTGATTTTTTCTTCTCATAGTTTTTGTTGTAGATACCCGACATAAAACAGCTGATCAGAGGGTAAATGATCGGCCATGGCATACTTTCTGGAGAGATCCTTTAATTTTGTACGGAGATTTAATAATGGCAATTACTCTTATTATTATTCCTAGTCTTACATTCATATCTTAATTATTTTTGATATTTTCAGAAGACAGCCTTACAAGACGTGGATACCTACAACCTCCATTCGGCCAAGCGAATACCGGGAATGCTTCAGACATTAACAATTTTTAATTCAAATGCTTCTACTGCAAATATTATTAATAAATACACGTACTAATATTACATGAAAATATGTATTTTTATTGTGGGAAATCCGATACTGCAAAGCAGTGGAAAACCAAAACTGGGAGCGTGTGGAAAACCAAATATTGCAGGTAGAGGAAAACCAAAACTGAGTAAATGTGGAAAACCTAATTTTCGGGGAGGAGAAAAACCAATGGTTTTTGCCCTGCATTCTATTGCCAGAGATCCACATAGAAACCTCATTTACCCCTTACTTTTTTGTGTCACCCCCGTGTATTTTGAAACGAGAGATGGAAGAAATGTAAGGGGGTAAGGAGGTTTTTTCCCTTCCGCTTGTATGGAGAAACCTAATGAAAATTACATATTTTCCAGAGGAACTTTCCCGCAGGGTGCTTACCTATAATTTCCATCTTTGAGGGATCGCACTTTAACTTTCTTAAATAGGCTCAACACAAACTTATCACTTTGAATGCTCATCTAAAACTGAGCACAAGGGCTCAATATGCAGCGCAACGCAAGCAACTCCCTCGCGAGATACTGCATTTCCAAAAAAACAACGCAATAAAAGTTACAGCTTCGCACAAGAAAATTCTCGATCATATAAATTATAATTATAAAGTCTGCCGGCTATGCACGAGCATCCGGTCAAATGCTGTGTCAGCGATTTGGCCGGTGCATGGTATTCGGACAGCCGGTCATCGACTCTGTCCGGTTGACTTTAGTTAACTACTCCCCCCTCAAGATTGAGGCTGCCCTCGGCCGACCCTATTTCGGCAATCACCTCCCTTAGTTGGATCGCTGATCTTCTGGCTCTGGTGAGTCGCTGATAGGTGAGACCGACACAAATCAATGCGCAAAATATTGCTCCTGCGATTAGCGCTACCATGTGTGTTCGATTGGTATTAATTTCTTCTCCGAACTTCTGAATATATTCCAAATTACGTTCACTTAAACGATGAAGGTAGGGAAGACTCAGAGTGCTTCGACTGATGGTGATATTCAGAGAGGGCGAATTAGCTACCCCCGCAGTCCTCTCCGACATGTCGTGATTTACGAACAGGGTTTCGTTAACGGTGGCGCATTCATCGAAAGTGACAAGGTGCGTTCCATGTACCCAGACGCTGGTTCCATTGTCCACCTGCACTTGGGCTGACCGGTCATTGATGATGATGATTCCCTCGTCGACGTAGGTGATTGGATGTAAATCACTTGGCTGGGTCTCGCAGTGCGCTATTCCACCTGCATGTAGCTCTCTTGCGCACGAGCTCTCCGCCGTTAGTCGACAAAAGGTGACTCCTGGTGCCATCGAGCAGTTCTTAATCGAGTGGACTTCTCCGTTGCACTCGGCTACTGTATTACCAACTAATCGTAACATCACATTATGGTGTGCTACGGGGAAAATTGTGATTTTCTTACATGCTAGTTTGACCTTAGGAAATTTAATGATGAAGTGTAAAATGTTATCGGATTGTTGAACTTTTACGGACGCAACAGACAAAATGTCCCTTATGGGAGTGTCGGTGGGCTCCTCAAGCCAAACATTCTCTAAGTCTGCATGGTCTAATATATTTGGACTAACCATATTGATTTTTGCAAGTGTAATCGCAAGTACTAAGTTCTGCAATTCCATCATGATCATCCTGTTCCGAGCAAGCAATGTCTCATATAAATGACCAGTGTCAACTTGTGAATTTTTAGCTAATTTCAGGATTTGGTTGACTGTTGCGGTAAGCTTATTAATTTGATCTTGTACTTTATTGTTAATTTCCACTTGTCTATTGTTTGAGTTAATAAGTTGCAACTCAGTAAATTTGATCTTTTCTAAATCTTCTGCGTCTGGTGTTCCTGCCACGATCTTTAACATTGATCCTAAAAAGTCTAAACTCCTGGCTACCCTGTGGTGCACGCCTAACGAGTCGAGCAGGTCGCGAAGGTGAGCTGTGTCCACATCCAAAAGTTTTTTCATGTGTGAATGGGGAAACATATCGCTCATATTTTCTGTTTCTTTTACTACGCGCCTGTACCCTGAAAGGTTCGCTGAATGTCTAACGAATGCGAACTCCTCCCACACTAGTATTCGACCGTCAATAATGGGGATGTACCTGGCCTGTGAATAGTCAGTGATATGCGCCAACGCCATGGTTAAGAAGAAGAGAATTGGGATGATTTTGGACCTGTGGAATGAATTCGGAGCTATATTTTTGTTCTTGACAAGGTTGCCCACCACCAACGGAAATTAACTTAACCTTAAAGAATATTTTATCAGCTATGCTTAGAGCTAGTAAAATTCTTGCCAAGTGGCAACAAAGAAAAAGAGAAGGTAAAAACTTTTTTTTATTTGATGTTGTCCTTGTGGACCACCCTCCCCTTGATGAGGACTGTGGTCCCCATGTCCGCTTCCACAATTTTCTCTTCACACAATGGTGAGAGTTTGTTTCCTAGCCGCCTGTTGGATTTTACCAGGACTTTTTCACCAGCTTTGAACACCTTGTTCTGTCGGCCAGCATTTTCCCTGTTTCTGAGCTTGTCCTGGGCTATTTTGATCCTATCCTGAAGTTCATATTGTGGTTGATCCGACTGTGTTTGAATTACGTCGGCTGGCCTCTTATTGATGACCGAATGGATGGATTTATTGTATCTGGCTGTGGCCAGCAAGATTAGTTCGACGGTGTCACTGATGCCTTTATCAATTTTAAGGCATCTAGCAATCTCTACTAGAGTGCTGTGGAAACGTTCCACTTGTCCGTTTGAGACACTGTGGAGGGGCGGTGCATTCGAGATGCTCACGCCGAAATGGTTCTCCAGCACGGACAAAATGGTGTGAGAATTCAACGATGGTTCGTTGTCACAATATATGACCTTGGCTTTTGGGAAAACATTCAAGAGTTGTAGCAGTGCTGGTTTAATGTCCTCTATGGTTCTAGAGGGGATTGGCTGGACCATCGCAAATTTTGAGAATTTGTCAATGGATGTAAGAAAATATTTGTTATCCGTTGAGAAGATGTCTATGTCTAATATTTCCCCAACCTGAGATGGAACTGGCGTTTCGCCGAGCTCGTGTTTCTTTGGATGACGGTCGTATTTTGCCTTAGCGCAGGTTTTACAGTTAGTGACGATTTCACTTGCTAACTTGGTCATTTTTGGAAAGTAGTATTCTGAAAGTACTTGCCTCACATTTTCCTGCGCTGACCTGTGAGCTCTGTTATGCTCGGCTGTGAGGATTTCCCGTCTTTCATCGACTGCAAAAATATCCGTAACACGGTTCTTGCAATGCCAGAACTTGGTGGCTGGGAATTGCCGGACCAATACATCCTGAATCATCGCCAGCGTGTGAAGGTCGCAGTGAATGGCGTTTACGCCTTTTGGGACAATCGCGTCTGCAAATTCCTCAAGCAACGACTCCTTGCATGTGAAGTCAATACTATGTCGTCTCTTGTTTCCGAAAAGAACGAAGCTGCGTTTAGAGGAAAAGCGTGCTTCCTCCAGAGTTATCTGGTTTTGAAAGCAGTTTAATGGCTTATCCGTAGTTTCAATGGTATGCGTGAGTGACATTTCACTGTGAATAGTGGCCGCACACGAATAAGCTTCTTCCTGCTCCACAACGTTAAGTTGCTGTCTGGAGAGGGCATCTGCGACGAGGTTATCCTTGCCGGGCTTATAAAAGATTTTAGCGCCGGACTCGTCGATGCGAGCTTTCCACCGTTTGATTTTCGCATTTGGATTAGATTCTGCCACCGCGAAGGTCAATGGTTGATGATCAGTAAAGATGTTTATATCTTTGACTGCATATAAGTAGTGACGCAGCTTGGCCAGTGCCCAAATTATGGCTAAGAGTTCCCTCTCGTTTGTGGCGTAGTTAACCTCCCTATCTTTCAATGTCCTTGAGATCATTGTTATTGGGCGTCCCTCTTGGGACAATTCTGCCCCAATGCCATAGGCCGAGGCATCTGTCGTTAGATCAAATGCCTTTTTGTAGTCGGGGTACCTTAGCATCACGTTGTCGGATGCCAAAATATTTCGTAGTTTCTGGAACGCTTGTTGTTGCGCCTCACAGAAATGAACCGGAATGTTTCGTGACCTGTGTCTACTAACTGCTCCGTTTTCCCCCTTCAAGATGTCCGATATAGGCCTCGCTATTGCTGCGAAGTCCTTAATGAAACATCGATAATAACTGGCTAAGCCTAGAAATGATCGTACCTCAAAAACATTTTTGGGTTCCGGAAATTCTTTTATGGCCTTTACCTTTTCTGAGTCTGTTGTAGCACCGTTACAGGTGACTATAAACCCAAGGAAGCTCACACTTTTCTTAAAAAAGCTAGACTTTTCTCCCGATACTCTCATGTTCGCATCGTACAGGCTCTTAAGAACCCAATCCACGTGCCTAATGTGAGCGTTCTCATCCTCCGAAAAAATGATTACGTCGTCAACGTAAACATAGCAGAACTTGCCGATCTGCTCTCGTAGGATGTCGTCGATGGTCCTCTGAAAAATGCTGCCTGCATTTTTGAGACCAAACGGTAGTCTGCGGAATTCGTATTTCCCCCCATTCACCGAGAAGGAGGTTTTCTCACGGTCTTTTTCCGCGAGAGTAATTTGGTGGTAGCCGGACTTTAAGTCCAGCGTTGAGAAATACTTGGCTTTTTCCAAGTTTCCTAATATCATTGAAATGTTCGGCATGGGATAACGATCAGGTATTGTTCTTTCGTTCAGTTTGCGAAAGTCCAACACTAACCGCATTTTTTTGTTCCCATCCTCATCGATTCCCTTTTTATCCACAACCCATATTGGGTTATTATAGGGGGAGACCGATTTTTGGATTATGCCGTTTTTAAGCAGATCGTCAATCTCTTTGTTGACGAAATCCGCCGCCCCCATGGGGTAAGGGTACAATTTGGTGTAAATGGGCTCTTCATCGAGAGTCCTGATGGTAGCTATTACCGACGTGTTATATGGCAGGGCTTCATTAGGGTCAGCGAAGGACTTTTTTCTGTCCTTTAGCATTTTCTGGAACGCTCCCTTTACTAAAGGAGGTGCCTCTGAGCAGTCCACCTTAGTAAAGTTGACGTCTGGGCAGGTGTGGAATGAAATCTGTTCCACCCCTGTGCCCCATTTAAGTTGACCTGAAGCCAAGCATAGTGATACCCCTGCCTGTTTCAACAGGTCGTGGCCTATTATCCCGTCAAATGTTTCTAAATCCCGTAAAATAAAAAATGTGGCATTCGTGTTAAACAGTGCTACACAGCATTTCTCTGCGATTTTGGTCTTGCCGTGAATGGAATGAACTGAGAATTTGGATTCTACCGGGCGAACGCCTTTCAACCCTTTATGCGGTCGAATGAGGAACTTCATGTTCACCCCCGCTACTCTGCGTCCGATGACGGGTAGCAGGGATCTTCCCCTAAAAAATTTATTGTGTCTGAGTCGTACTCGTAAATTGAGTCATCGTTTATTCACGCAGCTGCGACAGAGGCAGCATCGGCATATGATTTTACGACTTGTTCGTCGTTCTAAACGACGTGATTAACCCTCTGTTGTTTCTTTGGGTTACCTGTGCGATCGGAAGTCGCGGGTCTTCTGTTCTGATAAGTAGGGACTTGAACAGGGTGGATTACCTTGGAGACGGATGGATCTACATCCATGGGCTCCTGCGTATTTTGAAACTTGTTGTTGCGCGGCTCATTATGAACCTGCGCTTTAAACGTTTTGCTATAGTGCGGGTTTTTACCGGTACTATTTTGTGGCTCTGCCTGTGCGGGTGTCTTGTCCTGTTGACGACTTTGAGTCTTTGGACTCGACTTTCGCTCCTCTTGGCTTCTTGCGAACGTAGTCGCGAACTGATACCTCTCGTGGTTTGATTCCACTTCTTGTGTCAGGGCTAGGGCCGATGGCATATCCTTCGGCTTTGCCGAGAAAAGCACGTCAGTGAGACTGCGTTTTAAGCCCGAAATAAATACCCTTAGCGCGTCGTCACGGAATTTTTCACATAGAATTTTCGCCATACTTTGTTCGTAGGACATGTTAACCTTGTTGGTCAATAAGGTCAGCTTTTTCTCAACCTCATCGTAGTATTGTAATAGGGTTAGGCTACCCTGCCTGAGGGTGCCTAGCTCTTGTTCGATGACGTGCATCGGTCTTTTGTCGCTGTAAGTAAAATCAAGACGACTTACGATCGCGTCGAAATTTAACACAGTTCCAAATGAGGATAGTACTGCGTCGGCAGGTCCCCTAATTTTGCTTCTAATAATAATTACCGCCTGATAGTGGCGTGAACTACCATCATATCGTCTGAATATGTGATATGCGGCCGTGGCCGCCTGTCTCCAAGAAACATACGCTTCTTGTGCCCCCGCGAATTCGGGTAGGCATTTGACTGCGTCGAGGGGCTCGCTACACTGAACGTCATCCCTGATTTGTATGGCCGCGTATACCCTAATTTCTGGGGCCGGCGCCGGTGCTTGGGCTGCGGCGGGTGCCACGCGTAATTCTGCCACCTCGCTGGCCAGTGTATTGATAGTTAACCTTAGTTGTTCCTCCCTTTGTCGATTTAAGGCGGCCTGCTCTGTCAACGCATTGTCAATGGCCGCCTGCACAACCAGCCTAAGTTGCTCGGGATCCATCCCACTACCTGCTGGGGGGTCTATTCCCGCGTTTATCGGAGTTGAGGCCCGAAGGGGTTATTCGTTATCGGAATCTGAATCGCTCGGGTACTGGTCAGCGTTTCTATACTGACGAAACTGTGCATTCATGAGCTTGAATACCCTAACGATATGCGAACGTAAGCAATTAAACAAAAGAACAACAAAGACAAAAAGACAACGAGGAATGCGGGGTCATATTTCTTTAAGACGGCGAACGGGTGGTTCCGTTCACTAAATTCAAAGCTAGCGAATATAGTGTTAATAGCAATAATAAATTGATATGAATTATTTGGGATATAGCGTACATAAGAGCGATGTGTTGTATAACTCTTGTTGGGAAAAATTTAACTGCAATACCTAAATCGTCAACCAAATTCTGATTCCAAAACCCTGAGTCCGTTGTAACTCTTTTATTTATTATTTATTAAGGCATTGGTTTTTCACATGGAGTTGCAGAATTGTTCTTTTTAATTAAAAATTTTTTAGAACATATATATATTTTTTTAACTGTTTTATAACCTTGTGCAGATTAGAAAATATTTAAATAAGAGGCTCACTTACATGTTTTTTTTCTGTGTGTGTGTGGTGTGTTCCCTCAAATTTATTCCAAAATTAATTTACGTTGAGCGCCAATTATAATTTTTAGTATCTGGCCCGGCGGCGGTACCGTTCCTGTACGGGCCAGTGGTAGAAGGGGCACCGGCGGGGTGCTCGCTAGATGTATGATGAAGGGGTATAGGCAGGTTGCTCGCTAGCTGTAGGGCTGCCAATTAATATCTTTCTCCCACGAAGTCCACTCGGTGAGTATTAGACTTCTTCGAGGTTCCCGTGCAGCCGTCACTGTGTGGGTAGCCGGCTGGCTGTTATCATCTATTGATGAGTTAGGATGATTACGATGGAAGGGTGACTGCCCTTCTTCACCTGCTGGCCTAGAGACCCAGTCAAGTTTGGAATAATAAAGTATCTAACGGCAGTTGCCGGAGTTATTCAATGAATGAGCTTGTGCTCTTAATTCAGCTTCTAGAATGGAACTGAATACAAATTCTGGACTTAAAGCTAACAGAAGCTAACTCATAGCGGCCACGCAAAAGTGCTGTGTCTGCCGGCTATGCACGAGCATCCGGTCAAATGCTGTGTCAGCGATTTGGCCGGTGCATGGTATTCGGACAGCCGGTCATCGACTCTGTCCGGTTGACTTTAGTTAACTTATACACAAACGCACATAAACATACATATGTATGTATACATATGTACGTCAAAAACTGTCGTCGCAACGCGCCGCGGACTAACCGCATGTCTTCTTCTTTTTTCTATCGAAGAAGGAATAAGAAACATAAAAGAGATAAAAAAAGTATTTCTAAAATCTATGGCGATTTTCTAATTATACTTTTCTAAAATCCAGAAAGGGCTGAAGAACATATTTTCTTAATTTAATGGCGAAATCGCCATAAATTTAAGAAAATTTTTGGAAAAATCACCGTTAATTTAAGAAAAAAAATCATTTTTCTAAATTTGAGAAAAGTTTTTCATAAAATTCTGATTCTATGGTCTTTTTTCCTAGATTCAAGAAAACAATTTCTTAAATTCAGGAAATTTTCTAAAATTAAGAAAAAAATTCATTCTATGGCAATTTTCTAAAATTTCGGAAAAAAAAATTTTTTGAGTGTAGGTTGAGACAGTCTGTAAGTTGAGACACTCAATTTTCTCAAAACTTTTCCACTAAAAATTTTTTTTTATTTGTTTTTTTGTAGTCCTTTTCAGTGACAAAACTTTTGGGGAGAACATTAAAAGCCAGGCTCTAGCCAGATTTAAGCTGTGAGAGTCGTGTACCATTTTGCACCAAAAAAGTTTTTGTCCACCTTTTTTTAAAAATCTATTAAAAATTAATAACGTGGTTAAACTAACTTGGTAAGAGGTTTAAAACATTAGTAATTAAACTGTTACCAAATTAAAAAAAGAATCAGCTTAATTTGACAGTTGGAAAAAAAGTTATTAATTTTTTCCCGAAACAACCCATTTTGTGTAAGTTGGGACACTTTGAGCGTGTTAGTTGAGACACCCGTTTTGCATACAAAAAGGCCTCAGCCCGACAGAGGTCACTTTCTCCCTAGTACATTTCTTTGATATTAGGGGAAATGTGAATGTTCTTAGAGCCTTTTGGATTTAATTTTTATTTGGTCTAAGTTCTTAAAAAATTGACGGGAAATAATTTAAGACGAACTAAAATTGATTAAATTAACATAAATAAATGGGTTCTGAAAGTTTGGAGTACTTTTGGTGTGGGTTTTATTTTAAAAGTGTCTCAACTTACAGACCTCTTTTTCAAATTGTCATTTTTTGGAACTTTTCAAAGAAAAATATTTTTTAGTTTTCCCGAGGGAAAAAAATTTTTTTTTTGCTTTATTTTACAGCTAAAAGACTAAGCTTTCGATCGGTACCTAACACGTGAAGTTTCAAAAGCGAATGTCCAAAAACAAAAGGTGTACCAACCTACAGACCTCTCCCCTATATACTATCAAATAAAAACACCTCTTAACGAGGTAAAAAACTAGTGACGATCGCACCTTCAACATACAAAAGTTCTGATGTCAACATTTGTGACGAAAAATTATTACACTCGTCATTAAATACACTTTTTAATATTTTCTCATTCCGCTAACTCATCAGCCGGAGAACAGGATTTGGGCTGAGCGTCGAAAATTCTATATACAGCACATGTAGGAATATGCAATAAAGTATTATAGGATTGTGATATAATTAAAAGCTTCATCGCTTAAACTTCTACACACAAAAAAAAATGGTAAAATTAACGTTTATAATTGTCAAACAGTCCCCAACCACAAAAATTGTCAATTCTACCAAGTAAATAGTTACTCTTACTTCATACGCAACTGTAAAAAATGGTTAAATGTGCCCAAACCATAATTTTGTAGTTAACTTACTATTTTTATGGTAAATGTACAATTATTTATTGGTATTTCACTGCAGCAAAGTAATTTATAAGTAATATTAAAAAGATAGGTGTCCAATTATCTTTTCAAAAGTGACATCATCCTACACCTTATAAAGGTTCGTGTTGCACTTGACTTCGAGCTATTGTGGAAGTATATTAAAGACTTAAGATAGAAAATAACCTTTAAAGTAAAGCCTTAATGACTCAGAATCTGACTTCGGCTTGGTTCATGAAGGGCTAGACCCAGTTGCAAATTATATATGAGAAGATTTGTTAAATTACCGTTGCATACTTTTATACTAAAGAAGTTACGTTAAAGTAACTATTGTTTATAGTTAAACAACTATTTAAAATGTTTGCAAGGTACAAAAACAAAAAACACACATCCCGGAAGCGTAACTATTTTAATATTAGTTTAACTATTTAATAGTTCGCAAAGCAAAAACAAATACACGGACGACTATTTTTATTGTTAAGGCACTATTTTGTATAGTTACTTAACTATCTTCATTGGTCAATTTTACAAAGCAAATTTTGTTTGTGTGTAATGTGTGTGAAAGCTTGAATGGCTGTCTGTTAGAAGCGATCTGCTTTCCGAGTTTCTTTTGCAATATTGAAAGACATCTTTCTACCATACGATGTATCACTTTTTTTTGTCCATACAATTCGACCCAGTCTAATGTACATTGCACTCCCGATCGTCACTAGATTTTTACGTCGTTAAGAGGTGTTTTTATTTGATATGAGAAGTTTTTGTTTGTTTACTTTTGCTCTCATGGGAGCTAATATATACTTTTAATTGGATTGGATTTAAACTAATTAAGTTAAAAAATCGTTTAAGTATTTTAAAATACCAGATGTCTGCAGCTTTAGTAGTTCAGAAGTTACGAACTTACGAAATTTAGCTAGTTTTAGCTTTTTTTTAGCTAAAGAAGCAGGTTTTTCCAAAAGTCGTAAAACAAAAGTTTTCTATGTGGAAAAACAATTTAAATGATTCCATGACCATAAAATACAGTTCGGATACCCTCACACAAAATTCAATACTCAGGGAGCATTAGTTGTTCGACCTGGCAAAAGTGGCTATTTTCGTTTCTAAATAACTTTTAAACGTCACTTTTTACAATAATGTGTTAAACACCAAAATTTAAGGAATCTCAAGAACTATATAGTTTAAAGTTTTAAAGGAAATCGTTAGAGCCGTTTTTAAGAAAAAGAAAAAAAAGTTAAAAATAAAATGGTTTTATGCATAAGTGTTTAACTATTGTATATACATAAATAGTGTTAAGGAGGCGTTTATTGTACCTCAAAATAAAATGGTTTTATGCATAAGTGTTTAACTATTGTATATACATAAATAGTGTTAAGGAGGCGTTTATTGTACCTCAAAAATTAAACCGCTAAACTAGTGAGTTTTTCCAAAAGTAGTAGAATTAATGTTTCTTATTTTGGGAAGAAAAAGAAAATCTTATTTTGGCTATATCATTTGACCCCTCAATCGACGCGTATTTTCAATTGGAACACAACTAAAATAATGCAAGGAGGCATTCATCCCTACAGGCCCCAACAATTTTTTACTTTCTCCGCTCTCTCTCTCCCAAGCCAATTGATTTTCTTAAAGTCTTGGTATGCAATTCTGTTAGTTTTTGCGATACCTTTTACAGCAGATTTTCAATTCTGCGGCTGTATATAGTAGTCCCATTCGCACACCCTCCTTGTGCGCTTCGTCACTACATGGACTTCCGTCCATAGTGATATATATTCTTGATAGGGACTAATAGTCGAGTCCATCTAGCCGTGTCCGTTTTTTCGTTTCTATGCGAAGTAGTATCTCAGTTTTAAAGCTATTCCTATGGTAGCCTTAAGATATAGTGGTCCGATCCGGCTCGCTCCGATATATGTACTACCTGCAATAGAAAGAAGACTTTTGGGACTAGTTCGCGTAGAAACGGACATGGCTAGATGGACTCGGCTATTGGTGCTGATCAAGAATATATATACTTCATGTGGTCGGAAACGCCTCCTTCACTGCGTTACAAACTTCTGACTTCTAAAATTATTATACCCTCTGCAAGGGTATAAAAATAGAAAAACATATTTTTTCGTTTTGAAGTAGGCATTTTGATTTTAGAGAATTTAAAACCAAAATCTAAAAATCTGATATACCTGAAACGGAACCGATTGAGATAGAGCGTTTAATGCTCTCAAAGAAGGTTAATTAAAAGGTAAGTATGCATTTTAAGTGCAAAGGTATATAAAACAACAAAGAAAATAGCTTAAATAACAGAAATTTATTTCTTGTATAAAGAAATATATTTTCAGGCTTTAAAAGCTCCTTTCTAAAGAAAAGTTTCTTGTTTTAAGAAATTTAATGTCATGTTTTAAGAAATACTTTTTTTTTGGGTTTTAGGGTAATTCTTAGTTTATTTTTATGAGTGTAATATATTTAATAATTACCGATTATGACTCCTATAGACAATAGAAGAATAAATGGTCGCCGACGTCCCATATTCAGTTTGCAGCGATCAGATAAAGATCCCAAAATGGGACAAAGAAAGAATCCAACCAAAGGGGACAATGCCCACACCAATGTCATATGCTGATGCTCAACTCCAATTTTTAAAAGTGTTGGTGAAACAAACGCTGTTTCGGCTGCGTATGAAAACTCGATACCCATAACAGCAGCAGAAACTCGAATTAATTCTGCTCTTGTCTTCGTTCTGTAACAATCAATAAAAGTAATTACAAGCAAAGTAGTACAATACAATTTTTAAAATTAAGAAATATAGATTTATTTTACCTTTCGGCAACAAATAAATAAAATCAATAAAAAATCTAAGAAGTTTTAACGCACATCAATCGACCACTATTTCGAATATGTAACCCTTATAAATATCAGATTTACGCCCCTTCAAAGTTGACCAATTTTTCGATTATAAAAATAAACTCAATTTGTAGGTAATTTAGCCCACTTCTAGGTAGAATATCTTATAAACTAGGTCTCAAACGGTCTGTTAAAATATGTTAAAGTATATGTTAGAAAGGTATGACAATATAACATTTACAGTTAACTAGACTTAGGTTTAGCGTTTAACTTAAAGTAAAACAAGAGAGAACGCTATAGTGCTCCGATTATCAGATACCTGTTACTCAGCTAAAGGGAGATAGATGTATAAAACTTTGATCGTGCATAATTTTTAACGAATGGTCCGATTTGAAAAATTTGTTTTACATTTCAATAGGTATTGATACACACAATAAAACTGCGTTTTTACTTTTTCAAAATCTTTAAAGGTGTGGGCGCCAGAAAGTCCTTTAAGACGATTGTGGGCGTTGGAGGTATGTGTGTGTGGGTAATCCCAACTTTCTAGTATCTGTAGTTTCCGAGAACTCAGCATTCATACAGACGGACAGACAGACGGACATGGCTAGATCGACTCGGCTAGTGATCCTGGTCAAGAATATATTTACTTTATAGGGTCGGAAATGCTTCTTTCTAGCTGTTACATACTTTTGCACGAATACAACATACCCTTTTACTCTACGAGTTGGGTATAATTATGGTACTCACAATGGTAGCAAATGGTAGCTGTAGCAAATCTTCCAATCGGTTACATGAAGTCTGCCACGTTTGATGTTAAAACAAGAGAGAACTCTATAGTCGGGTGCCCCGACTTTCAGATACCCGTTACTCAGCTAAAGGAAGTGCGAGGGAGATGGAGATATAAAATTTTGATCGGGCATAACTTTTTAACGAATGGTCCGATTTGAAAATTTGTTCTACTTTTTGATAAGTATAACTAAACACATTTGTATGCATTTATACTTCTCCGAAATCTTTAAAAATGTGGGCGCCAGACACATTTTAAAATCATTTGTGGGCGATTGTGGGCGTTAGAGAAGGCGTGGAGCTCGGCTGAAATAAACTTCCGCTGCGTAGGAAGCCCAAGAATATGTGTGGGTAATCCCAACTTTCTAGCTTTGGCTGTTTCTCAGCGTTCATACAGATAAACGGACGGACAGACAGACATGGCTGTCTCCTGCTTGTTACTTGTCACGTTCTTTTGAAAAAAAAATTCTATAAATTTCATCCTTCGTTGTACAAGGCTGATATTTATTTCAAAAATTCGGGTAAAGACGCCTCTAGATGCCTGGACAATATTTTGAGGCACATATTTTTCCATGTATTTTGTTAGGCCTGTTCACCGCATCAAATTGGTTGTGAATAATTGCACATAATTCTTGAGGTTCGACAAGTCTTGGTATTCCACTGCTTGCATGTCCAGTGCTTGCATCTTATCGCCGCTTGGCTGTCCACGAAGAATCGTTTGGTCGGTTTATATTTTGAGCTACTTTGGCCGCTTTCCTTTTGGCGAAGACTTCTTCCTGGAATATGCTGCAGTCGCTGGTTAGCTTATAGGACAGCCTTATTTCAGGGCCCATACAGTAGAAGCCCACTCCTACTCCACCTTCCATCTTGGAGCCGTCTGTGTATATGTAGGTGTTGAGTCTGGTCCCAACCCGATGTTTTGATGTAGAAAAGAATTAAACTACGGCCGAAACTTTTCTTCGTCACATTACCTTATGTTCGTTTAAAGAGCTGCAGTTGGGGTTGACCTCAGCGCCCCGTTATGCCGCTTAGTTCTCTCCATGAGCTCGGTGTAAGTCGTCTATTTATTGGCTTGCCACCACACTAAAGCTCCATACAGCAGAGTCGGACGCACCACAGAGATGTAGATCCAGTGCAGAGTAGATAAAATTGAATTGAATTGAAATGAAATGAATTGAAATGAATATTGTGCCACGGTGGCCTTTTCCACTACATTGGGTCTCCATGCCAGCTTGCAGTCCTGTACTGTGCCGAGGTATTTGACCTGTGTTTTCGGGGTCAGCCTGGTTGCGCCAAATTTCGGTGGAGTCAACTTTGGTACCTTGTTTCTCTCAATAAAAAGAATGAGGTCCGTCTTGTCCGCATCGATTCTGAGGCCCACCTCTTCCGCCCACTCACATATCTCCCTGAGTGTTGATTCCGTTATGAAGCTGGGGTTCGATGGACAAACTCCCGTAATACTTATGTTGTTCGCATAATCTTTTATTTTTGGGGCTGTCCTGTCGAATCTCTTAATTGTGTCGTCGACCACCAAATCCCATAAGACAGGCGAGAGGACCCCACTGTGTGCCCCTTTACCATGGAAGCAGTGCCATACAGAAAAGTATTCAATAAAATCATAAAAGTGCAGTGACGCTAATGTTTATATTGATAAATTTCTTAATAAATACAAAACATAATACCTAAAACTGGAACTAAACCTCGATTATTGTAATCGATTATTGATTCTGAACGACGATCGCACACAACGTAAACGTGAGCATGGCGAGAGACGAGAGACTTCTCTTTTAAAGCAACCGAAAATAATGCAAGCTCTGATATAGCGCGGTCAAATATCCCCAATTCGATCGAATTCTTAAACGTAGAGAGCCAGAGAGCGCATTCTTGCTCCCCATCGCTACCATCGTTGTCTCTGCAGCCAAAGAGCGCAGTATCTAGCATTGCAATTTCTTTGACAACGTCAACCGTAACAACAACAACCGCAACTGTATCTCCAGAGTGTTTAACGACATCATCAGCTAGCAGCGCAAATATTAATACGTCTGCCGCTGCGCTGCTCGAAAAAAAGAACAAAAACAATGAACATATTAAGCCGGCTGTGCAGACTGGTATGGATCGCTACATCCAAATAAAACAGTTTACAGCCTCCAGATCAAACCCTGAAGTCTTCTTCTCGAGTGCAGCCATTTCCTCACTAGGACCCATAAACTCTAACAAAAATGTGACTTACGCAAGCGCTTTAAAATCGGGACTGGCTACCCCTGCCTCAAAAAGTTCATTTCTGCAATCAGCATTCCAAGAACTCAACACGGCTCAGCAGCATCAATCGCTGGAGCAGCCTTAATGCAACTTTGAAGCTATGATATGCAGCCTACAACAGAGCCTTTATGTTGTTTATGCGCACAACTATGAAATTTTTAATACGAAACCAAAATCGATTGATTCAAAAGCTGGTTTCACAACTATCCAAATACTGACTTCCCTACGGATATCTACGTGGAACGCTTCGCAGCATAAACTTGAGTTAGCTCAATTCCTACTCGACAGTCATATCGACGTAATGCTGCTTTCAGAAACACACCTCACAAACAAATACAATTTTCTAATACGAGGATATTCATTCTACTGAACAAATCATTCAGATGGAAAAACACATGGTGGGACTGGAATTCTAATCAGAAGCCGTATTAAGCACCACTATCATAACAAAATTGCTAAAAACTAATAACTAAACTAATAAAAAAATACTGGCAATACACTTACATTAGACGCCGTAGCTGCCCCTCTCGCTTCATTATAGCTGAAGATGAGTTTATGCAGTTTTTCAAGTCACGAGAAGACCACTTCATAGCAGCAGGAGACTACAATGCCAAGCACACACGGAAAGAAGTTCAATAATGCAGTTATCAACGCCAAGAGCAAGCTCGAATAAGTTTCTTCTGGCACACCAAAATACTGGCCGGCAGACCCAAAGAAACTACCCGATTTAATAGACTTTTCGATTACCAAAATCATTTCTGAAAATGTAATAAGCGCCGAATGCCTTTCGGATCTTTCATCTGATCACTCACCTGTCCAGTTTATTTTACTTCGACATCCAGGAACATTGGAACAATCATTAAAATTGACCTCACAGAAAACCAACTCGGTTAAATTCAGAAAGTATATTAGCTCACACATTGAGCTAAGTCCTCATCTCAACGATGAATCCGACGTAGACAGCCTTGTTAATTCACTGGAGTCTGTACTCGTCTCTGCAGCTCGTGCTTCAACACCTCCAATTATAAATACACAATGCAATCAGAAGAAGTCAAACCGTGATGCCCATTAGAAATCCCGTAGGCTGCTGGGCGAGCAGCGATGCAGACGGAGCCAGCACGTTTGCCAACCACCTTAAAAATGTATTCCAACCAAATCCGACTTTACCATATGAATCTCAGCTTCAACATGAGCCAATTGAGTTTCGCCCAAACAAAATCGTTAGCATCATCAAAAATCGACTGAATCCGAGAAAGTCCACGGGCTGCGACCACATAACTCCAAAAATGATCATTGAGCTCTCATACTGCGCCGTTTGCACTAGCTTTTCAATGCAATGACAAAAATTGGCCACTATCCAGTGAGGTGGAAAAAGTCAATTATAATAATGATAACAAATCCGGGAAAAGACTACAAAATCTCCACGTCGTACAGACCCATAAGCATACTTTCATGCATATCTAAACTCTTTGAAATGCGTATCGACTCGGATTAACACATACCTAAGACTCCAGGAGGTAATCCCGTCACATCAATTTGGGTTTCGTGAAACGCACGGAACAATTGAGCAGGTCAACCGGATAACATCAGTGATTCGGAACGCGTTGGAAAGGCGATAGTACTGTACTGCCATATTTATCGATGTCTCTCAAGCATTTGATAGAGTCTGGTTAGAAGGTCTAATGTACAAGATCAAGACAATGTTCCCTTACAACACCCACAAGCTTTTAGAGTCTTACCTTTACGGCAGAAAATTTGTTGTGAGGTGCAACACTGTTATATCTGATGATTTCACTGTTGGAGCAGGAGTTCCTTAAGATTGCGTGCTAGGGCCAACATTATATGTCCTCTACACAGCAGACATCCCGACAAGAACACGACTAACAACATCTAAGTTTGCTGATGATACAGATATTCTTAGCCCCTCAAGATGTCCGATGCAAGCAACTGCGCAGCTAGCCCTCCATCTGGTCGATGTTGAAAAATGGCTATCAGACTGGCGAATCAAAGTGAACGAACAAAAATGCAAGCACGTTGCGTTCACCCAGAACAGGCAAAACTGCCCGCCGCTTACGCTAAACAACACCATACTCCGGCAAGCAAACAAAGTGACTTATCTAGGAGTACACCTCGACCGAAGACTCACATGGCGCCGGCACATTGAAGCCAAAAGAACACACCTAAAGCTAAAAGCCAGTAGCCTCTATTGGTTTATCAACGCTCGGTCTTCCCTTATCCTTGAATATAAAGTCCTGCCAGCAATCTTCGAACTCTGTCGAAAATCTTGAGAACAATCACAGGGGCACCGTGGTAAGTTTTCATCAAAACATTCTACCAGTCAAAGAAGAGATCGCAGAACAGAAGGATATGTACTTTACCAAGCTATTCTTGCACGTCTTCGTCGCAATAACCTACCCACCCAGCGACCGACTTGAGGGAAGCGCAACCAGAATGAAACCAGAAAGTTAAATTCTAATGTTAACATTCGTAAACTTATTGTTAGTCTCAAAATTAAGAGAAATTCAATAAACACTGTTGCCACCCAAATCTAGCACTCTTCTTAATGCTCAAAATCATCTGATGCTAAGAGCGAATTGGCATGAATTCTTTGTCTCCAAATTAGCTAATCTCGTTTAGACATCCATTCGGAAATCTTTTAACATATGACCAAAAATCAGAATATGTCCGACCTTCCACCAGAAAGAACACGTGTTCACCATAACCGAGTTGCCTTTGTCAGTCTGTTCAATTTAAATATGCGTTCAATATGCGAACCAGGGTAGTTCTCAAGGGCTACGTTTCCGTATTCGTATGCTTTTCCGCCAAAGCGGTCCACTTGGAAGCCGTCTCCGAACTTAGTTCAAAGGCATTCTTGCAAGAAAGGTTGTGTCGGACCATGGTCGAAATTTTCTTGGCGCCAGTAGAAAATTTACCGAAAACTTCGAAGAGTTCAGGAAATCTGCAATTGAGCATGTTTCTAGCCTGTTCAGCAGTCGTGAACTCGAGTGGCAATTCATACCCTTTAGCTGCACATATGGGCAGATTCTGGGAGGCTGCCGTTAAAAGTTTCAAAAAGCATTTTACTCGGACAGCAGGTACCAAATATTCACATTCGAGAAGTTCACCACCGTACTTGTTAAAATTCTCAATTCTCGTCCGCTATGTTGAAGACTTACTGCCACTAACTCCTGGCCATTTCCTACGATGAGCACCTTTAAGAGCCCTTTAATGCGGTTTAATGCTTCAAGCGCTTTAGCACCCAATGGCGACATGAGTAGCTTCATGAGCATTACCGAAGGTATAAATGGAAACTACCAAAGGCCAACCATTCAATTATTGACATCGTCATTATCAAGGCAGACGCCTGTCCACCCATGCACTGGCGTCTTGGAAAAGTCATACGCTTACATCCAAGCGACAATTTGATTGTCACTCGAGTACACAAGTCGTGTTTTTCGACCGCCCCGCAAAAATCACAAATTTCTCGAGCAAAATAATAAGCAAAACAAATATAAAGCAACAACCTTCTAAAACTGGCTTTAACTTTAACTTTAACCACATTAAAGCACTAAAAGCGAGAAGTTAAAATCTTTAGTCGCAACCACACACAACCAAACAAAAATCGAAGCCGGCTAAAGAAAAACTCAAAAACAAAAAGAATAACAAGAAAGACAGAAAAGCAGAAGGCATAATTCGGCCTATTCACCAGACTCAAAAAAAAAAACAGAAGAAAAAGGAAAACATGGTTCTTCCAGAGGGAAAGCGTTTAAAAGAAGTCTCTGGCTCTAAGCGCGGCCGCCCTTCAGATGCCCCCAATGACACCCCCTCACCTTTGCTAATAGCGGCCATAAATAGCCGCTTTCAGATGCCCCCAATGACACCCCCTCACCTTTGCTAATAGCGGCCATAAATAGCCGCTTTGATGAACAAGCTCTGCTGATAAAGTCCACCATCCGCGAGGTTGAGGATAGGATGCTCGAGGTGCTGAAGGAAAGGCTCCTAGGTGTGACCACTGAGATGAATCACATGGCCGATCGCATGTTAAAGCTGGAGAGGGAGGTGGAGGAGCTGCGCTCCCTGAAATCCCAAATTGGCACTGTGCAAGGTAAACTTGATGCACAGCGTGCCGAAAGTGATGCGTGCGTAGTACGCATGCATGGAGTCCCCTTTGTGGCAGGCGAAAAACTACGGCCCCTTTTTAACAAGTTGTGTTTTTCGACGAACCTTGTTCCTGCGCCGAGAGTTCGCGACATTTTCAGGGTCCGGAAATCGCAAAATTCCCTGGTGGACCCTCCAATTCTAATAAAATTAGAAACGACAAGGGAAAAAGTGTCCCTTCTTCGCGCACTGGGTGAATACCGACGAACAACCAAACAACAACTGAGCATACACCTGTTGGGCTTTGACTCGCCGGCCGCTCTCTACGTTAACGAGCAGCTTTCAAGAGATAATTTCATTATCTTTAAAGAAGCCATGCGCTTAAAGAAGAAGAAATCTCTTGCTGCTGTATTTACGCGCCGTGGTATTGTGCACGTGAAGTGCAGTGAGAGAGATGACATCCACATTATCCAGCAGCTTGATGAGCTCTCAGCGTTCTCTGCTGCTGAGTCAGCTCTCTCCCTTTCCGGATCAGGTGCCCTGCTTGCCGAAGGTACCTCTCATGATCAAAATAGCTTTCGTCAATAAAATCTCCTATGCAGTTGAACTCGTTAAGAGTATAGTTTTTTAGAGAAATTCTATCATTCTATTTGTAATCTCTCTTTATCTAAATCTAGCTTGTGCCTTCTCAATTCATATGTGCGTTTCCCAATTTTCCCTATATCTTAATATTAATGCAGGTCAACACAAATAATGCAACAGCGAGCAGTCTGCTTAAAATTCTCTGTAATCAGAAAGTGGGGTTGACGGTTGTTCACATAAATGCTCAAAGCCTGGTCAGAAAAATGGTTGAGTTTAGGGAACTACTTGTTGGTTCAAATGTTGATGTGGTCTGTTTTTCAGAAATATGGTTTGTCAGTGGCTATAGTGAATGTGATGGTTATGTATTGTACAGATCCGACAGAGTAAACCACGCAGGTGGTGTAGCCATTTATGTAAGCAACAAATATACTTCGAAACTACTACTACTACTACTATATCGTAGATCGTCGTTTTAAATCAAAAATCCTAATCTGTTGTATTTATAGACCCCATCGAACAACTGAATATAATGATCTCACACAGGCTGTATCTAATATATCTGTTGGGTACGAAAACGTTATCCTGGGTGGAGATCTTAATATCAACATAATCAAAGAACAAAATGTGCAGAATGATTTTAGATCTCTTGGACTTGGTTAATTCCAACTTACCTACCCATTTCACTAGTACCTGCAGCTCTTTGTTAGATGTTTTCTTTGCTAGTGATCCGTCCAAAATCCTTCTCTATGATCAGTTGTGTGTGCCATCGTTCTCTAAACATGACTTGATTTTTTTGACATATGATTTTATTTCTGATAATTCACCCCGGCTTTTTAGCTATAGAGACTATAAATCAATCAATTGCAATAACCTACTAACCGAATTTGACAATTATGACTGGACCAGTATTGAAACTTAACTTGGACACAGGACCAACTCCTATTATTTAACTCCAACATTCGACAGTTATTTGAACACTGTGTCCCTTTAAAAACAAAAATACATAAACCAGCCAATCAGCCTTGGTTTAATTTGGAAATTAAAAAACAAATTAACCTGCGGGATAATGCCTATAAACGCTGGAAAAGATATAAAACGGAGAGAAATTTAGTCACGAACCTTATCTCCTCTTCTAAAAGTAGATTTTATAACAATAAATTCGATAGCGCCTAGTAGAGTTTTAAGGGTTTGATGAGCCTGGGGATAGGTAAACAAAAAGCAGCGGCTAAATCAGACCTTGATGTATTTGCCCTTAATACGCAATTTTCTGAGGTTCCTTCTCTCATTCCATCACAAAATTTGTACCTGAACTTAACGACATCCTGTGATAATATTTTTAGCTTTATGTCTGTACGTCCATGTGATGTTCTTGAATGTATACTTAAAGTAAAATCAGACGCCGAAGGCCTAGATAACGTTAGTCTCAAGTTTATAAAAATGTTGCTCGTGAAATTAATTTGTCATATTACCCACATCTTTAATACTGTGTTTACCAACTCAATGTTTCCCGATTGTTGGAAAATCGCAAAAATTCTGCCCATCCTGAAATCAAAAAATGAATTTAGACCAATATCCATATTGCCCTTCTTAGCGAAGTCCTTTGAGCAGCTAGTTGCTTTCCAGATGCAAACTCCCCTGGAAAACAATCAACTTCTTAGTTGTAAGCAATCAGGTTTTAAAAAGCACAGAAGTGGTACAACTGCCATTTTAAAGATATCCGAAGATATACGCCAAAATATTGCTGACAGTAAAGTAACCCTTTTAACACTTCTTGACTTTAGCAAAGCTTTTGACTCGATAAATCATGAAATTCTCTGTACAAAGATTCGCAACCTGTATAATTTCTCGGCAAGTGCAGTAAGCCTCATCCGAACATATCTTTCCTATAGGTTGCAGGCCGTGGTCTCCGGGTCGCTTAAGTCATCTTTTCTACCCCTCACGCAGGGAGTCCCACAAGGCTCAGTTTTAGGTCCGCTTCTTTTCTCGTTATATGTAAATGACCTCCCTAAATGTATTTCTTTATGTGATGTGCACCTTTATGCAGATGATGTCCAATTATATGTTAGTCGTCCGCTAAGTCAAATTAGAGAGTGTATTAGAATGAGCAACAATGAGATTAAACAAATAAATAATTGGGCTGATGCTTAAAACCTTGCTTAAAACCCACTGTAGTTCCACTTAAACATGACTTTTTTTTGTTTGTCATCTCAACACTCCTTATCCTCGCAAAAGTCCAAAATAACCTTGCTTTTCTCACCTTCACCCTTTTTTTACTAAGGTAAGGTAAGTACGGTTACTTTTACCGTCACCCTAATCTAGCAAATACCCCCTTAGCCACAACTTAACCCCGGATTAACCTCACTTTATTCCCACCTTAAACCAATCGTTCTGGTATTCTAAATCAATTATTTTGGTCAGGTAAATTAAAGGAAAACCCTTAAAAACTTAAAAAAAATATTTAAAATAATACACAAATACCTCAACAGCTGGATTAAAATATTTCGTATTTTTGCGTAAACTGTGGAAGTAATTCGATCTAAAAGTCTAAATTTTGCGATTTCTAAGGTTTACTGTGAGTCTTTTGGAGACACATTTCTTAAACATTTCCTTCTTGCGCCCAACCTCTATAACACAATTTATGTCAAATTCTTTAAAACTTTGTGTAGTTAGGCTTTTTTCGGGACGCCTTTACCTTTTGAATTACAATTGCATCCATTGGATGATCCGTGTATTTTATCCCAATTGTGAAATTTAGTTAATTATACCCGTTACTCGTAGAGTAAAAGGGTATATAGTATTCGTGCAAAAGTATGTAACAGGTAGAAGGAAGCTTTTCCGACCCTAAAAAGTATATATATTCTTGATCAGGATCACAAGCCGAGTCGATCTATAAAAGCTAGAAAGTTGGGATTACTCACACATATTCTTTGGCTTTCTACGCAGCGCAAGTTTGTTTCAGCCAATCGCCACGCCCCCTCTAACGACCACAATCGCCCACAAACGATTTTAAAATGTGTCTGACACCCACATTGTTTAGGATTTCGGAGAAGTATAAATGCAATTTTGTTGTGTTTAGTTATACCTATCGAAATGTTTTTCAAATCGGACCATGCGTTAAAAAGTTATGCCCGATCAAAGTTTTATATCCCCTTAGGTGAGTAACGGGTATCTGATAGTCGGTGCACACGTCTATAGCGTTCTCTCTTGTCCGACTTGTCTTGTCGATGTGTGTGTGTGTGTCATTTCGTTTTTACATGTAGTTTTGACTACTGAAAGTTTTTTACTGCTCTCCCCTTGAAATCTATTCTAAAAATTATTTAAAGTCAAAACAAAAAATCCTTATGGATTTAAAGGATTAGCTGCAAATTTGACTTAAAAGTGCATCCATTAAATAATCTGTTTTGGTAACCAAATTGTGAAGTTTTTTAAACCAGAAAAAAAAAATTGGCCGTCTCTCTTCCGCAACAAATGACTCTCTCTGCTCTTTACTCTCTCGCTCTGCTTCTGCTGACGTTGTTTTTGTTAGAGCTGTGTTCGGAAATCGTTCGTGAGCGGTCCGAACTCACGAAGCCCAAGAATATGTGTGGGTAATCCCAACTTTCTAGCTTTTGTAGTTTCAAAGATCTCAGCGTTCAAACGGACGGACAGACAGACGGACAGACGGACATGTCTAGAGCGACTCGGCTAGTGATCCTGATCATATATATATATATATATTTTATAGGTACGGAAATGTTTCCTTCTAGCTGTTACATACTTTTGCACGAATACAGTATACACTTTTACTCTAGGAGTAACGGGTATAAAAACAACGTGCTGCCAAATAGGCCCCCAGAACCATAAAATCTAACAAAAAAATCATATAATTTAATTAACCGTAGGTCCAAAATCAAATATACTTTACTGATTTTACGGCATAGCTCCACACTCTAAGCAAAAACGGGTCCAATCGTAAAATCGGTGCGGAAAAATTTATTAAGTGCCCCAATTGGAAGTCGGTTGGGGCTCATCTCCTGGGGTTTTAAAGATTTACATACATAAAGCTTAAAATAAAAAGATCAACTTGTTAGGATGAAAACTGTGGGAATGGTTAACATGTTAAGCAACTAATTTCGAATTTTTTAAGTGTCCTGGGAGTCCTTAGGAACCGAATTTGAAAAAATCTTTTCATAGTGCACCAATTCTCTAAGACACGATTCAACCCCAATTTATTCTGTAATTTTAGGTCTAATGGTTTGGGCTGTGGGAACATGACGCAAATCGACATCTACTCTTTTATAGTAATACTCGATTACTATAGACAACACTAATGAAATATATGAACTATCTGCATACTACAATTTTTACATTTACTCCGCGTTACTTTTAAAAAAAATCATGTTAAAAACCGTCTCGAAAAAATTAGATTAAAAAAAAAGTCCAACCAGACTGGGGTACCAATTTGCTCGAACTTTAAAACACTTACATGTTGTGCTAATGAATTATTTTTAAAACGGTACGTACACCATACATCCAGTTTTAATTATACCCGTTACTCGTAGAGTAAAAGGGTATATTGTATTCGTGCAAAAGTATGTAACAGGTAGAAGGAAGCGTTTCCGACCCTATAAAGTATATATATTCTTGATCAGGGTCACTAGCCGAGTCGATCTAGCCATGTCCGTCTGTCCGTCTGTCCGTCTGTCCGTCTGACCGTCTGTCCGTCTGTCCGTCTGTCCGTCCGTATGAACGCTGAGATCTCAGAAACTACAAAAGCTAGAGAATTGGGATTACCCACACATATTCTTTGGCTTCCTACGCAGTGCAAGTTTGTTTCAGCCGGGGGCCACGCCCCCTCTAACGCCCACAATCGCCTAACGCCCACAATAAACGAGTTTAAAAAGTGTCTGCCGCCCACACCTTTAAAGATTTTGGAAAAGTAAAAATGCAGTTTTATTGCATTTATCAATACCTATCGAAATGTAGAAGAAATTTTTCATATCGGACCATTCGTTAAAAAGTTATGCCAGATGAAAAATGTTCTATCTCCATCTCCCTCGCACTCACTTTGGCTGAGTAACGGGTATCTGATAGTCGGGGTACCCGACTATAGCGTTCTCTCTTGTTTTTAGTTATGATCCCGACGAATAACTGTTATTTATTTATCCGTTACTAAAAGGGTATATTATGTTCGTGCAAAAGTCATGTCCGTCTGTATGAACGCTGAGATCTGGGAAACTATAAAAGCTAGAGGATTGGCATTTTGCGTGCAGATTCTTGGAATTCCTACGCAGCGAAAGTTTGTTTTATTAGGGTGCCACGCCCCCTGTAACGCCCACAACCCCATTAACTCAAAAACCTGTCTGGCGCCTACGTTTCTGCCTTTCATGGCCAGTGCTACCATTTTCATGCAATAGATGGCGCCGTAGTCGCGTGTTTATGGTAACTCAGGTCGGTTACCACTGATTTGATTTATAAGTTTTATTCGTTTTTGATCAGTTTACAAAGTTTCACAATTACACACGTTTGTCGTAGAAGCTTGGCGTCCGCAGAGAGAGTGTAACCGTTTTTGTCGCAAAGGGCAAATACTCGAGTTTCGTGCAATTTAGGATTTTGGATTAGTACCGTTTCCATCCGCTGGGTGGCTTCTTAGTCTGGACCGCCACAGTACTCCCTCCCTAGTGACGACGTCACGATGTTATGAATTGGACTCTTCGCTTCTCGTAGGTTAGTGATTTGCCATTGCTTTCAGGTTGATCCAGTTGAGCATCACTTCTGAGTAGAAAAGCTGGTTTTATTCTGTCCACAGACACTGCTACTTCTTTTCCGTTGACATTTAAAGTAAATACTCGGTCATTGTTGCGGTGTACAACTTCAAATGGGCCAGTGTATGGTGGCTCCAATGGATGTTTGACGGCATCGGTGCGAATGAATACGTGGGAGCATTTGTCTATTCCTTTAAGACGGAACATTTTTTGCTATGGTGTGCAGCTGGAGTTGGTCGTATTTTTCGCATTTGTTCGCTAAACTACTAATAAAAGTGGCAGGATCTGGGCTTGCATCTATGTCTTCGAAGAATTCGTTTGGCAAACGTACCAACGTACCGTAGAGCATCTCGGCAGCCGATGAGTTGAGATCCTCCTTAAAGCACGTTCGTAGTCCTAGCAAGACGACAGGTAGCAGTTCTGGCCAAGGAGTGTTGGGGTGACACATCAGAGCCTTAAAAGACATGTGCCATCTTTCAATCATCCCGTTTGACTGTGGGTGATACGCAGTCGTATGGATGTGTTCACTTCCCATAAGTCCAGCCAGTTCCTTGAAAAGCGCAGACTCAAACTGAGTGCCTTGATCGGTCGTTATGGTTTTGGGTGTTCCAAAACGCGCAACCCATTGTGACCAGAAAGCATTGGCCACCGTCTCGGCTGTGATGTTCGTGAGAGGAATAGCTTCGGGCCAACGGGTGAATCTGTCTATCATGGTGAGACAGTACCGAAAGTCTTGGTGGAACGACATGATGACGATGTCCAGATGCGTGATTAAATCTGTCGTTAGGAACTGTGATCTTCTCTGGAGTTAAATGATTGTGCCAGTTGATCTTAGCACGTTGGCAAAGCAGACAGGTCCGGCTCCATTCAATAACGTTTTTCCGCATTGCTGGCCATACAAATTTTTGCTTTATTTGTTGCAGCGTCGATCTTCCGCTCGGATGCGAAAGGCTGTGGAAAAATGAGAAAATTTTGTTGCGAAGAGTAGTGGGTACGTTCGGCCGAACGGTGTTTGTTGAAACATCACAATACAGCAAAATATTGTCATCGTAACGGATTCTTTCCAGTCGAAGAGAAGTGGTTCCCTGCAGTAAGTTCGGCAGCTCGGAATCAACTGACTGTGCTTCCTCGATTTCCCGTAGTGTGACCGAAACTGGCATGTTGATTGCACAGAGCCTAGAGAAAGCGTCTGCGACTGTATTTTCAGCTCCTTTGACGTGGACGATTTCGGTCGTAAACTGCGAAATGTAGCCCAGATGACGGAGTTGCCTTGGTGAAGCCTTTTCTGGCCGTTGCCTAAAAGCATAGACGAGAGGCTTGTGGTCCGTTTTGATGCAAAGTATGCGACCCTCGAGGAAATGCTTGAAGTATTTTATGGCTTCATAAATCGAGAGTAATTCCCGATCGTATGTGCTGTAGTTTTTTTCAGTGTCCATGAGTTTCTTTGAGAAAAAACCAAGTGGTTGCGTATGGCCGTCGATTACCTGTTCTATTGCGGCACCGATCGCGACATCAGAAGCATCACAAACCAGGACGAGTTGTGCAGTTGGGCTCGGATGAGCCAACAGTACCGCATCTGTGACACTTTGCTTGCATGCCTCATAGGCGGCGATACGATCTGGAGTCCATTCGACCAATCGTTGATCGTTTTTTCTGACGTTCCTCAGAAGCTCTGAATGTGGTGCTTGGATGTGGGACGAACGGGGTAGGCACCTTCGATAATAGTTGATGATGCCGAGGAATCGTCCGAGTTCGCAGATTGTAGAGGGTCTCGCATAGTTTTGAATAGCTTCTACTCGATAACTTGGAGGCTTGATTCCGTGTTCATTGATGATGTAACTTAGAAACTGCACCTCGGCTTGTGCCAGCTGACACTTGCTAAGGTTGATGCTGAGTCCATGGCTACGAAGGAACTCCAAGACTGCACGAAGATGTTTTTCATGTTCCTCAGGAGTATTAGACATAATCAGGATATCGTCTACATAGCAATAGACGAAATCGACGCCACGAAAAATATTGTCGATGAATCTTTGGAATGTTTGCGTAGCATTCTTTAGACCGAACGGCATATAGAGGAACTCGATTAGGCCAAACGGAGTGCAAACGGCGGTTTTTGATAAGATCGAGTGTAGAAAATATTTTTTTTCCGTGTAGCTGCTCCGAGAAGTCATGGATGTGCGCAATTGGATAACGGTCAGGTACCGTTATAGCATTCAGCTTGCGATAGTCCCCGCACGAACGCCAACCACCATCCTTTTTGCTGACCATATGTAACGGGCTTGAACATTGGCTTTTGGAAGGGCCTTCATTGATCAAGAAGTTGATCTCTGCTTTCGCGGTGATTAGTTTCTCACCAGACAGACGGCGTGGGCGATCGGATATTGGGCTTCCTGTGGTTTCTATGTAGTGCTTTACATCGTGCCGGCTGCTTGTCTTGTGTGCTGGTATGGTGACGTCCACGAATTCCAGCAGTAGGCTTCGAAATCTGCATTTACCATTAATGGTGGACACAGAGTGATGTTTCGCGTTTGATAGCGAAGCCTGGCTCGACAAATTGGTGTTTGCATCGATCAGTTGTTTTCCTTTGACGTCGATGAGCAGGTTGAAATGGGACAAGAAATCAGCGCCTATAATAGCTATCTCGGTGTCAGCTACGATAAAAGGCCACATGAAGGAACGGCGAAGACCAATGTTTAGGTCAACCACCACGCTGCCGTAGGTGTGGATGACAGTTCCATTTGCTGCATACAATGTGAGATCGCTTTGTTTGACGTTTTGCGTAGCTCGTGAGCGTGGCATGACTGAGACCACAGAGCCCAAGTCTATGAGGAATCTGCGGTGTGAGATGAATGAGAATCGGTAATGTGAAGACGGATTTCTGAGAACATGTTAGGTTGGACTGGATGCTCGCCGTTGCTAAATTGGCTGCCACCCTCCAGCCCTGAAGGCGATAGCTGCATTAGTTTAAAGGATGTGCGAAAGACCAAGGAGATTTGCACTTGCGTGCACCACTTCCAAAGCGACGATGGTAATAACAAAGCTATTGCTGGTCATCTGACTGCTGCGACTGCGCACGGGTGTCATTCGGAGATTGAGTGCGTGGCTGAGAACCAGAACGGTACTGAGACGAACCGCGTGTCTGGCTGACAGATCGGTCTCTCGCTTGACGTTTGAGCTCACCTTGAATTGTGTCGACCTTTTTGGCCAGTTCGGTGATACTCTTGAACGCGTCCGGCGGCGTCACCGCATTCACCGTAGTGCCAGCGGTTACGTTGCTTGAGCCAATGGCAAAGGTGCTGCCGGAACCCATGGTTTCTAGCATTTTGTCTGCTACTTTTACAAGTTTCTCGAGATCATTTTCTACCCATATCGATAAAATAGGGCGAATGTTTTGGGGCATCTCGGCGAGGAACAGTGTGCGGATTATTGACTCGCTGCTTGACTCAGGAGCCAGACGACGCATATGAGCCAGAATTTGTGAAGGCTTCAGACCAGCAGTTCCTCCACCTTGTAGTAAGCGGCGTAGCTTAGACTCGGCTGACTCTGCAAACTTATCGAATAACCGGGCTTTTAGAGTGTCGTATTTGTTAGCCGCTGGCGGGTGAGTAACTAAATCCTTTACGGTCAAAACAACGTCTGGATCCAAGTTGACGGTAATGTAGTCGAATTTGTCATCATCGTTGTTGACGCCGTGCAAGCGAAAAGAGCGATCCACTTGGGCGAACCACAATTGCGGATTGTTGCTTGTGAATTTCGGTAGGCGAATTGTTGCTCGTGCCGATGGAGCCGTGTTAGCCGTCTGCGCTGAAGAAGAATTAACCTGCAATGCCTCGACTTGGGCTTGCAGATCTCTGATCGAGTCCAGCAATTGTTGCGACTCGTCGGTCATGTTGAAGTTGGCGTCGTTGTAAAAGATTAACCTTCGAGGAACAAGCGATCGCAGATTGTATCGGCGTTCGGCGGGCATACACTTTTTGATGTGTTGGTGGCGTCGCTTCAGCTTTGTGTGTGTGTGAGGTTGAAAGACTGAAGTTCTGTGCAAATTTAAATTTTGCCTGTTTTTTGCGCAATTAAAGAGTATTTGCAGTCTGTTTAAGCTCGGGGTCACCACTATGGTAACTCAGGTCGGTTACCACTGATTTGATTTATAAGTTTTATTCGTTTTTGATCAGTTTACAAAGTTTCACAATTACACACGTTTGTCGTAGAAGCTTGGCGTCCGCAGAGAGAGTGTAACCGTTTTTGTCACAAAGGGCAAATACCCGAGTTTCGTGCAATTTAGGATTTTGGATTAGTACCGCTTCCATCCGCTGGGTGGCTTCTTAGTCTGGACCGCCACATGTTCAACACTGCTTCTGGTGCTGGAAAAAAGCTGCCAGCTATAAAAGGACGCCAAAATCAAATGGAGTATTTTAACTATTTGTCCTTTATGGTCACTCTAGTTATGTTATTGCAAAATCAAAATTATTTTAAATGGAGCGCGTGAAAAAGATATAAGACGAATTCATTTTAAAGTGTATGTGTATAATATTAAGTGTATATTAACGTGTATCTAATAGTCGAAGCACTCGACTATAGCGTTCTCTCTTGTTTTCAACATTTATTATACAACTCAGAAAATTAAAGTTTTACTTTACAAATCAGAAAATAACTGTTAAAATGTTAAATTTAGCTGGGTACCTGCTATTCGAACTCTAGTTATTTTATTAAAAAGAATAAAACGAAAAATACGTAAAATGTTTCGAATTTGGCCTCAATTATAATAACGAAGTATTTTTTTCGGAAGTGCCACAGAATAGGCGCAGAGCTAAAGGGGGCTTCATCACTATAAATTGTACTATACTCCACGTCACTTCAACTTCAACACCCCCAATTTTTAATGGAAACAAGAAAGTGCTAAAATCATTCCGACCCCTGTTAAGGGGTTATATACCTTTTTGAGCGAAAAAATTGAGGGAACTTTGAATTTTTTTTCAGGTGTGTAGCAATTATTTTATGAAACTGAAGTTATTATTTATTGATAGTACATGTTTTTATCGAAATAACAAGCGTTTCATCTTAAAAATATATGAATAATTTACAAAGTTATGGCAATTCTCTCGGAACCCTTTTTTTTATAGCGGCTTGCGGTGACCACGATTGCACAAGAACTATTTGGTCGATATTCTTCATTTTTTTTTTTAATTATTCGTAATGATTGTGCCGAGTTCGTGAACGATTCAGTTTTTATGCGTCAATTTTGATTTCGCAGAAAAAAATTTTTTAATAAAATTTTTAGTACTCGAAAAATCAACTTTTTGGAGAAATTTTTACTGTATGCAAAAAAAAGCAAATATTCTTGAAAATAATCGTTCACGAACTCGGCACAATCATTACGAATAATTAAAAAAAAATGAAGAAGATCGATCAAATAGTTCTTGTGCAATCGTGGTCACCGCAAGCCGCTATAAAAAAAAAGTGCTCCGAGAGAATTGCCATAACTTTGTAAATAATTCATATTTTTTCAAGATCAAACGCTTGTTGTTTCGATAAAAACATGTACTATCAATAAATAATAACTTCAGTTTCATAAAATAATTTCTACACACCTGAAAAAAAATCCAAAGTTCCCTCAATTTTTTCGCTCAAAAAGGTATATAATCCCTTAAACCATTTCTCAAACGCGGACAAAGTCGTGGCGGGAAAGCTAGAGTTAAAATAAATTAAAAAAGCGCGGCAATTTATTTCGTGGTTAAATAAAAAATTAGGAGTAATAAAAACATGCGAAAAGAAAAATTGAAACTACACATTTTTGTAATATTAATACTTGCTTACCTAAAGACGTGGGAAAAGTCTTTATTGGCACTTGCGTTACCCTTAAGTTGACTTTTAACTGTGGCAACTAAATTTGTAGAATTGTTTTCTTGAATGTTTTCGTATATTTCTTTAATGTTATCTCTCCATTCATGAAATCGACCTGTTATTCCTTGATAATCATGTAGCTTCTCCATTTTTTCAAAAAAGTTTATTAATTATGCACTAAGTGGATATAGTCCTTTTGTAATAAGTTTTTTTTGATGTCACAAAATATTACAATTACACACAAACTTGTATGTGATATATTAGTACAACAGTTACCTAATTTAAAATGAAACGAACGGTGCTGATTCCAAATTGAACATAAGTCATTTACACTACATTTAATATTACCTCTTTATTTATGTGAGCATGCGCCAAGTAGTGACATATACAATCTAAGATATGTATATATGTACAGAGTATTCTTTCAAATTAATAAACAAACATTGGTTTTGCTAACTAAAGTTTGTAAAATACTCTCCGTACTGCGTACTTGTTCATTTAAGTCGTCTTAAACTTTTTTTGTGTGTGAGTTTTAAAATACTTTAGAAAAATGTAAATGGCCAATTCCATTTTCGACCTTTTTAACTTTAAAATTGTTTTAAAAATGTAAAGTAAAAAAGTAAATATTTTAATTAAATGAAAATGCAACAAATTGTATATGGTATATATTTTGCTTCCAGACGCATAAAATTCATAAACGAAATAAAAGTTTAACGGTTATTTTACAACCAAAACAAAATATTCCGAGCTTGTGTTTAAATTCTAGACATTTTTAAGTCAATAGATCAAAGTAAATCTTTCTTGTGCCTATCAATTGGATTGGACAACTAACTCAATCGCAGAAACTAGACAAAAAATAAAAATGTGAATCATGAGCGTTAAAAAACCTTTGAAAAATCATTTTGAGTTTCAACTTAAGTTTTAAACCGTAGCAAATAAAATAAGCCTCGTATGACATGAATTCATGGAAAATATACCCTGGGGATTTTTATACCCGTTACTCGTAGAGTAAAAGGGTATATTGTGTTCGTGCAAAAGTATGTAACAGGTAGAAGGAAGCGTTTCCGACCCTATAAAGTATATATATTCTTGATCAGGGTCACTAGCCGAGTCGATCTAGCCATGTCCGTCTGTCCGTCCAGATAAACGCTGAGATCTCGGAAACTACAAAAGCTAGAGAGTTGGGAGTACCCACACATATTTTTGGGCTTCCTACGCAGCGCAAGTTTGTTTCAGCCGAGGGCCAAGCCCCCTATAACGCCCACAATCGATTAAACGATTTAAAAAGTTGTCTGGCGCCCACACCATTAAAGATTTCGGAATACTAAATATGCAGTTTTATTGTGTTTATTAATACCTATCGACCATTCGTTAAAAAGTTATGCCCTATCAAAGTTTTCTATCTCCATCTTCCTCCCACTGCCTTTAGCTGAGTAACGGGAATCTGATAATCGGGGCACCCGACTATAGCGTTCTCTCTTGTTAAAGTAATGTTTGATAACCTTCAGGAGGGAGACGTTTAAAACCCTATAAAGATATATTTTCTACATCACCATTACTAGACAAGTTGAATTAGACATGTCGCACACTGGGGTGAGAGACCCCAATAGTGACGATCAAATCAGCCGTCAAAAAATTTGAACATGTTATAATTTTGTATTTTGTATTTGATCAATAAAAGTAAAAAAACAATATACTGAAAATGAGAAAAAACCTTGTATTGCTTGTATTTATAAAATAAAAAAAGTTTATATTTATAACTTCGAATTTATTAGTGGAAACCATAATTTTAAAAGAAAATCAAAAAATCAATCCGATTCCATCTCGGATTCGCCTTCACTATCGCTCTTGTCGCTCATAAATTCTGCTGCTTTTAACAGAGTTAAAGCTTCCTTCGGAAAGGTGTGCATTGGATCGGAGCTAATCAAACACATATTTAAAATGTCCTGGTTGCTCTTCACCCTATCCATTTTTCTCGAATAACATTCTCTGTATTTTTTGAAGTCTTTGTTCCGAGCTTCTTGAGCTTCCTCTGACAGTTGGCCTATGGGTAACAACGCTTTCGAAAAAATTTCAGCACCGTGAATTAAAAACTTGTGTATTGTTGGTGGCATATAATACCACGGATACAATTGTGAAAAGTATCTAGCCGTTTTATGAGCGTATTCTTCGAATAGCTTACCAACACCTGACATTCAAAAATAAAAAAAACGTATTTTTTCGTGAAATACCGTGCAATTTTGAATTAAAATAACTCTCTTATAGCAGAGTGTTGCACGGAACCCCTTGGTGGGAACTTAGGTACATATCACAAGAATTTTTTGAAAAAAAAAAAATGGTTACGTTTGAAGAAACTTTTGACCTAATTTACTTAAAAAAAACGTCAAATTTTACAGACTTTTTTTTCATACATTTTTTTTTATGAAAATTTTACACAAAAAAATGTATTATTCCCATTTTCAAAAAGTTGTTTTTGCCTATTTTTATTGTAAAAATCGTCACTCAAAGTGACAAAATAAATATTAATTTTTCGTATTTCGAAAACAAAAAAGCAAAGTTTCAACTTTGGATTTACATTGTGAGGTTTCTTTAAGACCTAGGACCATAATTCTTTCACTTTCTAATGCAGAATTTTATCTTCTTTCTCCACATATGACCCTCATTGCGCAACTCCGAAATTTGTATTTTGAATTAATCGTCACTTTTGGGGTCGCTCACCCCAGGTGTGTCGGTCCGTCTGCCTCTCAGTTTGAAAGATATTAGGATGAAACTTTCTCAAATGTCTTCTTTCTATTGTCGGAACTTTCCGATGCTCCGTTTAAAAGTTATTCCAAACTCTAGGCTTTGGAGAACATTCCAAAATGAAACTAAATGTCACTTTGTTTCTGGGTTTGTATGAATGCTTTTTTGGTTTTACTCTCTTGTAGACTTTATTGGTGTATTTAGAAGCTCAAGATAAAAAACTTTTTAAAAAAATTTATCACAAGCCTTTTTTTTACGTAATTTTTGTGATCTAGAGGTCCAACTATATCAGGAACTACCATCATCCTTCTTGGTGTATTTAAGCTAGTTATACTCGTTACTCGTAGAGTAAGTAAAATAATAAGTAAATAAATTCTTGATCGGGATCGTTAGCCGAGTCGATCTTTTTTTTTTTAAACTAGTAAGAGATGCGACTCGCATCATGCGAGCTATATTATATTTTCTACTTTTAAAAGTTTTGAGTTGGAGTTAAACAGCTGCATCAGCATCTCTTACTTCTAAATTTTAATTCATTTCCTTCAATATTTGAATTTTCAACTTTAAAAGAGATTTTAAAATATAATAAACTAGCTATACCCGAAGCGACTTCGTTCGCTTAAAATTAGCTTGGAGAACGATTGTCAGGCCTTTCTTATTTCCATAAAAATTGGCGCATTTTTTTTCATATGATTACTTTTAAAACTTCTGTGTAAACAACATTTTTATAAAATTTAGAAGCAATCTTCTCTAAGATCTAGTCCAGCCAGCTTCCAAGTCTGCAATTTTTTTATAGCTATTGCAAAGCATACTTTTAGAGGGAATTGTAGCCTCTTAAATTGAAACGGCAGACCGGACGGTATTAATAGGTATTTTCCCATTCGCGGATCCCGTAAATACCGTTGCTTCGATTACATTCTTATGAAGACCCTTTATCTGCAATCGTGTCCCATTGCATATCTTTGAGGGACCTAAATTTCGCAATAACATTTCGGGTGCTCCAATCTTAAGAGACAGATTATGCTGCGGAATCCCTGCTAGATTCAAATAGTTAAAAAATGGAACAGGGTAAAGAACCGCATTGTCAACATCAGGGACAGAGTCGACCGATTTATAGGAGACTTCTAAGCCATCAAATGAGTTCGGCAATAATTTATTGGTACCGATTGCTTTTTCATTTTTCGTTGTCAAAATGGAGCTCTCAGATGTGTAAGAAAAACAAATATATAATTTAAATTTTTGGCCAAATTGGTCGTAAAATGAAGGATATACGATTAAAGAAAAACTTTAAAGTTTCGGGTTTTAAAATGAACTCAACAAAATAATCAAAATGTGTACTAAAGAGAGTTTTTTTTAAACCAAAATTGAAATCATGTTTGTGAATTTAAACCCTACCCCCTTGCCACACCACGGTCAATCATGTGCATGTTTCTTTCTCTCTTTAGGCAAGCTCTCTCAGAGAGTTCATTCTGCGCTTGATCGTCCCCATTTTTTACACTTGCTACTGTCCTAACGCTGATTATCAATACATCCGTCTCACTCCCAAAAAACCAATTGTGGCAAAGAAGAGTAAGTGTATTTTTTAGTATAGCCCTCTTCTAACTTGTGAATTCATCCTTGTCGAATCAATAAAAATGAAAAACATATAATAAATGAATGCGATCCATGTGAAAGTCCCGAATTTTTGTACTTGCTTTCAGTTACAATGTTATCAATGTAATTTTATTGAGCGCACAAATATATTTGTTTGTAAATTGAAATTTGTTTTTTCAAATTTCTAGTTTTGAATGAAATGAAAACTTTTGTACAAACACGCAAAGATTGCCATCCCATGCAAAAGTAGCGAAGTAACTTATTTTTCCAGGTTCCACATATGATCGATAATTACTAGTTTTAAACTTTACAAATAACTTAGAAAGATTTAGCATTGTCTAAAGGAAACGTAATCATTTTATTTGTATTTCAACACATCATCTACACACACACTCACAATACAAATCAAAACATATCCAAATATCCCTGCAGTTCCATTCATCACCTTTTGAGCAGTGAATCACTGCCAAAAATTAAGCACTAAGCGCTCAATCACTAGTGAATTTGTATGAAAAATAGCGATGATTTTAACATGGGCATGTCCTAGGGGCTCATCACTGCCAGAAACTGGCGCTGATTTAGCACCTGTTCATCACCATTTTTCACCGCCTAATTCATCACCAAATTCATAACCTTTTCAGCGCCTAATTATCACCCAAATTCATCGCCCATTTTCATTGAAAATATGTTAAATTTCATTGCTTTTATCAATGGGTTTATTAATACATTAAATTAATAGATTTTTACAAACTACGGTGACTTGTAGGGGTCTTCGGCAGGTTCTCAGCTTCCAGAGTCTTGGTGAGCAGCCTTTTCGCGCATGGAGATTATTCACGCATTTCCGCAATCTCTGACCTGACCAATGATATCTGAATTTGGAAAATATTTGTTTTTATAATATTATATAAAAACTTACTTAGCAGTGGAAGAATATCATTCTTCTGGGTTGTAGGACAAAATGATTTCATCTGAAAATATATTTTATAAGCACTTTGTACCATCAGCTTGACCTAAAAATATTAAAAATAAAGATAATATAAAAATTAAAAGCTACTGTAATTAAGATAAGACAATGCACTTGAGAATTACTTACCTAAAAATGTATTCTTAATTAAAGCACAATTTTTAAAACTCGAAAATAACTAATCACAGCAATGCTACTCCTTTAAAGTAAAACGCTGTTGAAAACCGCGGAAAAACGGCGCCTGCCTTCGAGAAATAGAAAAAGAATACTGAGCGAGAAAAACAACATCAATCGCAATCTCTCTTGTTGTTGTCTTCCCTTTGCCACGATCGCGCTTGCAGAGCGAGACAGGCGAAGTTCGACATTTTGTCTCGTTTTTCTATGATTTTAAGAGAGAGAAATTTGGGAGAGCGTGATTGAGAGAAAGGGGGCTGGTGAGAGAGTCGATTCAGCAGACGCTCTGCTGGCGTCGCAGTCGACTCAGTCCATTTCAGCGCTTGGGCTAAATTCAGAGATACATACCTACATGCATACATACATATCTGAAGAAGTAACGTATTTGATTGCTTACAGATCAAACTTTCGTACTTGTTCAGAAATTCGAATCTTAAGATTTTGTCTTTGCTTACAGAATATGTAGTAAGTTTGTCTATTTTCTTCCATGGCCGTAATTAAATAGCGCTCTTAACTAACATTTCATGATGTGTTAAAAAAACAAAGATCCCTTTTTAGGCTTGTACTTAGCACATAAAATTTCTGGAGGGGGTCGTAAAATAGGGGATATACGATTAAAGAAAAACTTCAAAGTTCCGGGCTTTAAAATGATCTCAAAAAAATAATCAAAATGTGTACTAAAGAGAGTTTTTTTAAAACCAAAATTGAAATCATATTTGTGAATTTAAACCCTACCCCCTTGCCACACCACGGTCAATCTTGTGCTTTTTTCTCTTTTTTTAGGCAAGCTCTCTCAGAGAGTTCATTGTGCGCTTGATCGTCCTAATTTGTACACTTGCTACTGTCCTAACGCTGATTATCAATATATCCGTCTCACTCCCAAAAAACGAATTGTGGCAAAGAAGAGTAAGTGCATTTTTTGGTATAGCCCTCTTCTAACTTGTGATCTCATCAATAAAAATGAAAAACATATAATAAATGAATGTGATCCATGTGAAAGTCCCGAATTTTTGTACTTGCTTTCAGTTACAATGTTAACAATGTAATTTTATTGAGCGCACAAATATATTTGTTTGTAAATTGGAATTTGTTTTTTCAAATTTCTAGTTTTGAATGAAATGAAATCTTTTGTACAAACACGCAAAGATTGCCATCCCATGCAAAAGTAGCGAAGTAACTTATTTTTCCAGGTTCCACATATGATCGATAATTACTAGTTTTAAACTTTACAAATCGAGTATTACTATAAAAGAGTAGATGTCGATTTGCGTCATGTTCCCCCAGCCCAAACCATAAGTCCTAAAATTCTGGGAAAAATTGGGTCTGAATCGTGTGTTAGAGGAGGTGTGCACTAAGAAAGGATTTTTTAAAATTCGGCTCCTAAGGACTCCCAGGACTCTTGAATAATTCAAAATTGGTTGATTAAAACATCAACCATTCCCACAGTTTTCAACCAAACAAGTTGATATTTTTTTTTAAGCTTTGTTTGTGGAAATCTTTGAAAGCCCAGAAGATGAGCCCCAACCGACTTCCGGTTAATTAATTTTTCCACACCGATTATGCGATCGGATCCGTTTTTGTTTTAAAGTGTGGAGCTATGCCATACAATCAGTAAGGTATTTTTTTTTTTTTTTGGACCCACGGTTGATTTTATATGATTTTTTTTGTTAGATTTCAAGATTGCGGGGGCCTATTTGGCAGCACGTTGTTTTTGTTTGCTTCGGGAGTTCGGACCGCCGAAGGATTTCCGAACACAGCTCTCACAAAAACAACGTCAGCAGAAGCAGAGCGAGAGAGTAAAGAGCAGAGAGAGTCATTTGAAGCGGAAGAGAGGCGGCCAATTTTTTTTTTTCTGGTTTAGGAACATTTGATAAAAAAAAAACAATTTGGATACCAAAACTGATTATTTAATAGATGCACTTCTAAGTAAAAATGTGGAGCTAATCCGTTAAATCCATAAGAAATTTTAGTTTTGACTTAAAATAATTTTTAGAATGGATTTCAAGGGGAGAGCAGTAAAAAACATTCAGTAGTCAAAATTACATGTAAAAACGAAACGACACACACACACATCGACAAGTCGGGATGTACATATATGTATGTAAAATTATCTTAATTTCACAATTGGGATAAAATACACGGATCATCTAATGGATGCAATTCTAAATCAAAAGGTGTAGGTGGTCCGTAAAATATTCAGGTTTTTGAGTTTCTGGGCTCTACTTCAATACTGTAAAAAAATTAACAAAAACTATTGAGCTATACATATGTGTACATACATACGTTCATATTCATTTATCTTAAAAAACAATGTAATATCTGCGTGCACAAATAAAAAATTGCAATTTAGGAAAAATCCAGACTACACAAGTTTTGAAAGAATTGGTCATAAATTGTGTTATAGAGGATGGGCGCAAGAAGGAAATTGTTTGAAAAATGTGTCTCCAAAAGACTAACAGGAAACCTTAAACATCGCTAAATTGACTTTTAGACCGAATTACTTACAGTTTACACCCAAAAGAGTCAGTGCGCCATATTATTTTAACCGAGCTGTTGAGCCCCAACCGACATGGGGGCACTTAATTTACTTTTAACCCACCGATCCTGCGATTGGTTCCGTTTTTCGGTTAAACCATGTTGGCCGTAGCGTACCATAGGTATTTGTGTGTTATTTTCAATATATTTTTAAGTTTTTAAGGTTTTTCGGGGGTTTATTTGCAGCACTCTGTTTGTTTTGCTTTTAATTCGGCTGACCAAAATGATAGATTTAGGATACCAAAACGATTGGGTTAAGGTGGGAATAAAGTGTGGTTAATGCGGGGATAAGTTGTGGCTAAGGGGCAATTGCTAGATTAGGGTGACGCTAACAGGTAATGTAAAGAAAGGGTGAAGGATAAAAATGTAAGGTTATTTTTGACTTTTGCGAGGACAAGGTGGGTTAAGATGACAAACAAGAAAAAGTAATGTTTAAGTAGAATTACAGTGGGTTTTAAGCAAGGAAACATTTTTTTCTAGACTCTAGACTAGAGTGGGAAAATTGTTGGCTAAGGAAAGAAAGAAATGGTGCTATGGTGGAGAAAGATGGTTAAAATAATGGTTTTTTGGCGAGAAGGCTGAATATGGATGGGTTATACTGGAGTTACGGCGAGGAAATAGTGAAAACTGCATTAGGGTGTTAAAAAAGTGTGCCTGTGGTGAGAGACAGGTGGGGTTAAGGCGGAATAAAGGAAAGGTAAGTTATGGTTAGGGGTTATGGTCAAATATTAGGTGGGTTTACTGTGGTGCTCAGCTAAGGTTAGACGGGATTTTACTTGGATATTAATTAAAATTCTGAAATATAATAAAATCAGGTTACTATCTAGAGAAAGAAATGATTTGCTAATAATAGCGGACAACGTCGCTAAATAGATAATAGATAATAAAACAAGGGAGAACGCTATAGTCGGGTGCCCCGACTATCAGATACCCGTTACTTAGCTAAAGGGAGTGCGAGGGAGATGGAGATATAAAACTTTGATCGAGCACAAACAAGGGAGAACGCTATAGTCGGGTGCCCCGGCTATCAGATACCCGTTACTTAGCTAAAGGGAGTGCGAGGGAGATGGAGATATAAAACTTTGATCGAGCACAACTTTTTAACGAATGGTCCGATTTGAAAAACATTTCGATAGGTATTGATAAAAACAATAAAACTGAATTTTTACTTTTCCAAAATGTTTAATGGTGTGGGCGCCATACACAGACACACACACACATACAATCGTTTAAAATTCCTTAAAATTCGAATTTCTGAACAAGTACGGAAGTTTGATCTGTAAGCATTCAAATACATTCAAAATTCAAATAGAAGTAACCTGTATTTATGTATTTATGTATTTATGTATTTATGTATTTATGTATTTATGTATTTATGTATTTATGTATTTATGTATTTATGTATTTATGTATTTATGTATTTATGTATTTATGTATTTATGTATTTATGTATTTATGTATTTATGTATTTATGTATTTATGTATTTATGTATTTATGTATTTATGTATTTATGTATTTATGTATTTATGTATTTATGTATTTATGTATTTATGTATTTATGTATTTATGTATTTATGTATTTATGTATTTATGTATTTATGTATTTATGTATTTATGTATTTATGTATTTATGTATTTATGTATTTATGTATTTATGTATTTATGTATTTATGTATTTATGTATTTATGTATTTATGTATTTATGTATTTATGTATTTATGTATTTATGTATTTATGTATTTATGTATTTATGTATTTATGTATTTATGTATTTATGTATTTATGTATTTATGTATTTATGTATTTATGTATTTATGTATTTATGTATTTATGTATTTATGTATTTATGTATTTATGTATTTATGTATTTATGTATTTATGTATTTATGTATTTATGTATTTATGTATTTATGTATTTATGTATTTATGTATTTATGTATTTATGTATTTATGTATTTATGTATTTATGTATTTATGTATTTATGTATTTATGTATTTATGTATTTATGTATTTATGTATTTATGTATTTATGTATTTATGTATTTATGTATTTATGTATTTATGTATTTATGTATTTATGTATTTATGTATTTATGTATTTATGTATTTATGTATTTATGTATTTATGTATTTATGTATTTATGTATTTATGTATTTATGTATTTATGTATTTATGTATTTATGTATTTATGTATTTATGTATTTATGTATTTATGTATTTATGTATTTATGTATTTATGTATTTATGTATTTATGTATTTATGTATTTATGTATTTATGTATTTATGTATTTATGTATTTATGTATTTATGTATTTATGTATTTATGTATTTATGTATTTATGTATTTATGTATTTATGTATTTATGTATTTATGTATTTATGTATTTATGTATTTATGTATTTATGTATTTATGTATTTATGTATTTATGTATTTATGTATTTATGTATTTATGTATTTATGTATTTATGTATTTATGTATTTATGTATTTATGTATTTATGTATTTATGTATTTATGTATTTATGTATTTATGTATTTATGTATTTATGTATTTATGTATTTATGTATTTATGTATTTATGTATTTATGTATTTATGTATTTATGTATTTATGTATTTATGTATTTATGTATTTATGTATTTATGTATTTATGTATTTATGTATTTATGTATTTATGTATTTATGTATTTATGTATTTATGTATTTATGTATTTATGTATTTATGTATTTATGTATTTATGTATTTATGTATTTATGTATTTATGTATTTATGTATTTATGTATTTATGTATTTATGTATTTATGTATTTATGTATTTATGTATTTATGTATTTATGTATTTATGTATTTATGTATTTATGTATTTATGTATTTATGTATTTATGTATTTATGTATTTATGTATTTATGTATTTATGTATTTATGTATTTATGTATTTATGTATTTATGTATTTATGTATTTATGTATTTATGTATTTATGTATTTATGTATTTATGTATTTATGTATTTATGTATTTATGTATTTATGTATTTATGTATTTATGTATTTATGTATTTTTTATGTCTTTATGTATTTCTTTATTTATTTATTTAAGATTTGCATTAATTGAACGCTTTAAAACAATTTTAACGATTCATTGACCCTAAAATATAATGAAATACAGGAGAAGCAAATGCTTAGGCAGCTGGCAAAAGTGACTATTTTCGATTCTTAATAACTTTTAAACTTTAAAAACTAAAAAAACCCTTAACAAAAAAAGGGTTTTGTGCATAACTTTCTAGCTATTGCATATGCATAAAGTGATTCGGGGTGAGTGGTTCAGGATCGTCTATAGTAACTGGTACATGTGTTAGAGGTATGCTGTTGTTAATATTTTCTGCCTCTATCAGAAGACAACGTAGCGTTTCTACTCTTGGTGCTTGCTCCTTTAGAGTTACTGCTAGGACACGCTTTGAACCAATCTTTCCCAACATCCTCCTGAACTAGGGTTAGCTGGACAGTTGAACTCCCAGTTGATGTCCTTAGTCGCCAGCGTTGCCTTTACATATTCCCAATCGAAGATGTCGTTAGTTTTCTTTAGAATATTGTCGACACCAACAAAGTTTGTACCCATATCAGAGCGAATAGTGTTAGGAACGTCACGTCTATTTACGACATTTCTGATGGCTACAATGCATGCATCAGATGATAGGTCCTCGGCAAGTTCTAGGTGTATAGCTCTGACCGTTAAACATGTAAACAAGGCGACTCAACGCTTATCATGACGACGCCCTATTGTCACAAATAAAGGGCCAAAATAGTCAAGTCCTGTGTAAGTAAAAGGTCGATTGTACGACGTAACCCTATCTTTAGGCAATTGTCCCATAAGCGTGGGCACTGGCTTTACGTTTTTGTTTTTACAAAACTGACAGGACGATTTGGCGCGTTTGACTGCTGACTGATCACCCAGAACTTACGACGTATTTCGCTTATTGTTAGTTCGTCATTTTGATGGTGATATATTTTATGATAGTACATTATAATTAGGTCGGTAAGTGGATGTCTCTTTGGAAGTATTATTGGCTGCCGAGTACTTACAGCCAATATAGATGCATTGTTTAGCCTGCCCTGAACGACCAACAAGCCATCTTCATTTAGACCAGGTGACAATGAATATATTGGGCTACTTTTTGAAATCAAATCATTTTACCGAAGAGCGTTTATTTCTTCGCAATATGTGTGTTGCTGTGCTACCTTGCATAATGCTTTCTCAGCATTGACCAATTCTTTGAAGGAAATTTCTCCTTTAACCTTCCTTTTGTCTTTTTTCATATTTCCTATGAATCTGAGCAGCCATCCCATTGTGCGCTTTAGGCGCATAAAGTTTGAAAACCGACCAATGTCTATTGGTGGGTCTATCGCTATTGTCAGGATAATTTTGAGCTTTTCGTCAGAGTCATCTGGTAATGGGATCGTTTTATCGGATGTTGGCCAGGCGGATTCATGTTCTTTCAGGAATAATGGGCCTAGAGTCCAAACAGTTTGCGGATCATACTCTTGACACTTGGTGGTTCTTGTCGCTTTATCAGCTGGGTTTAAGAGAGTTGGAACCCAACGCCATTCATTTTCCTTTGTTGTGTCCACAATTTCTGCGATCCGATATGCCACAAACTGTTTGTATTGCCTGTGATCAGAACAAATCCAGGCGAGAACTGTCCTTGAATCTGACCAGAAGACAGATCTTTCAATGGTAATATCATGACTTTCTAATTCTCAATCGCGTTGGAGACCGATCCATTCCTTGAAGCGCTTGTATATATTATTGTCAATTAAGTCATTCTAGGTAATTCCTGTGCGCCAGATATCCTGCATTAAAACTTTGCCAATTATCATAAGATCAGCCAGCATACCAAACGGGTCGTACACTGACATTATGATACTAAGAAGTTGTCTCTTGCTTGGAACTTTTATTCCCTGCTTTATTTCATTATCAACTCTGTTCATTTTAGTATCGAACAAGAATGCGTCCTTTCCGCTATCCCAAAACATACCAAGGATTTTATCGACGGAACTGGAGTCGAGATTTACCGATGCAGGAATTGTAATGTCTGGCGAGCTGTCTGAACCGTTTAGCATATTTTGGATATTCGATGAGTTTGATATGAAACCACTCAAATCAAAATTGGCTAATTTGTGGACCTTTTTTACTTCATTGCTTATCTCGTATGCATCCTTCTCATTGTCAAACCTTGCTACAAAATCATCTACATAATGATTTTCTTGTATGGCCTTAATAACAGCTTCTTTCCTGTTCGTGGCATTTAAGGCATTTTGATTTTTTACATACTGTGCACAGCAAGGTGAACATGTAGCTCCGAATATTAGTACTTGCATCTTATACACCTCAATGTTGCCATCGAAAACCCTCCATAGGAATCTGAAGAAGTCTTGATCTGATTCTTTGACCTTTACTTGCAAGAACATTTCTCTGATGTCAGCGCATACAGCTATTATGCCTTGTCGAAATTGGAACAGGATTTTAAGTAGTGAAGGGTTTTCGTCTGGTCCTTTTAGCAATTGACTGTTTAAAGAAATTCCATTGACTTTGGCTGCCGCATCAAAAACAAGCCTCATTTTGTTTGGTTTATTAATGTAATGCACACCAAAGTGAGGGAGATACCAGGTTCTTGGGCCGATCTTTTCTGCTTCTTCTTTTGTCAATTTTCGGGCATATCCTTTATGTACGAAATCCATTATAGCCTTTTTATATTCCTCCTGTTTGTCAGAATCGAATATCTTGCGCTCCGTCGTGTGAAGTCGTGTGAATAATATTATCATGACTCCACAAAAGAGCTGTCTCGTAGCTCTGGTTAACACGTAGCGTACTTTCTTTCAATATTTTTCGAGCCCTGACTATTTCATTTGACTCTAATGGATTAGTTGGTAACTTAACGAGACGGTTTTCTGTCATAAAATATTCGGCCATTAAATCATTTATTTCGTTTTATTAGGATCGATCGAATAAGTATGAAAAACGGTGTTTATACCATTATAAGGATTTTCTTGCTGAGGTTGTGTGGATCCATATGCTAGCCACCCTAAGACTGTCTTAACGGCTATTAGACTGTTTTCCAAATAAACACTTCGAAGGTCAAGATACTTTTGCTGCAAATGGTATAATTTTGTCCAGTTGTTTTCTGTGATCTGCTGCATTTCAGATACCTTTTCCAACTGACTCCTAATAAGCAGTCCTGATTGTCCATACTTAAACTGTAGGCGCTTCATAATGTGATCAACGTTAACTGGATTTATTAACATTGCCGCCACCTCTTCCCTGGCACTACCTATTAAACTCTTCTGCAGTCGGAGTAAATTTTCCAAATCGGAGTACTTGTATGCGAGAGTTGTCTCAGCAAACATACTTCTAAATATTGGCCAGTCTTCTGGCAGTCCATAGAAATTAGGAAAATCTATTATTCTACCCTTCGAAAAATTCTGACTATCACCCATCTCGAATGCGCCACAACCCCGAGACCCAGCATATCCAAAAACAGACTCACCTTTTATAGCGTATGTATCGGCGGGATGAAATCGTCCTTGTGAAAAATTCAGGCCATGTATGCCGCCCTGTGCGGCATCAGAAGTCAAAGTATAGCTGCTAAGAGTAGCAGCATCAGGACGCAGTCCTCCGTGTGAGGACACCAGGCCATGAATGCCGCCCTGTGCGGCTCCAGAAGTCGAAGTATAGCTGCTAAGAGCAGCAGCATCGGGACGCAGTCCTCCGTGTGAGGACACCAGACCATAAATGCCGCCTTGTGCGGCTCCAGAAGTCAGTGCGCTGCCATTGTATGAGGCAACGCTAGGCTGCAATTCTGCATATGAGGAAGCCAGCCCAAAGATGCCGCCCTGTGCGACATCCGGATACGATGAACTGCTGGTTGTAGAAGCAATTCCAGAATGCAATCCTCCATATGAGGAAGCTTGGCCATAGATGCCGCCCTGTGCGACACCTGATTGCGATGAAGCTGCTCCATGATTCGGTCCTCCGTGTGAGGACACCAGGCCATGAATACCGCCCTGTGCTCCATTAGCGGGTGGTTCACTGCCCTGTTTATCAGCTTCAGAAACCAAAAAATTTACTTTCTTCTTATACTCAGTAAACTCTTCGGTCATGGCATTACATTTTTGCATAATTCGATCCGTCTGCAATTGCTGCTCCACCAACATCTTCTCCATGAAATCCTGCATGGTCATTATTGGAATTTCCTTGTTCTTTTCTATTACAGTGTCATCCTCATTGTCACTTAGTGGATCCAAGTGGTCCTCATCGGTGTCTGGTTTCCCACCTGGTCTTGGCGTCGAATTGTGGGTTTCATCAAATTTTTCATTACTTTTCTTTTCGCACAAGTCAATACCATTTAGGCGTCACGAAAGAGTGAAGAGTGGCACATTTGCAGACTATTGCAAAGTTAATTTCACAACTTTTTGCAAGGTTTCAATATAATATGCGACATAAGCAACTTTAAAATTTAATAAAAATGTTACGTGCCAGCCACGAAACTTAAAATACTTTAATAAAACACTTCTGTTTGCGATCGGCGACTATATATATATTTATAAGAAATTGTTCTTCACATTGTATTTCTGCTCACATCAACGAATTAGCGACAATGAAGGAATAATAGAAAAAGTGTTGAGAAACATATGTATAGACAAGTGAGCTGAACTTGGCATACAGGGAAACTTAGGTTTAACGCATTCAAATTAGGGCGGTTAAATTCAAAATTTATTTTCTCCAGCAACACTGTAGCTTAAGTATATCGCAAGTAATGGGCTTACAAAGTTTAGCCATTTATAGCTGTTTTCCCGCTAAACTAGCGAGTTTTTCCAAAAGTGGTAGACCTAATGTTTCCCATATCAAGCACCATATACAATTTCCAGGATTTTAAACCAACGTTTTGGGACAAACTGACATATGACCCCTCATTCGACGGGTATTTTCAATAGGAAAACCACTAAAACATTGCGTGGGGGCATTTATCCCCAACGGCCCCAACAGCTTCAAAATTCTAAATTTTCACTTTATCACTTACTCCGCTCTCTCTCCCAAGCCAATTGATTTTCTTAAAGTCTTGGAATGCAATCCTGTTAGTTTGTGCGATTACTTTCTATTGGTGTATCACTCATTATGATCGGACCATCACAGCAGATTTTCAATTCTGCGGCTACATAGTCGCCTTCGCACACTCTCCTTGTGCGTTCGTCACTACATGGACTGCCGTCCGTAGTGATTTGCTCCGCCTGATGTGTTGAAAGTACTGCTTTCTGTAAGCTTTTGGCTTAATGATGATTTGGTTATAAAAGAATTTGTTCCAAATAAACCGAGAGCAAATAACTGGCCTCCCATGGTGCCAAAAAAGTAAAAAGTTTGTTCTTGGCTTACCAAAATGTTAGAGGACTTAACATGAAGCTACGCAAGCTTTATGCTGACTCCTCCGCATTTACGGACGATATCCTGGCATTTACAAAAACTTGGATGAAACCATAGATAACCGACTCTGAAATTTTCTGTCCAACAGCTTTAATACCTACAGAACCGATTTCCCGTAGGGGAGGGGGTGTTCTGATCGCCGTTACCTCTACCCTAAATTCGGAGAGAATTCACTCTCATGTCCCTAATGACATAGAATTTGTTAGTGTACAAGTTTCCCTGCAATCCTTGTCTATTTTTGTTACATGTTCTTATATTCCACCTATCTCTGACTTAATAATTTATGAGCAACATCTATCTGCTATTAAAACTATTCTTTCCTTTCTTTCCAACAGAGACCTTTTGATTGTTTTGGGTGACTTTAATCTCCCTAATATTTCTTTGTCCCCTCCTACTGACTCACCTGTCGCTATTCCCTTATCCGCCCATGTTTTTGTCGATTGCCTTTCTGAATTATCGTTACAGCTAGTTAGCTTTATACGAAATTCATTAAATAGACAGTTAGATCTTGTGTTTGTTTCAGAGCCGTCTGAAGTCACGGTATCTAGAATTGACGCTCTTGTGGTACCAGAAGACCGATACCATCCAACAATGGAATTGACAATTTGCCTCCCTTACCTTGATACCCTCTCTCCTTTAGTTTTTCCAACTAAAATGAGATGCTTTCGTAAATGTGACTATAATAAACTTAACTTAATGATTTCGCAATATAATTGGGCAGATCTTTATAACTGTATGGACATCGAAAGTGCCACTGAACTTTTCTATAGCGTTCTAAACACTTTTTTTAATGAATGCGTTCCTGATAGGCTTCCTCCAAGGACGAACATGCTCCCCTGGTTTACAAATGCGCTTCACAGACTTAAAAATCTTAAAACAAACACTTATAAAAAGTATAAAAAATCGGGTAAGCCATCCGATATTTCGAAGTATGTGGTGGCTCGATCTGATTTTAATGTTCTTTACAGTCATTGCTATTCTATGTATTTAAATCGTTGTAAATTTGAATTTTTAAATGATCCGAAGCAGTTTTATAACTTTGTTAACGCTAAGCGTAAGTCATCGGCTTTGCCTTCATCGGTTCGTTTTAACTCAATGGAGGCATCGACTGATTCTGAAATTGCTGATTTATTTGCTGACTTTTTCCAAACCACTTACAGCCACTCTTCATGGTCAAAATCAATCTACCCTAATCCCTTAAATAGGGCAAATTGTATTTTTTCCCCAATAATTACCGAAAGTTCTCTCTTAAGTGTTTTAACAACAACAACTCCTTCTTATTCTCCCGGTCCTGATGAACTTCCTGGATGTGTGCTTAAGTTTTGTGCACAAACCATTTGCAAACCTATTCTTAAACTTTTTCATTTGTCTATTTCATCATCAGTTTTTCCAACTATCTGGAAGGACTCTTTTATTATTCCACTTCACAAAAAGGGTGCGACGGCGGATCCCCAGAATTATAAAGGTATTTTTAAATTGTCAGCAATTCCAAAAGCCTTTGAACGTATTATCACTTCTCATTTGCAACATTTATGTTGCTCGCTAATATTACCGTGTCAGCATGGTTTCGTCACTTTTTGCCACTTGACCGTATTTATTCAGTAAATGATTTAGGCGTTCTTCTGGACCCGAAGCTTAAATTCGACTGCCACATAATGTTGACTGTCATCAAAGCTATGAGTGTTCTTGGGTTTATAAAGCGTTGGTCAAATGAATTTGACGACCCTTATATAACCAAGTTATTATTTAGCTCCCTTGTCCGTCCTATATTGGAATATTGTGCTTCGGTTTGGAACCCACAATACCAAGTGCACATTGACCATATAGAGTCGGTACAAAAACAATTTCTTCTTTTTGCCTGTTTGAACTGTTTGAACTGGGATCAAAACGAGTAGTAGGTTAATACGGGAGCTGGCTCACTAGGTAATAAGTCATGTCAAAAAAGGGGGTGGGGTGACCCTAATTAGTCACGCATGGTTGCACACAGGTGTTCTAATGACCTAATTAGCATAATTAACTAATAAAAGTGTGGGAGAAAGCTGAAAAAATGGGGAGTGTGGGTGACCGTTAGGATGCACACAGGTGTTCTAATGACCTAATTAGTATAAAAAGGTCAGTTAATTAAGTTAGAAAGGGTGTAAGGGGTTAGGATCCCCCCAAAGAAATGGTGAAAGTGGGAGGTGTGTTTTGTCATGCGTTTGAATTTGTGATTGCTTGTGTGAGAGGTTGTTTAGAGTGATCTTTACCCGAAAATGGTGTGTGCTTGTGTGTCAATATGCATACACCTGCAGGTGTCAGGTCGAAACGTGTTCCTTGAAGATCTCACTCCCATGCTCCTTTAAGAACTCTTCAATTTTTGAGGAAATCATTTTTTTTTTCTTTCAACGTAATAGGTTGAATGTTTATCTTAAACTAAAGTCTGTTGGATATAAATCGTTGTATTATACTTAGAAAACAGATGTTAAATAATGCAACAGCTGTTGATAGACCCACCCTCGAAAACAAAATTATATTAATAGATATTTTTTTTTTTTGTGGTTTTTTCTTTATTTTAGAATTTCAATGTATGATGAAATATTCTAACTTTATATTGTTGAATTACAAAATGAAAACAAGCACACGTTTCTATATTATCATTAGAAAATTTACATAAATTTAAATGTTCTCCAAATGTTGTTTTTATAAACTCCTTCACGTCAATACTCATGAACATGTCCCTTGACTCCAGCAGTAATTTCAACTCCTCTTTTGAAATCATATTTTCAAATGTATTAATAAATAAAGTAATTTTATTTATCGAGGAAGAATAATTCAGTATATTAAGATTTTTATTAGAATCCGACATTTCGAAAACTTCTTTTCTCGACTCTCAAATTGTGAATGAAAGAATGAATGGTAAAAAGTTGTTGTTGCTAGCAGTTTTCTTTTGTGTAAAAGTTTAAGATTTTATGAGCATTGTTGAGTGAGCAGACACCATCTAGAGCATTTAATGAGCAATATGGAAAGTGGTTTCCATCCATTATTTTTAAAAAGGGACATCCAATTTCATCAGTGTTAATTACATCATCAATTTTTAAAAATTTTTGTAGGAATAGGAATAGGAATAACCTTTTTTGATATCCCTTACAAATTATTTCCTTTTTTCTAATTATTTCTCTTAAATACATTTGTATTTCTTTGAAAAAGTATAATCCGTCGTTCCAATAAATTTTATGATGTTTTTTTGTTAGCCAAGTAGCTGTTTTTCTACATTTTTTATTAAATTAGAGTTCAAGTTTGTTTCGTTTTTAAATACGATTCCAATTTCTTTTAGAATAAATTTATTATTATTCCCTTGAAATCCTTGAACATCAATTGCAACAATGTCTTCACTCATGATTGGTTGATTGTTTGTTAGACAATCCGCTGAACTAGACCATTCAGCGGGTTATATTCAACTAAACGATCATGTATCAGCACGCAATATACTTGAACATTTTCGATAGCGGGTTTGCTAAGTTCAATTGAAATCCTAACATCAATGGGTCTCGATTTAACCATTTCATTTTGATATGATAAGTCTATTACAATAATAAGAGCTTTACTTTTAAACTCTGCAGGTGATAGTAAAGGAGATTCACTTCGATTATAGTAGCTAGTTTGAAACTGACAATGCATTTTAGTAGTAACACATGCATTAATTAAAAAAAAAAAAAAAATAACATGAAAAAACAGTTTAAGCAACTATAATAATAAATATTTATTTAAATTCCTAGCACTACAAGTTAAACTTATATATTAATGTGCTAGTCACGTGAATTACAATACTTTTGATCAGAATAATTTAGAAAATAATCTTAAGAAAAAACAGTTATTTTAAAGACAGTTACAAAGAAAAGACACATAATAAATGAAAATACTATATATAACATACATAAAACAAAAATAAAGAAAAGAAAATGAACAAAATGGGATACAAATTTTCATTGAAAAATATAGTTTTTTACAAATTTAAACTGATGTTGGGGGTACTTAAACTAATTTAAACTAATTTCTCTCATTATATTAACGGTTTTTAAGGTGTATAATTAATGTTGATTTAAATTTCGGTACGCTCTTAATTATTTTTAATCCATTGGGATTAAATAGCGAACAGCAAAAATAAAGAAATGTTTTTCAGAAAAAGTTCTTTTGTGCCTTATGCAGGCAATGTTATTCGTTCGTCTCGAACTGGTATGTGTTAGTTTTTTGTAGAGATGGTCGGGTTCTTTGGTGTTAATTATTTTGTGCAATGCCACTAATGCCCTGAATTGGATCCATGATTGAAGATCAACTTCAAATATCTTGTACGCTAAACTTGAAATCGGATGCCCACGTCTTACATTAAACACATATCTCGCAACAATATTAAACGCTACATTAAGTTTTTGTTTACTTGTTGCATCACTGTTTCCGAATATCTCGACGCCGTAGAATAATGCCGGTATTAAATAGGTTTTTGCCATTAGAAGTCTTGTCCCTTCTGGTAAGAATTTTTGAGTATGGAACAGTGACCTTAAAGAACCATATGTTTTTCCAATAGCTTGGTTAATATGGTCGCTCCAAGTGAGTGTTTTGTTGAATATGATACCCAGATTATTTGCTTTTTCAACATGGTGTCAGGGCAGTGGTATCGATTAATTTATTATAAACAACCAAACATTTAGACTTTTTTGGGTTTATTTGTAGACCATTTAGCTTCGACCATTTGTTTACTACCGACAATTCAGTATTTGACATCACTACACATTCATTTATTCTGGACAAAGGACGCGATACACACATTTGAACGTCATCGGCATACATATGGACTTTGCACGAGGACACAACATTTGGAAGCTCATTAACATACATAGAGAAAAGAAGAGGTCCTAGAACAGATCCCTGTGGAACTCCTCTAGAGAGCTGTTCATAGTTGGAAGTTTGAGTGGACGTAACTATGCCTTGACGTCTGCAATTTAAGTAAGAGCGTATCAATTTCTCTGCTGTTACAGAGAAGTTAAACATTCTTATTAGCTTAGAGCACAGAATATCATAGTTCACGGTGTCGAAGGCTTTGCTAAAGTCTAGAAGGATCAGTAGAGTTACTTTGCCTTCCTCCATGCTTTCCCTGGTTTCCTCCACTATATTCAGCAAGGCTGTTACACAGCTCCTATTTTTCCTAAAACCTGATTGCGCGTTGTTTAACAGACCATTTGTCTCTACATATTTGTTGATTTGCTTGGCCATTAGGTTTTCGCTTAATTTAGACAAATACGGTAGTATAGATATTGGCCTATAGTCACCATTTGCCTTACGAACAGGAAGTATTTTGGCGTCCTTCCATATTTTAGGGAAAGTGGAAGTGGTTAGCACACTATTTACGGCAAAAGTAACATGTGGCAAAATTTTTGGTAGTATGATTTTAATAAATTTGGGATCTATGTTATCAAGTCCAACTGCGTTTGATCGTATATTAAGGACGGCTTCAAGTACATCACATTCACTAATACACGAAAAGCTAAATCTATTATCACAGGTTATGTCACAGTCATTGTTTGTCTCAGCATGATCACAGTACTCATTAAATGACACCTCAGGTTCTTGCCATTGCACAAATTTTTGGTTTAATTCATTGATGTCCACATCAATTTCCAATGAAGGTTTTGGCTTACCAACGCCTAGTGCCTTAAGGTCTTTCCATTTTTGTCGAGTATCAACTGCATTTGTAAATTTAGTATTTAAATAAGCGCATTTACATGAGTGAATTAAGTCCGTTACTTTTTTTCGTAAGGCTTTGAACTCTTCATATAAATAATTTGCTTTATACCTTTTCCATTTTTTAAAAGCCGTATCTCTTCTTTTAATTTCACTTTCAATAGTGCTATTAAACCATTGGTGCTTATTTTGTTTCAATATTCTGGTTTTTATAGGAACACAGGTATTATATAAATGCAGTACATTATTTTGGAGACAATCAATTTGCTCATCGACAGAAACAAGACCATACAACGCGTTCCAGTCACATTGATTACATTCAAACGCTAACAGATTGTAGTCAATATTTTTGAAGTCCCTAAAAGTAATTTGGTGGTCAGTATTATCGATAGAAATGTCAAAGGTAACGAATATAAGGTCATGTTTAGAGAATGCTGGTACTGAGCTCTGGTCATATAAAAGAACATTGTTGGGTTTGTTTACGAAAAATACGTCTAGGAGAGTGTTGCAGGTACTAGAAAAATGCGTTGGAAATGACGAATTCACTATAGTCATTCCCACAGATTCCATGTTATTGACAAGATGTTTTTCGTTTAGAGCATTGCTGTTCATATATCACAGAAAAGGGCAAAAAATTCGGTATAGTCAGTGGTTCGATTGGGTCGGTAGACGCAACCCAGAAGTAATTTTTCTGTTTGGACAGATGCCACGAGTTCAATAAATAGATATTCTATTGTACTATTTGATTCATTTTTCTTGACTACTTTGGCTTTAAATCTCTTATTTAAATAAATTGCAACACCCCCCGCATGTCCATCACGATCAGCACGATACAAATTAAATCCTTCACATGAGACAAGACAATCACTAACATCGGACGAAAACCATGTCTCAGAAACACATATAGCATCGACTCCGGAGTTAACGAACAAGTATCTGAATTCTTCAATCTTTTTGGTAAGACTCTGGGCATTTATATGGCATATTTTAAGACCTTTATATTGCTTGCATAAGAGCTTGAGAACTACGTTGCTGTTCTCAATGGGGTTATTTATCAAAGAAAGCATTTAAAATGTATATTAAAAGTTAGGCATGTAAACAACCTTGATATTGTAATTGAGAGCGACCTCATATTATAAAATTTGGCAATACGCCACAAAACAAAAACACAAACATTAAATACAGAAAATAAATTGAGAGAAATTCCTTTTATATTAAATACTTGATTAAGAGTAACTAGAATAAGACTATGTGTTAATGAGAAGTTATAAGGTGACAATTTAAGAGTGAAACCCAGCTTCGCTAGCAGCTGCTGATGGAGTTTTGGAAGAGAGAGGGGGAGAGCTTTGGGGCCCGACTTCGTGTTCCTGAGCGAGCGCTGAAAGCTCGTCCATCCGCTCAATTCGAAAGTAACTCTCTCCTCCAGTACAGCGCACGTGGACTAAACCTCCTCGAGTAAACACAGCATTAAACCTTTTAAGCTTTTTTAGCGCTTCTCTGAAGATAAGATAATTTTCTTTCAAAAGCTGCTCATTTACATAGACCGTGGCGCTTGAGTCGAGGCCCATCATATGCAAATTCAGTTGTTGTTTGTTCTCTCGCCGATATGACCCAATCGATCGGAGCAAAGAGATTTTCTCTCGGACGGTATCTAATTTAATTAATACAACCGGGTCAACTATCGAGTTTTGTTGTTTCCGCGCTCGATAAATGTCCCGAATTCTTGGCGGCGGAGTGAGTTTTAGTGAAAAACATAGCTGGTTGAACAGTGTTTTTAGGTTTTCTCCCTCCTGAAAGGGGACTCCGTGCAGACGTAAGTCGCATGCATTGTTTGCTATGTGCTGAGCGGATAATTTCGTCTCCACCCCCCCAACTCTCTCCCGCAGTGTACGCAGCTCACCAACCTCGCGCTCCAGATGATCCATTCGTTCACGCAGCTGGTCTCGATGGGAGCGCAGATCGGCCACCTCCAGCTCCAGGCTGGTGACCCGTTCAGCCGACCGCTTGACCTCGTCAGAGATCAGGTCCAGACGTTTGGAAAGGCCATCGAGGATCCGCTGCTCAGCTTCTCTCACGCAAGTAGACATCTGCTCCGTCTGCTCCTGGAGGTGCACCTTCAGCAATGCCATCATCTGGGGAGAAACGGCGTCGGAGAGACGTTCGTTTGCGCCACCGGTGTTGTTGCGCAGGCGCTTGCCTCCTATAAACAAAAAAAAATAACAAGAAAAACAGTTAAAACAACAATAACAAGAAAAAACAACTAAAAAAACAACTACAAACAACAACTACAACAGCTACAAACAACAAAAAACAAGAAGAAGATGAAGAAGAAGAAACAACTAGATGAAGAAACAACTACAAATGGTCAACCCAGAACTGATGAAGATACTCTAGCATTTTAATGGTAACCTACCAAAGCCTCTCTTAACAAAGACATAGATGGAATCGGATGTGCGCTATCCTTTTCGACGAGCTCAACGTAAAAAAAGCCAGCTTTGGAATGGCCCTCACTCTTGAACTTGAAGAGCATATGCTGTACTTACCGGAACGATACTCGACTTTAGATGATTCGACCATTGAATATATAAAAGATAATCTGTTCTGTATTATTAAAAGGAATGATAACAACCTCTATTTAGAATACAATAAAGCTTAAAATGTATTCATTTTTATACCCGTTACTCGTAGAGTAAAAGGGTATATTGTATTCGTGCAAAAGTATGTAACAGGGAGAAGGAAGCTTTTCCGACCCTATAAAGTATATATATTCTTGATCAGGATCACTAGCCGAGTCAAACTAGCCATGTCCGTCTGTCCGTCTGTCCGTCCGTATGAACGCTGAGATCTCGGAAACTATAAAAGCTAGAGGATTGGCATTTTGCATGCATATTCTTGGAGTTCCTACGCAGCGCAAGTTTATTTCAAAATGGTGCCACGCCCCCTCTAACGCCCTCAATCGCCCTACACCATTTTTTTAAAGGAGTCTGGCGCCCACACCATTAAAGATTTTGGAAAACTAAAAATGCAGTTTTATTGTGACTATCAATACCTATCGAAATGTAGAAGAAATTTTTCAAATCGGACCATTCGTTAAAAAGTTATGCCCGATCAAAGATTTTATATTTCTATCTCCCTCGCACTCCTTTAGCTGAGTAACGGGTATCTGATAGTCGGGACACCCGACTATAGCGTTCTCTCTTGTTAATATTATTAATGTATTTATTTTCTCAAATAAAGCTTAAAATGTATTCATTTTTAATATTATTAATGTACTTATTTTCTCAAATAAAAATAAAATTTCATTAAACTCAAAACACTTTGTTATATATATATTTATACTAGCTACTAGCTACACACCGTAGCCCGCAGCTTTGCCTGCGGAAACTAAAATTGAAAATGAAGCTACTTATTTAAAATTTAAAAAATGACTAATTTTCAGCCTATAAACCGAGATACGATTTTATTAGAACTTTTTAACTTAATTTCGGTAAAAAGAACTTAATAAACTTAAATAAACTTAATTTCTTTAAAAAAATGAAAAAAAAATTGCTTAAAGATATACATAGCTCTCCAACAACAAATATGATAATTTTGGTAAAGATTAACGATTTAAGATTTTCGCAGTTGAAAAAATTATTGTCTCCAATTCTAATTTTAATAAATTGAAGCAATACTATTGCCCTTAAGTGGACGGACACTCATATTATAAGTCTAAGAACATTTTTGAAAGGAATGAAAATTTTAGGCTGGATTTTATTTTATCGGTCCTTTAAAACAAATTCTGTTGATATTGGCCTTGCTACCTCCTTCTACCTTTTCGCCTTTGTTAATTTGTATTTTTGTTTATCAAAGACTAAATTTTAAAACTATTTAAATCGAGTTCCGTTTACTTCTTCTAAAGATGTTACTTCTTGATAATTATTTAATTACCTAAGAAAGAAGCCAAGGTAATTTATGCACATAGGTAACGAAAAGGTAAATAATAACCAAATACTCTTGGCGATTTTGATACAACAGTAGACAACTCATATAAGAGAAACAAATATGTATGCGAAGAAATGTAAAAAAATCAATTGGATATTAGCCGCATTTTAGAATTATTATTTCTGTTATCATTCATTTTTCACCTTAATTATAATTATATTAATAACGACAGGAAGACAGGTGGAAGGGGATGCCGTGAATCAAATTGTTTAAACATTTCCATTTGTTTAAGCAATTTGATGCACGTGTAAGGGTGAGCAAGAGAATCAATTGATTTGAATATTTTGTGTTCTTTTGATATTTTCAGTGCGATTTGAATTTTAAGTCACAAAAATCTGTAAGAAAATGTTTTAAATCTGTTGGGTAAATGTAAATGAAATCTTCTTTTAGCAAAAGGATATCAGTATTATCATGAATTTGAATCTAAGCGAATCTCACTTCCATAGTCAGCTGCTATGCGCACACACACGTACACACGCATATAAATAGTGGATGTGTGTTAAATACGCATTTTTTTGCTAATACATATTTAGTGCGTGTGTGTGTACGCAGCGGAGCGAATTAATGTTTTTTTTTTGTTTTTTACAAATCCACAGTTTGTCAATAACTCAACGTTTGAAAACTAATAGATAGTTTGAAAACATATCGTCTTAGCTGATCGGGTTCTTGGATTTTAAAAATAAAAATAACTTTAAGGAAAACTTTGACTGTATAACTGTATCCAAATTCTAAAGCTGATCGGAGCAGCATGATTTTGCACACAGGAAAATCATTTTTTAAATTTAACGTTTGGCTAAAAAAAAAATGGTGCAAAAGAATCGATTTTCGATATAATCGATATTTTAACCGCGCATTTTAAATCTGCTGTGACTGTGGAATTTTCATCTTTTTTCCCTTGCGCGGTCACACTTAAATTCCCCTTGCGCGGTCACACTTAAAGTGCGACAGCATGACATATACACATACATGTACGACTGTATGCAAAGTGCGCCAGCAGAACATACATACATACATATATGGAGGCCGTGACGTCAGAAGGCAAAACAAAATTTGAAAATATTGGGGACTTGGTAAAGGAGGCTGAATTTCCAAAAAATTTAAATGAAGTTATTTGCGGGTATGCCATAAGATTATGAACATCACATTTTTAAATCATTTTAACAACATTTATAACAGAAAAATGGCAAAAGAAAGAATTAAAAATAAAACAAATCGAATTTTGGGGCCTTTGGGGGTCGTTTTTGGTTGTAATGTATACCTCACACGCGGCTCCTAATTATTCTCCGAATTAATGTAATTTTTTTAGATTTTTATGTCAATCCGTTCTGGGTGGAATTTGCTACTGGACATTTTTTATTGTTACTCCTTTATTAATTTAGAGATTATACTACATTTTCCCCCAGTAGCACATGAGTATCAGAGAAAACTACAACAATGAAGCGAAATCTTTTAAAACAGTTAACGAAAAGTAGGAATTCATTAAAAAGAAAATTTGATGAATTGAAGCAAATAAAAAATGAGAACGTATCAAATTTGGAGGAAACTTTTAAACCTATTACAGAACCTTTACATGAATTACTGAGTGAAAATAAAAAATTAAATAAGAAAAAAAAGTATAGTAATGATACACACAATGTTAAGACTAAGTTAAAGAAAGAGAAAATAAGCGTACCTAAAAGTAATAAAAGGGTACATGGGAGAGTAATTGAAAGTGATAGTGAGAGTGATGCTTATGTTGATGCTTACTCATGCTTACACTCTCATATAGATGAATCTAACATTTCTCATCAATCTCTTATAGATGAATGTGATGTTTCACAACAGTCTCATATAGATGATTTAAATGAAAGTGTATATGAAGAAACCGGGGTGAAGTATAATATCAACATTAATCAGTTAAAACAAGAAAATATTTTAGATAATAGTTATCGACCAAGAGAAGAAAATAAAATTTTAATGTTGGGTAATAGTACACTTGACATTAAAAAAATGTAATGGAATTAGGAAGTGGAAATTTATGGACTCTATCACCTGGTTTAGAATGATTTAGAATCATATAGAAACATTTTAATTGAAACAAGTGCTCACAAAAGAAACTATCAACCAGATGGTCAAATAAAAGGAAATCGATCTACAAAATATTCTTCAATTATTAAACCATTAATATCATCGTCTTCAGTAAATGAAGAATATACTGGTTCTGGGTATATGAGAAAGATTGCAACTCTTAATGGCATCAAGAGCTGCCGGTAATAATAACCATACTAATGATATTTTTTCAATAATAGAAGAATTGCGTGAGGCAAAAATAATATATTAATAAAATGGAAAACATTTTCTCATTTTGTTTAATAGTAAAATGTCAATTGACAAGTTTGGTCACTTTTCAAATGATAGAGATTTTTCCTCACTTTTCAAAAGGGAAGTTGAGAGTCTTACAGGCACGGTTGCCAGATTGGCTCTTTTTTTTGGCGTTGGCTCTTTGGCCCATTTTTATTGAATTTGGCTCTTTTTTGCTAATAGCGATAAAAAATATTTTAAACTTGAAAAACAGAATTCATTTTTTTATTAATGCATTTTTTTTTTTTGCTATTCTAAGAGCTATTTATGTCTGAAACCCAAAAGTGCCAGATCGAAACTAAATTGTTCCGCTGGTATGGTAGCTCTAAACAAGTGTATCGATATGGTAACTTTCACATGTGCCTTTAAATTTGGCGGTGATTGTGGTGTCTCAAAGTGTGCGAAAATAATTTGTGCAAAATGGACAAGTAAGTAAAGAAATCATGTACATTTGTGTATCTCAAATGCAATATAGCTAATTTATTTACCTAAATGCAGGTTTGTTTTAACTTCAAGCAGATTAAATAAAGCTGCGCCCACGCCGCAAACGCATACTGAGATTTCAAGCGATTCACATCCCGCAAACAAAAAGTAAGAGTAAGAGTGTTATTTTTCTAATGAACTAGCTAACATTTCTTCGTCGTAGAATTTCTGTTTCGGAAAATCGCAACGTGCGTACTGAATGGCTGGACAAATTTTCCTGGCTGAAGAACGACGACGGGCGTGCGACTTGTATTGCCTGTGGTATAATTTTACGGAATCCCCTGACCCACATCCAAAGACATTCAACCCAGGCTTCACATAAACGTTGCTTAAAAATAAAGGAAAGCCAACTGAAAATCGACACATTTTCAAAGGAACGTAGTGACAATAATTATAAGCAGGTGCGCGATGCCGAGTACGCACTTGTTATGTTTTTGGTAATGCATAACCTCCCATTTTTGCTGATGGACTACTTGCCGGACTTGCTGCGGGTCTGTTGTCCAGATTCAAAAATTGCGAAGGGCGTAAAGTGTGGTCGGACCAAGGCAACTGACATTTCGAAGGAACTTGCAAAAAAAGCAAAGCAGCGGATAGTGAGTGCATTACAAGAAACAAAATTTTCTTTAATTGTTGATGAAACCACAGACGTTGTCAACAAAAAAGCCCTAGTGTTGGTGGTACGTTACTTTCACAACATTTCTGGCAGTATTAAGGACCAATTTTTAGCTCTTATTGAGGTGGAAAAATGTGATGCTCAATCGATTTATAACGCCATCAAAGCGTTCTTTCTTGACAACCAAATACCTCTTAAAAATCTAATCGGCCTGGCAACAGATGGTGCTAATGTTATGGCTGGAGGCCTTAATAGCCTTAAAACCAAATTAAGTGGAGACACCCATCTCTTTTTTTTTAAATGTACCTGCCATTCTTTACACCTTTGCTCAGGATACGCCTGTAAAAAATTACCGTCCGAAATTGAAATGCTGTGCCGTAAAATATATTCATATTTTTCGTTTAGTCCAAAAAGAACATCGGAATTAAAAGAATTTCAAGAATTTTGTAGTAGCCCCATAAAATTTTAGGAATAGCCATGACACGTTGGTTATCTTTAGAGAAGGTTATTTCGCGAATTCTGGAGCAATGGGATGCTCTTGAACTCTTTTTCTTGTCCCAGGCTTTGGAAGTTAACAACATTAAGCCAAAAGAGATAGCTAATTCCATGGCCAAGCCAGAGCTTAAAATTTACTTATTATTTTTTAACTTCATTTTAAAAATCATTAATGATTTAAACGTTGAATTTCAGTCTGAATCGGCTCGTTTGCCATATTTGTATGCAAGATTACAAAGCAGCATAAAGCTTATTTTAAGCAACATTGTAACGCAGGACTACGTCAAAAATATGAATTTAGAAGAATTAAATATTTGTGATCTTGAAATATATTTTTTGCCTGTTGAAGAAATATTCATAGGGTTTAGTGCACAACAGTGCATCTCTGACTCTGGTTTACTAGAAGAGCAATCTAACAGCATTAAAGTAACAATAAGACAATTTTATTTGGAACTTGTTGACCAAATAACACGACGATTTGATTTCTCAAGAAAGGACATACAAAATTTGGTTTTAATAACTCCTGCCAAAGTTCTATCCGCTGATGAGTGGGACATTGTTCCACTGCTAAAAAATTTTGAATACCTCTGCGAATCAGAGTTTGACAAAATAATAAATCAGTGGAAAATGCTGAAATTATCAAACGATACATTAAAAAAAGAGACTGATATAATTTTATTTTGGGACAACATTTTAATGATTACAAATGGATTACATGAAAGTGTGTTTAAAGATCTCATTAAGTTTGTACACAACCTATTATCACTCCCACACAGCTCTGCTGCAGCAGAGCGAACATTTTTTGCAATTAGCCTAATAAAAACCAATTAGAATTTAATACCGTTAGCAGCATAATGCTATGCAAGGAACTAATTTTAAATAAAGAAACGCACTATGTTTGGTCGCACAAAGATTTAAATTAAGATATAATAAGAAGAATAAAACTGAATATGTTTGGTCTCAGAATGACTTTAATTAACAGTAAGATTTAGCTGTTAAGCTGTTTCATTTCAGAAAAATGTTTTGTTATGTTTTTGTTTTTGTTTTTATATACTCTCTTATGATTTAAGTTAAATAAAATCAAAATAAATAATAAATAAAAATTTGGCTCTTTTTTATTCAAATTGGCTCATTTATAAACTTTTTTTGGCCCAAAAAAAATTAATGAAGTGGCAACCGTGCTTACAGGTTTAAATCTAGATACTGATGGTCACATAAATGTTCAGAAAAAAATAATTAAAAACTCTTCAAAACCAATAAATGGAAATGATTTGGCTATTAAATTTTATGTAGATGAGAAAATTAACGAAGTGAAATCACAACAAATGGAAACTATAACTAAATAATTTCATCAACGAAATAAAAGAGTATCAGAGTTGGAAATTAAAGTAATAAAAATGATAAATCAATTGGACTATATACATAACACATTAAAAGAGCATCTTGATAAATTGGAAAATCTTAAAAATTTCATTAATCAAAATTTAAAAAAAAAAACCTCCACCAATCATTCATTCTTAGATGGAACGATACTTCGAGGTAGTCCATTTTCACATCGTAAAAACGAAGAAGAGGTCCTAACAATTAATGTGGATCATACATAAATATACCGTTCTTTCATTATTTAATTTATAATTAAAATGTCAGTTGATAAGTTTGGTTGTTTTTTAAATGAGAAAGAGTACTCAAGAGATATAACAAAAGGTGTAGAAAAATTTCATAGTATACTCAATGATCCTATCGATTTAGCGTCGCTTGTGAACGGTTGTGTTTACCTTTGTGCTCTAAGTTTTTTGTGTTTTTCAGTGTTTTTTTGCGAGTGTCTTGCGTTTGTTTATAAACAAAGCTTAGCCTAACAACTGTGTTAGTGTTTTTAAATAAATCTCCCAACAAAAGGGTACATGGTTATAGTTATTTTAACATTTCTATTGGATTTGTTTAATCGCTTGTCTTTGTTAGTGTAAATTTCACGCTCTGAACTTGCTAAAACTCTTGTAATCTCTTTCCCACTCTTCCGCTCTCAGTCTCTGAGAGCTTGCTGTACTTCTAATTTCTCTCTTTCTTGCTTGCTTTACATTTGTAACTGTTCGTGCGTATTGTTGTTGGTGCCCCACAAGCCACGCTCAGTCGATAGAAGATTTTTCTCTCGCGCTCTCTTGCATATAATTAATCCGCGATCTCGCGCTCTTATACTTTTCGTTGTTTTGTGTCTTTGCGGTTTTGGAATTTGATCCCAGTGCCAAATTTACTAGAGGTATTTTTTCAACATTTTTTTCCTAATTCTTTGAATAACCTTTTTTTTCTTTATAATGGCTCTTATCTGTACCAAGAAAAGTTGTTCTCTTCAGATGTCAACTAAAGATTCTTTTATTATCTGCTGGATCTGCGAATCAGTCATGCACGTTAAATGTGCAGGATTTACTGGCAGAGTTAAAGACTTCATTGAAATGCATACCGGTCTCATGTGGGCATGTGAGTCCTGCATGGATATGACAGTCGAGATGAGCAGCTTTATGAGGCAGACTCGAGACGGTCTATTGAACCTTTCACGAGTTTTTAAACAGCTCAATGACGATCCGTTTCGATTCCGTTTGTGAACAATTTAATAATAAGAAATTATTATTAACCGGGTCGCCTAAACGCAAAAAAGCCAGCTCAGGGGCAGTTAATAAGACCGTGAAACAAAACAAAACACACGGTAGCTGCAGCAGTTCCTGTCAGCACAGGGGTAAGCGAGCTGACTGTCCCTATCGATACAGTAGGAACCGCTTCTGGATCCCAGACGAGCGAGGTTCAGAGGGGTCGAAAGAGACTGTCGGTTGTCCGAGGATGTTTTGGAATTTATTCGTGAAAAATTCCCATCCGAGGACATTGCAGTTGAACAATTTCGTTTCTCTTACGCTCGTAGGATATCATCTTTTAAAATATTTATTTATTTATTTCTTTATTTATTTATTTCTTTATTTATTTCTTTATTTATTTATTTATTTATTTATTTCTTTATTTATTTCTTTATTTATTTCTTTATTTATTTCTTTATTTATTTCTTTATTTATTTCTTTATTTATTTCTTTATTTATTTCTTTATTTATTTCTTTATTTATTTCTTTATTTATTTCTTTATTTCTTTATTTCTTTATTTCTTTATTTCTTTATTTCTTTATTTCTTTATTTCTTTATTTCTTTATTTCTTTATTTATTTATTTATTTATTTATTTATTTATTTATTTATTTATTTATTTATTTATTTATTTATTTATTTATTTATTTATTTATTTATTTATTTATTTATTTATTTATTTATTTATTTATTTATTTATTTATTTATTTATTTATTTATTTATTTATTTATTTATTTATTTATTTATTTATTTATTTATTTATTTATTTATTTATTTATTTATTTATTTATTTATTTATTTATTTATTTATTTATTTATTTATTTATTTATTTATTTATTTATTTATTTATTTATTTATTTATTTATTTATTTATTTATTTATTTATTTATTTATTTATTTATTTATTTATTTATTTATTTATTTATTTATTTATTTATTTATTTATTTATTTATTTATTTATTTATTTATTTATTTATTTATTTATTTATTTATTTATTTATTTATTTATTTATTTATTTATTTATTTATTTATTTATTTATTTATTTATTTATTTATTTATTTATTTATTTATTTATTTATTTATTTATTTATTTATTTATTTATTTATTTATTTATTTATTTATTTATTTATTTATTTATTTATTTATTTATTTATTTATTTATTTATTTATTTATTTATTTATTTATTTATTTATTTATTTATTTATTTATTTATTTATTTATTTATTTATTTATTTATTTATTTATTTATTTATTTATTTATTTATTTATTTATTTATTTATTTATTTATTTATTTATTTATTTATTTATTTATTTATTTATTTATTTATTTATTTATTTATTTATTTATTTATTTATTTATTTATTTATTTATTTATTTATTTATTTATTTATTTATTTATTTATTTATTTATTTATTTATTTATTTATTTATTTATTTATTTATTTATTTATTTATTTATTTATTTATTTATTTATTTATTTATTTATTTATTTATTTATTTATTTATTTATTTATTTATTTATTTATTTATTTATTTATTTATTTATTTATTTATTTATTTATTTATTTATTTATTTATTTATTTATTTATTTATTTATTTATTTATTTATTTATTTATTTATTTATTTATTTATTTATTTATTTATTTATTTATTTATTTATTTATTTATTTATTTATTTATTTATTTATTTATTTATTTATTTATTTATTTATTTATTTATTTATTTATTTATTTATTTATTTATTTATTTATTTATTTATTTATTTATTTATTTATTTATTTATTTATTTATTTATTTATTTATTTATTTATTTATTTATTTATTTATTTATTTATTTATTTATTTATTTATTTATTTATTTATTTATTTATTTATTTATTTATTTATTTATTTATTTATTTATTTCGCCAACAGACTTCATGTCCTTTACTGGCTACTTAACTAACTCTCAACTAATTACTAAATCTAGAAAAATATAATAAAAGTGCTTTCTTATTGCTATCCCTGGACGAACTTGGTTCCAATCGCATGCTAAGTGGCAGACTGTTGAAGAGATGCAAAGCTCTGTAAATAGGCTCATTTAGAGCGTAATTCGTTCTATGTGTAGGGATAAAAAAGGTTCAGTCGTTCTTAGAGCCCTACTAGGCACGGATAAGCTAATAATATTTAGCAAAATAGGGCAATCAATTTTGCCGGAAAGTAAGTCTAATATAAAAAGCAGTGCAATTACACTCCTACGATCTTGTAATGTTGCAAGCTGTACAAGGCGACACCTAGCAGCATAGGAAGGAGTGGGATCACGGAACCGGAGGCTTTGCAGGGCGAAACGTAGGAAAAGCTTTTGCACTCGCTCTACCCGACGAATATACACAAGTCCAGTCGGATTCCAGACAAATGCCCCATATTCTAATTTAGAACGCACAAATGAGAAGAATTGGGTAAGCTTAGTGTATGGGTCAGAGAAGTGAGTTGTGTTGCGCCTAATGAATCCGTACATGGCATATGCTTTAGGAATGATGTAGTTAATATGTTCAACAAAGAGAAATTTAGAATCAAAAACAATTCCTAAATCCAGGAACTCGTTTTTTGTGGCAAGGAGATGAGCATTAATTGAATACGAGCAGATAACATTGTTTATACGCTTGCTGTATCTTACTAAAAAGCATTTTGAAAAATTTAAGGGAAGCATATTTCGGGAGCACCAATTACCTAATCTATTTAAGTCATTCTGGAGGAGTAGACAGTCTACAGTTGAATTAACGGACTTGAATAATTTGAGGTCATCTGCAAATAATAGAAACTCAGAGTCATGTATGGAGTTACTTATATCATTTATAAATAAAATGAATAGAAAGGGCCCCAAAGCACTTCCTTGAGGGAGGCCAGACGTTGCCACATACGGGTTCGAAAAAACTCCATTATTTTCCACTCTGTATTCTCTATTGGTTAGGTAGGACCTAATCCAATCTAAGATTAGAGAGTGGAATCCCATTTTTTGAAGCTTAGCTAATAAAGCAGTATGACAGACTTTATCAAAGGCTTTGGCAAAGTCAGTATAGACTACATCTACTTGGTGACGATTCACAAACGAATTTATGCAGAAGTGATTGAAGGTTGCTAAATTAGTGGTAGTCGATCGACCTGGCATAAATCCATGCCGGTTAGGGGTAATAGTGCGGCCCACAAGAAAGTTTAGCTGCCTAGCCACAATGCGCTCAAACATTTTTGAAATGTTGCTCAGCTTGGAAATTGGTCTGTAATTAGATATGGAACTTTTTACACCTGATTTGAGAATTGGGGTCACTGTAGCTAACTTCCATCTATGAATAAACATACCACTGGAGAGGGACTTGTTAAAAATTATCGCATAGAACATCAATACAATTTTTTAGGATAAAGGGAGAAAGGCCGTCGCAATCCATACGTTCTGAATCATTAAAGCTCGCGGCAGCAATATGGCAGTCAAAGTCTGACACATTTAGATTTCCTATATTTAATAGGGAGTCGATGGAAAGAAGCGTTTCATCATCATTCCAAGACGAAGTTGGCTCGAAATTGGATGAAAAAAATTTAGCAAACAAGTTAGCAACCTCCAAGTCCGAGGAAGCCAATTCACTATTAAGAGACATGTGGGAAGGAATGTTCGATGTTCTTCTTTTGGAGTTTACAAAGTGCCAGAAGGATTTGGGATTCATACGTAATTTACTTTCAACATCTGACAAATATTGGCTATAAAGAAATTTGTTTAAGAATTCGAATTCACGCTTGTGCAGCTTGTATCTTTCAAGATCGGCAGGGTCACCGCTCTCAAGGTAACGCTTGTAGAACTTATTACGGAGATTTTTGTATTTTTTGAGCCCCCGCGTATACCAGGGTAGTTTATAAGAACTTTGAACTCTTTTTTTAGCATACCTACTAATGATAAGAGAAAGCATAGAAATAAAATGATTATAGCTAGCTTCAACATTAGCATGCGAAAGGCTATCGACCCAATTAATATTATAAATATCATTTCGAATAGAATTTAAACTATTAGCACTTATATACATTAAAGGTGTGAGTGATTTGTTAGCTGAATAAATATGACATGTTATTAATAGTAATAAAGGCTGATGATGGGCATCACACTCTGAGAGTCGAATATTACTACAACTTAATTTTGTTCCTAAATCCGGGCTAATAAAAATTAAATCTAAAAGCCTATTTAAGTTATTGAATATACTGTTAATCTGAACTAAGCCCATACTAAAAAGATCATCAATTAGTAGAATTTCATGAGGCAGATGCACATTACTGGGTATCATACTTGAAGAATCTTCATCCTGCACTTTGCTCCGCCTGATGTGCTTAAAGAACTTTGTTGGAGAAGAACGCCCCCGTTGACTATTATTTCTATCACATTGTAAATAGTTTATTTTATGAAATCTGAAATCTTATTATTTTGTAAATCGATACATCGATACCCTGGAAGGCACGCGATCTGGCAACACCAGACTCGCTCCTTTCTCTCTCCTTTTGTTCCTGCCATTCTTGTCGGAAATTTCCATGCCCACAAGTTTGGAGATTTTCACTGCCTAATGGACGAGCGAATGCGACGGACGCAAATAAACTCAGCAACCAAGCCCAACTTAACAAGTGTTTTTTATATGATCGAGAACTAAGCCTACCAGCAGGCATATGACTGCAAATCATTTGGACTACCGGAGCTCCAAAAGGCTGCAATTTATCTGGCCGAGAAAGCGGCCAACATTTTGGCGACCGTGACAGGACGGACTCTTGCCATTAGATGAGTCATCGTCCAATTGCAACCATTTTGGATTCGTGTATATAATTATTTGTTCAGTTATCACAGACCAAGCTTGAGAAGCCCCACATACAGCGGCTGTCTCTGATCAACGTAACCTGCAGCAACAACATAACCTCAACTCACAAGACACCGCGTGCCACGAAATTGCTCTCCACATACAGTTTTACAGTCATTGAGGAAAACCGCAAGTATACGCACACAGTGCAAATAAATATACATATACACCAATTTGCCCTGTTTTCTTGGTCAATACTTAATCCTTATGGACAGCTAGGTTATAGGGAACAGCTAATATATTTACGCATTATTTATTGGTTGTTCACACACACACGTACATAACTAGCCGTAGTGTTTTTCGCTGGTTTTGCTACACTTAAGTTCTGCCCAAAATGCCTGACGAAGATTCAAAAAACTTGCTTAAGCTAAACAGTCTCAAGGCTCAGCGAGAATCGTTAGAGAAACATATCCGCAATCTACACCAAAGGGTTATTTCCACAGGAGACACCGAAGATGCTGATATGCTGAACTGCAGACTCCAAATCCTCGAATCACATTATCGCCAATTGACTCAAACTCAAACACAAATTGAATCTCTGCACAGCGCTGACGACGAGCGCGGTCGGTTGGAAGAGGATTTTATTGCAGCTAAGGTGAAAATTATGTCTCTTATTCAAAAAAATAGGTTAACGTGTTCAGCAAACGGCCACGAGGCAAGTTATTTGAACTCAACATTCGCTCCAGCTTCAGGTCACAGTCAACGACTTCCGAAACTACAACTTCCTAGCTTCGGTGGGAATTATTCGGCATTCAAACGGTTCTATTCATCTTACAAGAACTTGATTCACAACGATCAGCAAATTGCGACCATCGATAAATTCAATTACCTTTTAAATTGTTTATCTGGACCTGCTTTAGAAGTTGTGCAATCATTTCAGATCACAGAGGAGAATTACGAGCAAGCCTTGGCAAGACTTGAGGCACGGTACGACAACGATGTCCTTATCTTCCTGGATTGCATTTCAAATCTCTTCAATTTGCCATCGGTGAAGCAACCCGATGCAAGAGCTATACAAAAACTTATCGACAACGCAACTGCTATACGTGGCTCACTTTTCTCTTTAGGATCAGCTGAGGAAATCATGAATTGCATCATAATTCACATTTTTCTTACGAAGGTTGACTCCGACACCAAAAGCAAGTATGACGAAAAGCAGTGTTTCGACAAGCTCTCAACCTGGGAGGATTTCTGTAACATCCTCACTCGGCGCTGCCAGTTTCTTGAAAGCCAAGCAACAGGTCAACTGGTCCAGCCCAAAGCGCTCCATTCTGGGAAGCGCTCTTTATCCAAAACCTTCATCAGTACAAATTCCGAATGTTTACATTGCCAATCAGCTGCACACTACGTCGGCAGCTGTAAGTCCTTTGCGGAACTTTCGTTGCCGCAACGGTTCGAAATTGTCAAACGCTCGAATGCATGCCTTAATTGTCTTCGTAAGACACACAGGATTAAGGAATGTCCATCTCGATCACGATGCAGGGTGTGTCGCGCGACGCATCACACCTTATTACACAAATTCGAAGCCACTACAGAAACTTCGGTACCATTCGATCAGCCAACTACGTCTGGCTTAAGTCATTCACACACAACATCGCTCCTCACACGCACGGCCAAGAAAGGAATACTTCCAACGGCACTTGTTCACGTATACGACAAATCGGGTCAACCCCACGTCTTGCGTGCGCTTCTGGATTCATGCTCAGAGGTCAGCTTCATCACTGAGGAGACAGCAAAGCGGCTCAACCTGGACAAAAAACGAGTCACACAAGAAGTTAGCGGAATTTCTGGATCCAGTCGAAGTATTAAGTTTAACGCCTTTGCCACACTTCGAGCCCGGTGCTCAGATTTTCGTTGGTCATCTAACTTTGCAATCATTAAGAAGATTTGTGCTCACCAACCGCAGGAATCGTTTAACACTTCAAAATGGGAAATTCCTGATGCGTTGCAGTTAGCCGATCCGTTTTTCAACGAGTCACATAAAATCCACATTCTCATCAACACAGAGGGATTTTTTGATGCGATACGTGAAGGAAAGCAAAGCCTCGGCGACAACATGCCATATCTAATTAATACTGCATACGGTTGGATAGTCGGTGGCAACCTAGGACCCGCAAACCGGAGTCCTCTGCAGAAATGTTTCTTTGCACAATCGGATTCAGACCTCGACACCATGGTTAAGAAATTCTGGCAGATTAATGGCTGTGAATTTTCTAGTCCCAAATACACGTCGGAAGAATGTCTTTGTGAAGCACATTTCTGTAAAAACACGACACTGCAGGCAGATGGAAGAATCAAAGTTCGACTTCCTTTCAAGGACTCTCCAGAATGCTTGGGAGACTCCTACGAAACTGCAGTAAAGCGATTCAAATCATTAGAACGCAGACTTCATCGCAACGACCAACTAAAACACGCATATGTGGAATTCATCAACGAGTATATCAACCTCGGGCACATGGCCCCCATAGAGAATGCAAGTACCAAGAATTCACATTTTTATATACCGCATCACTGCGTCATTAAGCCCGAAAGCCTTACAACGAAGCTTAGGGTCGTATTCGACGCTTCAGCTTAGACAACCTCAGGGAAATCATTAAACGATCTTCTAATGATTGGCCCAACAATTCAGCAAGACCTTATATTAACCTTCTTATCGTTCCGTCTTCATAGGTACGCACTCACAGGCGACATCGAAAAAATTTATCGCCAGTTCCTTATTGACAAAAAGGACAGATGCTACCAAAGAATTCTCTGGAGACCAGAATCCTCAGGAGAAATACAAACATACGAGCTGAGAACCGTAACCTATGGCATGTCAGCAGCGCCTTTCTTGGCTATAAGAGGGCTAAGGCACATCGCCGATCTACATGAGGACAAGTATCCCCTTGGAGCTGCGACTGTCCGAAAGGATCTTTATGTGGATGATTTGTTAACAGGAGCAGACCAGATCATTGAGCTCCAACAGATCAAGGACGAAACTGTAAACATCTTAGCTAAGGCTGGTCTTCATCTTACAAAGTTCAGCAGCAACTGTAAAGAAATTACTAAAACTTCGGAAAACGAGGTGTTTATTGCGCTCGATGACCAGGATATAACCAAAACACTTGGGATGGCTTGGAAGCCAAACACCGACGTCTTTACTTTCAGATATCCTTGCATCCATCACGAGCCATTCACCAAACGAACAATTCTTTCAGTTGTTGCCCGAATGTTTGACTTGCTGGGATTCATCAGCCCATTGATCGTGCGATGCAAGATCCTTATCCAAGATATCTCTTTAAAAGGACTCGAATGGGATGAACCAGTCGACGGGCAACTGAAGGAGAGATGGATAAACCTATTAGAGGATTTAAAGGACTTACCGAAAATTCAAATCCCAAGATTTGTACAGACATCCAAATCGCATCGCAGTGAAATACATGGTTTTGCTGATGCGTCCGAGAGAGCTTACGGATGTTGTATTTATGTCGTTGCTAAGCTCCCTGACAAAATCGAAGAAAATCTGCTCATCGCAAAATCAAAGGTAGCTCCCACAAAGGTACAATCTCTGCCCAAGCTCGAACTTTGCGCAGCGTTACTGTTAAGCAGGACGTGGCGTAAAATTGCAGATAATCTCATAAAATACATTGACAAGGTAACGTTTTGGAGCGACTCCAAAATTGTGCTACAGTGGCTCACAATGCATGCATCAAATCTGAACTGCTTCGTAGCGAACCGCATATCCGAACTCCAAGAGCACACTAGCCAGGCGACTTGGAGGCACGTCCCATCAGCAAAAAATCCTGCGGACATCGTATCGCGTGGCTGCCGTGCAGTCGACTTACTTAGCACCATGTGGCTAACAGGTCCTTCATTCTTACGTCAACCAGAGACTGAGTGGCCACAATTAGCAGAGCCGCTTCCACCACCGATCGAATTACGAACCAGGGCAATCCTTTTGTGTAGCAAAGCAGACAGCGCAAACTCAGAATCTACTTTGAATTCAATCATAAACAATTCGTCATCTTATCTACGTATTATTCATATAATATCATATCTGTTTCGGTGTGTGAATCGTAGTAAACCTAACCCAATGATAAGATCGACAACACCAGACAGCCTTCGCATCACAGCAGCCGAATTTTCAGACACTTTCTGGAGAATTGTCTGTCTGATACAGAAAGAGAACTACAAGCATGACATGGCTGCGCTGGCAAACAACAAGTCCTTGCCACCCAGCCTCCAGCGATTGGCTCCATTTCTACATAATTTTTCCATAGGCAAAACTGAAGTATGTGTGATGAGAGTAGGTGGCCGCTTAGAAAACGCCGATATTCCATTCAACGCAAAGCATCAGGCTCTATTACCCCAAACCCATAGATTTACACAGCTGTATGTAGAATACCTTCATAACAGCAACCTTCATGCTGGCCCAAAAATCGTATTGTCTCTTCTACGAGAACGGATTTGGGTAATTAATGCCAGTCAATTGATAAGGAAGGTCGTCAGAAACTGCACACGATGCTTTCATTTCAAACCTCGTCTTATGACGCAATTGATGGGGAGTCTACCAGCAGACCGCCTGCGAGCTGAAAGACCGTTTTTGATCGCAGGAGTCGACTTCTGTGGACCCTTTCTAACGTCATACAAACTGCGGGGCAAGCAGCCGTATAAGACATACGCAGCCATTTTTGTATGTTTCGCCTCGAGGGCCATTCACATTGAGTTGGTGTCCGAATTATCGACAAACGCTTTCCTGCTTTGCGTCCGAAGATTCATCGCGCGTCGTGGTGTTCCTCTGCGAATGGTTTGCGAAAAACTCGACGAATTCAAAACAAAAATGCTTAGCTGTAAGACTTACAGTACAATCAAAGGCTTTCAATTCACTTTTATACCCCCCAGGGCACCCCACTTTGGCGGCCTCTGGGAGGCCGCCGTTAAATCGGCAAAGACATTGATGCTAAGGAACATCGCGAATGCATACTTAACATTCGAGGAACTGCAAACAGTGTTCCTGGATGTGGAAGCCATTCTGAATTCAAGACCAATAGCACCAGCTTCCGATGACCCAAATGACCTTAACGCGATAACTCCGGCCCATTTGCTAATTGGAACCGAGTTAACCTCAGCACCCGAGTCATTGCTGCACCATTCTTCGGATACACCAGGAAAAGAAATGCGCTACCTGGACAGATGGCATCGTGTGACCTACCTCAAACAACAGTTTTGGTCAATTTGGCACCGGGACTACGTCCACAATCTTCAACAACGCGGCAAGTGGAACCGAGAAGAACAAAATCTGGCGATCGGGCTATTAGTCATCGTTCACGAGGATAACACCCCAGCGCAATATTGGCCGTTGGCAAGGATAGTGTCCGTGACTGCTGGAAACGATGGAAAGGTTCGAGTTGCCGAAGTCAATACCGGCAAGAGAGTTTTTACGAGACCTATACATAAGCTCGCGCCTCTTCCTGATTCATTTGAAACTGACACATTTCAACGCGGGGAGAATGTTGGAGAAGAACGCCCCCGTTGACTATTATTTCTATCACATTGTAAATAGTTTATTTTATGAAATCTGAAATCTTATTATCTTGTAAATCGATACATCGATACCCTGGAAGGCACGCGATCTGGCAACACCAGACTCGCTCCTTTCTCTCTCCTTTTGTTACTGCCATTCTTGTCGGAAATTTCCATGCCCACAAGTTTGGAGATTTTCACTGCCTAATGGACGAGCGAATGCGACGGACGCAAATAAACTCAGCAACCAAGCCCAACTTAACAAGAGTTTTTTATATGATCGTGAACTAAGCCTACCAGCAGGCATATGACTGCAAATCATTTGGACTACCGGAGCTCCAAAAGGCTGCAATTTATCTGGCCGAGAAAGCGGCCAACAAACTTCTTTCTGAAAGCTTTTGGCTTAATGATGATTTGGTTATAAAAGAATTTGTTCCAAATAAACCGACAACAAATAACAGGCCTCCCATGGTGCCAAAAAACTGAAAAGTTTATTTTTGGCTTACCAAAATGTTAGAGGACTTAACATGAAGCTACCCAAGCTTTATGTTGACTCCTCGGCATTTACGGACGATATCCTGGCATTTACTGAAACTTGGCTAGAACCAGAGATAACCGACTCTGAAGTTTTGTCAAACAGCTTTAATACCTATAGAACCGATCGCCTTTCCCGTAGGGGAGGGGGTGTTCTCATCGCCGTTACCTCTACCCTAAATTCGGAGAGAATTCACTCTCATGTCCCCAATGACAAACACACAAAAAAAAAAATTGTCAAAAAGACCCCAACTACAAAAAATTGTCAATTTTGTCATGGATATAGGTGTGTGTCTTTGCTAATTGTGTGTATTTGTTGTTGTGAAAGTAACTATTTACTTAGTAGAATTGACTATTTTTTGTGGTTGGGGCCTGTTTGACAATTTTTACAGTTGATTTTACCAAGTTTTTTTTTTGTGTGTAGAATTTGTTAGTGTAAAAGTTTCCCTGGAATCCTTGTCTATTTTTGTTACATGTTCTTATATTCCACCTGGCTCTGACTTAATAGTTTATGAACAACATCTATCTGCTATTAAATCTATTCTATCCTCTCTTTCCAACAGAGACCTTTTAATTGTTTTGGGTGACTTTAATCTCCCTGATATTTCTTGGTCCCCTTCTACTGACTCACTTGTCGCTATTCCCTTATCCGCCCATGTTTTTGTCGATGGCCTTTCTGAATTATCGTTACAGCAAGTTAGCTTTATACGAAATTCATTAAATAGACAGTTAGATCTTGTGTTTGTTTCAGAGCCGTCTGAAGTCACGGTATCTAGAATTGACGCTCTTTTGGTACCAGAAGACCGATACCATCCAACAATGGAATTGACAATTTGCCTCCCTTACCTTGATACCCTCTCTCCTTTAGTTTCTCCAACTAAAATGAGATGCTTTCGTAAATGTGACTATAATAAACTACACTTAATGATTTCGTAATATAATTGGACAGATAATAATTTATAACTGTATGGACATCGAAAATGCGACCGAACTTTTCTATAGCGTTCTAAACACTTTTTTATGAATGCGTTCCTGATAGGCTTCCTCCAAGGCCGAACAGGCCCCCCTGGCTTACAAATGCGCTTCAAAGACTTCAAAATCTTAAAACAAACACTTATAAAAAGTATAAAAAATCGGGTAAGCCATCCGATTTTTCGAAATATGTGGTGGCTCGATCTGATTTTAATGTTCTTAACAGTCATTGCTATTCTATGTATTTAAATCGTTGTAAATTTGAATTTTCAAATGATCCGAAACAGTTTTATAACTTTGTTAACGCTAAACGTAAGTCATCGGCTTTGCCTTCATCGGTTCGTTTTAACTCAATGGAGGCATCGACTGATTCTGAAATTGCTGATTTATTTGCTGACTTTTTCCAAACCACTTACAGCCACTCTTCATGGTCAAAATCAATCTACCCTAATCCCTTAAATAGGGCAAATTGTATTTTTTCCCCAATAATTACCGAAAGTTCTCTCTTAAGTGTTTTAACAACAACAACTCCTTCTTATTCTCCCGGTCCTGATGAACTTCCTGGATGTGTGCTTAAGTTTTGTGCACAAACCATTTGCAAACCTATTCTTAACCTTTTTCATTTGTCTATTTCATCATCAGTTTTTCCAACTATCTGGAAGGACTCTTTTATTATTCCACTTCACAAAAAGGGTGCGAAGGCGGATGCCCAGAATTATAGAGGTATTTCTAAATTGTCGGCAATTCCAAAAGCCTTTGAACGTATTACACTTCTCATTTGCAACATTTATGTTCCTCGCTAATATCACCGTGTCAGCATGGTTTCGTTAAGCGAAGATCGACTACCACCAACCTACTTGAATTGTCATCTATTGTAATAAATGGATTTAACAATAAAATGCAAACCGACGTTATATATACAGATTTCAGTAAAGCCTTTGACTCCGTTAACCACTCTCTTCTTATATTCAAACTAGACTTGCTTGGGTTTCCATGTAATGTTTTAGCATGGATTTCAAGTTATTTGAATGGGAGGACTCATAGGGTTATATTTAAGAACGCTGCTTCTAAAATGATCCACGTGACATCTGGAGTGCCCCAGGGTAGTCATCTAGGCCCTTTGCTGTTTACTTTGTTTATTAACGATCTTCCCTCTATCATAACAAATTCTCGTGTACTAATGTATGCTGATGATGTTAAGCTTTGTTTGACATACAACAATATAGAGTCTGGGTTCCGCTTACAATCAGACATTGATAATTTTCAAGTATGGTGTGAGTATAACCTCTTAAATTTGAACTGCCTGAAATGTAACGTAATGTCCTTCCATAGGGGTATTCCTACGTTTATAAGTTATTTGCTTCAGAACTTGCCACTTGACCGTATATATTCAGTAAATGATTTAGGCGTTCTTCTGGACCCGTAGCTTAAGTTTGACTGTCACATAATGTTGACTGTTAACAAAGCTATGAGTGTTCGTGGGTTTATAAAGCGTTGGTCAAAAGAATTTGACGACCCTTAAATAACCAAATTATTATTTACCTCCCTTGTCCGCCCTATATTGGAATATTGTTCTTCGGTTTGGAGCCCACAATACCCAGTGCACATTGACCGTTTAGAGTCGGTACAAAAACAATTTCTTCTTTTTGCCCTTCGTAGTTTAAACTGGGATCAAAACGTAAGGCTACCTTCCTACCAGAGTAGATTATTATTGATTAATTTACCGACACTTGCAAATCGTATAAAAATGCTTGGTACTATTTATATGCATAATCTTATAAGATGTGATATTGATTCTGTAGTCTTGTAAGCCGCCTAATTTTTAATATTCCCGTTAGACTAACACGTAATTATTATCCTCTTAATTTGCCACGATGTACATCAAATTTTAGTCTGCACGAGCCCTTTCGTGTTCTAAATAATTATAACAACCTTTATCATTAATTTGCATTTCAACTTCTATCCCGGTATGAAAAACTAATATTTTAACTCATTTGCTTCACTCCTAATTGCTTCTTTATTTTCATTATGTGTCCCGTCTTTTTGTTTTATGTATTCTTCCTCGCGAACTCGCATTCTTGACCAAATTGATAAAAGGGCCCGCGCGTAACAAGCACGTGCTTGGTGTCGTTGGGCCACTTGTTTGTACTGCTCGTAGTGCATCAATGTTCATCATATATTAATTAGAATAATAATAATAATAATACGGAATACATGTGGGAGGGATAGCCGGTAATAAAATTGTTTAAACATTTGCATTTGTAAGCAAGAATACCAATTGCTCGGAATATTTACCTTTTTTATATATATATATATTTTGTTTTTGTTTTAAATCTTCGCATGGATGATCAGATGGTTGGTCGCTACAACACTGCCGCATAGACCAGGGGCTCGTGGTTTGAAGGTGCATGCGCGATACACCCACGTCGACTCAATTGCTATCGATGTTCATCGTTTTGTTGGTTGTTTTCGTTGTCTTTGAATTCAGAGTTTTTTCTCTCGACTGTGATGTGTCCGGAGATATCAACTGGCGTTGTTGTAGCAGGACCACAGGCTGTGGTTTGCAAGGAGCTCCAGGAAGTGATCGTATATGTGCTCATACGTCACTCTGATAGGCTCAGATTTAAAACCACAGAAGGTGGTTTTATAAAGACTTCTTGGCAGTGAGCTTGACAGGAAAATACACAATTATAAATGGTTAAATAAGAGGTAGAACTTAAAAGTTTAGATTAGCTGTATTAATAAATTTTGCCAGCTCTCTTAAAAGAAGCGGCTCTTTTTTGGTTAGTAATTCATTAAGATCTTTATAATACTTGAAAATTTTGAATTTACTACGGATGTTGATTAGTTTTTGGCAGTTAAAAATCGAATGCTCGGCATATTCCGGAACATTACACAGATCACATAAATTAGTATCAACAGCTTTTATTTTGTGAAGAAATACCTTGCCTTATGTCGGGTCGACCATAAGTCTGTTTAATACTTTAATACTTTTGGTATTCCATTTTAAGAAATAGGGACAGGTTTTTTTGGGAATATTTGGGAAGATCTTTAAAAGATTTATTTTTATATTCCTCATTCCACTTGTATTGTAGAATTTTTTGAATCTCTCTTAAGGCATCTTTGATGTTGAGACTTATGTCTATTTCTACCCCTTCATTTACAGCTATTTTAGCAATACTATCAGTCTGTTCATTTATGTTAATGCCTTTGTGGCCAGGTACCCAAACTAATTCTACAATTTCCACCTCCGAATCTTCAATTAACCTATGTATTTCTTGTACCATGTACGCCTCAGACTTTTTGTTTTTTATTAAGCTAATGGCACCCAGGCAATCACAAATTATAACAACATTTTTATACCCGTTACTCGTAGAGTAAAAGGGTATATTGTATTCGTGCAAAAGTATGTAACAGGTAGAAGGAAGCGTTTCCGACCCTATAAAGTATTTATATTCTTGATCAGGGTCACTAGCCGAGTCGATCTAGCCATGTCCGTCTGTCCGTCTGTCCGTCCGTATGAACGCTGAGATCTCGGAAACTATAAAAGCTAGAAATTTGGGATTAACAACACAAATTCTTGGGCTTCCTACGCAGCGCAAGTTTAGAGGGAACGCTATAGTCGGGTACCCCGACTATCAGATACCCGTTACTCAGCCAAAGTGAGTGCGAGGGAGATGGAGATAGAACATTTTTAATCTGGCATAACTTTTTAACGAATGGTCCGATTTGAAAAATTTTTTCTACATTTCGATAGGTATTGATGAATGCAATAAAACTGAATTTTTACTTTTCCAAAATCTTTAAAGGTGTGGGCGCCAGACACTTTTTAAACTCGTTTATTGTGGGCGTTAGGCGATTGTGGGCGTTAGAGGGGGCGTGGCCCCCGGGTGAAACAAACTTGCGCTGCGTAGGAAGCCAAAGAATATGTGTGGGTAATCCCAATTCTCTAGCTTTTGTAGTTTCTGAGATCTCAGCGTTCATCCGGACGGACAGACGGACATGGCTAGATCGACTCGGCTAGTGACCCTGATCAAGAATATATATACTTTATATGGTCGGAAACGCTTCCTTCTAACTGTTACATACTTTTGCACGAATACAATATACCCTTTTACTCTACGAGTAACGGGTATAATCATCCGCAAACTGCATAATCTTAGTGTTTTCATCGTTTATTTGGTGCAATCTTTTTGTGTATTTGTTGAACAAGATTGGATATAAGCAGGATCCTTGAGGAACCCCACCATTCGCCACCTGTACTGCATTTATCAATTTCAAAACACGATTATATAAAAAACTAAGAATCCAGTCTATTAAGACTTTAGGGAACCCATCGATTTCCATAATCAACTTTAGAAAGTTCAGATTTACACAGTTGTATGCATTTGACAGGTCGAAAACATTTAACCTATTCTTTTTCCTTAAAGCAATGACATTTATCACATCATTTATGCACATCGCCGCTGATTTACCTTTCTGGTATGCATAAGACCTATATGGCAGTAATTTCTTTTCATTTATGAAAAGCTCTTATCTCTTTTTGATCATACAGTTCATTGTTTCGGCAAGACAGGGTATAAGCGAGGTAGGCCTAAAATTTTTGACGTCTGATAAATCTTTGTTTCTTTTGGGAATCGGAGTAATTTTAATAATTCTCCATTCCTGTGGAAAATCACAGTTTGCAACCTTGTTGTTGTATAGGCTACCAACTCAAGCTTGGCTTCTGTACTAAGAGACTCAATCATTTTATACGTTATTTAATCCGCTCCTCCTGCAGTTTTTTTCTCTTGATCGAGAACTTATTGAAGATCTTCCAGAACAAACTCAGGATTTTCATTGTTTTTTCTGGAATATAGATTCTCAGGAGGTATTTGCTCAATTAAGAAATCCAAAAAAGAACTTGATTTATCCAGATCAAACCTATCTAACTTTTTTCCTGACAGTTTTTTAAGTTTTTTAAAAACCTCCACGCGTTTTTCGTGTTTGGTTGGGTGTTTAATTCAGTAATCTATTTAAAAAAACTAGTTTTCTTTGCCATTTTGACTGACTTCTTCCATTTGATTTGTAGCGCTTGTAGTTAGCTAGATGTAAAGTATGGTAAGCGCCATCTAGGAGTCGCTCTGCGGGATGTGGCAAAAGAAAAGCGGCAAGGAGAGCAACAGACCTTTCTGTCAACTTTCCTTTTTCCATCTCATCTACTCGGCTAGGGGTTACCGCCATAATTGTGTCATCTAGATCTGTATATTCCAATCGTGGCGTCAAAGGTGCAAGTTGTGCCGGGTGAAAGTATATATTCCAAAGTTACCTTTTTAGTGCGAAAGTTATCCCCGGTATCTCAGCGAACCGAGAAACCACAGCTTAAATATCCAGCCCAGCGCTGAGTCCTAGCTGGTAGGGTCTGGGTGAATTCAAACTTAGCTTGGAATTTATTTAATTAGGCTTGGCGCTTAACAACATCAATTGGGAAGCAAACAGACCGAAATTGAGTGCATATTGGCGAGCCTAAAAACGAAGAACACCGAAGTCTTGCAGCAACAAAGAGTCTCCAAAACGCCGCCCAGATTGATTTTTTTTTTGGATTCGCGCAGTTGTCGCGCAGCCGCCTTCGAGGGCGTGTTATTTTACGCCGGGGAAGATATGACTCGGAATCGTTAAACGTCGCCGGAATCAGAAAAGTTGCAGTCTCGGAAAAAAAAGGGAAATCATGTGTGACCAAGAGTCTAGTGGCGTGAAAAGTTTTAAGAATTCTGTTAAAGTCCCCCAAAGCCCACAGAAAATCGGTCAGCAAGTTCTCCGAAGGGCCAAATACACAAAAGTGTAAAAAAAAATATTATGTAGAAGAAGAGAACAGAAGTCAAGAAGCCGAAATTTTTGTAGTTAAGTTCTAGCATAAGAGAATAATTTTTTTTCTATTTAATTTAATGTGATTGCATAACGGCCATGCGGTGAAAAAAAAATGAGACGAGCTAAAATGATGATGAAAGGGCAGAGGCCAATTTGAGTGGTTTTTTTAGAAGAAAAAAAACATTGAGTGATTTCTGTCCGGGGACTCAATCGAATTTTTTTGAGGGTTTTGTGTGTGCCAGAAAAAGAATATTTTCTGAGGTTCCAGGTCTATCCCGAGAAAGCGCTTTCGTCGAGGAGGACTCCAGCTGAAATTTTGGTGAGCGAACAAAAGTTCCTGATATATTATTTACATAAACGATAATCCCCAGTTAAAAACAAAAAAAAGAATGCGATACATAAACTTTTCTTTAAAGTAAAATCAATAAAAACAAGAAAGGAAGCTAGCTTCGGCCAGCCGAAGCTTATATACCCTTGCAGATCATTCCTATTCATTTACAAAAACATTAAATTTAATATAACTTAATATAACTTAACTTCAACAAACCAAATTTTAGCTGTTTTCGTATTATTTTGGCATTAATTTTTGATCCTTCCTATGGCAGCTATATAATATAGCCATCCGAATTTTTTTTAAATTGTATACCAGATTTTAAAATGTTAAAGAAAAGCCATAGCCTAGAGGAGAAGAGAATGTAATATAAGTCAACAAAGATATAATTTTTTTCCTATTAATTTTCATCTAATTTTTCGACCGTTCCTATGGCAGCTATATGATATAGTCAACCGATTTTTTAGAAATTTTATTCGAAACTCAGAAATAATTTAAAAATAGTATTCCCAAAAGTAGAAGGTTATATTTCAAAAAACACCAAAGCTAGAATTTTTTACGTTTTTTTTTCGATCCTTCCTATGGGAGCTATAAGATATAGTGGCCCGATCCGGTCGGTTCCGATATATATACTACCTGCAATAGGAAGAAGACTTTTGGGAAAGTTTGAGCCCGATAGCTTTAAAACTGAGGGACTAGTTTGCCTAGAAACGGACGGACAGACGGACAGACGGACGGACAGACTGACATGGCTAGATCGACTCGTCTAGTGATGCTGATCAAGAATATATATACTTCATGGGGTCGGAAACGTCTCCTTCACTGCGTTGCAAACTTCTGACTGAAATCATAATACCCTCTGCAAGGGTATAAAAATCCCATGAGAGAATGAAAGCCTAAAGTAAATCAAAAATGAACGACAGAAAATTAATTTTACACTTCAAAAACAATTTTAAGGAATTTTATTTGCCCTTTTGCTGCTCAAATTTATGGCTTTGTTTGCCAGATAAATCTGATTCGCCTTTCTAAATGTTTTCCATTTTTAATTTCATCTTTATATATTTAAATCCAATCATCGCATGAATGCCTAACCTTTTTATATAAATTATATTTTTATACCGATTTCCTACATATATTATATTTTTATATTGCCCTATTTTGTCCTTTTATTTATATCAATGTGTGTTATTTTAGCAGGCCCCATGAATTATTCGTACTTCTCTTTTAGTTGTTAAATAAATATTTTATAATGTTTTAAATCCCCAATTTTTTGACTCGGCATAAATGACCCCCTGACACCCCTGAACACCAAGGGACCGTTTCATGGAATATGGTTTTTTTTATCGGTAAAGAAACGGTCGAAGGAAGGGAGGGCGATACAGATCTCCACAACATCTGAGATTGTAAAGTGTTCACGGAGTAGGCAAAGTGCAATAGACCCCCCTAGTTTTAGAAGTCCGTAAGGTCTGGTCAATATATATAGTATCTCGTCCCTTTGTTATAGCTTGTCCTGTCACGCGAATATTTTTTTTATTAATAATGAAAATAGGCCGTTCGAGAGAAGCAGCCAAAACCTACACCAATTGTCGACGACCCAAGCCGGAGAATAATTTCGCGTGGGCTCTTCTCTTTGTCAACATCTTGGCCTGAGAATTATGGATGTTCGTTACATTTATAATTATATTCTAATTATCATTATTAGTTTATGGCGCCCAACTTCATGGCCACGTTTTTACGTTGCTCACGAGATACAATTTTGTGTTTAAACCAGGTTCTAAATATTTGATTTTACTTGTGCAAAAATCAAGCAAATAATTCTCGTATTGCTACGCTTGGATACTCAAATATTTTCACTCAATTCAGATTCGAACCTCACTTAGAATTCCACTCAAACGCTTCGGAAACGAAGAGACAGAGTCCAGTGAGATGAGTCATTCGTCCACGCTTGACCAACATTTTTAGGAAGAGGAAGAAGGCCCACTAGTATACCTTTACATTTTTAAAGTCAATAGGTTTGGTTATTAAACGCTTAGGAACTGCAGGTTTTTAGATTTGTAGCTATAATTTCGCTACGAGACCACGGTTAATGAACCAAAATTCAAAGTTTAAATATTACAGGAGTAACCTAATTACTCATCAGACAGATCAGCTTGTCATAATTCGCATTGGATATGCAGTGGATTTTATTCAAATAAAGATTCGCTGACCACGATGAAAGGCATAGCTAACATGCTCCGCAATTGTAAAGTGCGAAGCAGACGGCTCGGATTATAGGCATTGTCGCGAAGGTCGTACGATCGGCTAGCCGCTGTCTGCGAGTGGCGCTTAATGTTGTTGTTGTAGTTTTTGGCAAAGCGATAAGCGCAATGCACATGCAATTGCATTTTGTGTTTTCTTTCTATGCACTTTTCTCATCTTTATTTATTTTTATACCCGTTACTCGTAGAGTAAAAGGGTATATTGTATTCGTATTCGTATGTAACAGGGAGAAGGAAGCTTTTCCGACCCTATAAAGTATATATATTCTTGATCAGGACCACTAGCCAAGTCGAACTAGCCATGTCCGTCCGTCTGTCCGTCTGTCTGTCCGTCCGTATGAACGCTGAGATCTCGGAAACTATAAAAGCTAGAGGATTGGCATTTTGCATGCATATTCTTGGAGTTCCCACGCAGCGCAAGTATATTTCAAAAAGGTGCCACGCCCCCTCTAACCGCCCCCTCATTTTTTGAAAGGTGTCTGGCGCCCACACCTTTAAAGATTTTGGAAATGCAAAAATGCAGTTTTATTGTGATTATCAAAACCTATCGAAATGTAGAACAAATTTTTTAAATAGGACCATTCGTTAAAAAGTAATGACCGATCAAAGTTTTAATATATCCATCTCCCTCGCACTCCCTTAGCTGAGTAACGGGTATCTGATAGTCGGGGCACCCGACTATAGCGTTCTCTCTTGTTTTCTTTTGCTTTTGATTACAAATTTATTTTATTTTATTTATTCAAATTTATATTTTATTTTTATTATTTATATTATTATTACATGTTCATTTTTTTGCTGTCAATCAATATTTGATTTTTCTCTGTGTATTCGAGCAGTTCGATTGTATTTTGTTTGAGTTCGAATCTTGAGTAGTTTTGCATAGAGAGTTGGACAGCTGATTGTTCAGCGGAGGTCATCGACCTCGCAAACAAAAGGAGATAAGGAGACCAATATTTCTGTTTTATGTAACGTGTTGTAATTTCGCACTCGTTTTATGCAATTTTCTCGTTTTTTATATCTGAGTTTAGTTTTCACATTAGAATTTCTTTTATATATTAGCTTATATTTATCAGGGACCGAAAATAATGATTATTTTTATTTCTTCAAACAAAAAAAATCGGCCACTTATAATAGCCCTAAAAACAAATGATTTTCACCAAAATAATTCTCATTGTCCAATCTATTCATTCCCGCCATGATTTTTAAATTTATGATTTTAATCTTTTTGTTCAATGGTAATCTTTATTTTAGAGCAATATAATAAAACTTATAGCATAATAATTATTTTTGATCAAAAAAAATATGTCTCAAAAATAATGATTATTGATGATTTTTATTTTTTTTTGCTCAAAATAAAACTCATCAGAGCCTCGCGGCCCTCCTGTAAGACTTTTCGCCAATCTGATTTTACAGCCGTCTAAGGGGCTATCAAAGCTACCTCCACGATTTTTTGCCACTTTTTTTAACCACTTTTAAAAAATGGCCTATCCTACGATTTTTTTTTTATTCCAATTAAAATAAAACTCATCAGAGCCTTCTTGTTAGACTTTATCAAAGCTACCTCCAAACATATTTATTTATTATTTAGTTTAACGAATAGTAATTTCGATAAATTCTCATTAGCAAGGTTACACCTTTGATCGGTCAATACCATTTTGAGGGCCGAAAAAGATCTTTCCACGCTCACTTGCGTAGCGGGAACTGAATGGACGACTTTGGCCAGCTGATACAAATTGGGGAACACAAAGCGTTTCTCCTCCCAATATTCCATTATGTTGCAGGTTAGGCTTCGGACAATAATTCTCGATCTCGGCATATGCCTTCCTGATTTGGTCCGTTGGCTCTGCGTCTTCAGTCTCTTCATCCGAAGCTACCTCAATTGCTTGCAAGTAATTATCTAGCGAAGAGCCCGAGCTCGAGTTTAGTGATTTTTATTTACATCAAAATATAAGCAATTTTTAAAAGTGGTTAAAAAAATTTGCAAAAAATCGTGGAGGTAGCTTTGATAGCCCCTTATACGGTTGTAAAATCAGATTGGCGAAAAGTCTTACAGGAGGGTCGCCAGGCTTTGATGAGTTTTATTTTGAGCAAAAAAAATAAAAATCATCAATAATCATTATTTTTGAGACATATTTTTTTTGATCAAAAATGATTATTATGCTCTAAGTCTTATTATATTACTCCAAAATAAATATTATCATTGAAGAAAAATATAAAAATTGAAATTTAATCATTACTAAGTAATTTTTATTATTTAACTTATAATGATTACGGTCCCTGATATTTATTCCCTTGCAGAGGGTATTATGATTTCAGTCAGAAATTTGCAACGCAGTGAGGGAGACGTTTCCGACCCCATAAAGTATATATATTCTTGATCAGCATGACAAGACGAGTCGATCTAGCCATGTCCGTCTGTCCGTCCGTCTGTCCGTCCGTCTGTCCGTCTGTTTCTACGCAAACTAGTCTCTCAGTTTTAAAGCTATCGGGCTCAAACTTTCCCAAAAGTCTTCTTTCTATTGCAGGTAGTATATATGTCGGAACCGACCGGATCGGACAACTATATCTTATAGCTCCCATATGAAGGATCGAAAAAAAACGTAAAAAACGTAAAAAAAATTCTCGCTTTGGTGTTTTTTGAAATATTATCTTCAACTTTTGGGAATAATATTTTTTAAATATTTCTGAATTTCGAATTAAATTTTTAACAAATCTGATCTTTATATCATATAGCTGCCATAGGAACGGTCGGAAAATTATATGGAAATTAATAGGAAAAAAATTATATCTTTGTTGATTTTTATTACATTGTCTTCTCCTCTGGGATATGGCTTTTCTTTAACATTTCAAAATTTCGAATAAAATTTAACGAAATTCGGACGGCTATATTATATAGCTGCCATAGGAAGGATCAAAAAATTAATGCCAAAGTAATACGAAATCAGCTAAAATTTTGATTATTGTAACATATACGCAAGTTAATTTAAATTTAATGTTTTTGTAAATGAATAGGAATGACCTGCAAGGGTATATAAGCTTCGGTTAGCTTCCTTTCTTGTTTTTTTAGTTAGTAGACTATGATTTTTTTTTATCTATTCAATATGGCTGATGGCGAAGGTGCCGAAACCCGCCAGTGTTCGCTGTGCGAGTGTTATTTGGATTCCGCCAAAACATATAAAACTAAATGTAAGCATGAGTTTCATCAATCTTGTATCGCAAATTATTCCAAGACCCATACTACATGCCCTATTTGCCAAACTGTATGTTTTGAGAGACCTGCAACTCCTTCTCAGAATACCAGACAGCAGAAGACCGAGGTGCTAACTGCAAGTGGCAATACGCCAATAGGATCTCGAGGTTCTGCAGGGTTGGGAGCTTCTCAAACAGAATTAATTGAGAATACAGTCAAAAACTTTATTTATCGGGTTCAGGCTCTCACGGAACATACTTTGGAGGGTAACTACTCGATCCTTAGTATTCTCAAAAAAAAACAGCCCGAAATCGCCATTAAATCAAGAAATTCGCCATGGATTTCAGTCGATGGCGATTGACCATATTTTTTAGAAAGGAATTTTCTGAAATTTAGAAAAAATACTTCTCTAAAATCAAGAAAAAATGCCATGAAATTGAGGAATTTTCCTAAAATCCAGAAAGTACTTTTCTTGAACATAGAAATTTTTTTTTAAAACAAGGAGGGACTTTTTTTATTTTCAGAAATTGTCTTTATTCAAATAAAATGCATACAAATGCACATATTTATTTTACTATTTTATTTCCTAAACAGAAAAGAGAAAAGAAAAAACAAGAAAATATCATTATAAATATTTCCTGAACAAAAAAGATACAAATAACATTATAAATATTTTAAAAAAGAGAAAAAAAACAATAAAAAGATAAAAATAATATTATAAAGATTTCCTAAAATAAAAAAGAGAAAAGAAAACAAAAAAGATAAAAATAATTAATAATTATATTAAGTATTTAATACATTATTATTCATATATATTTACTTACTTACTCCCAAATCAATAACAATACCTGAAAATGAAATGAAATCGAAAATAAAAATTAATATTAGAGAAGAATGGTATTTGCTTACCATACATTTTCACACACTTACCAAATTTATATTTCAATTGCTTACCTATAATTTCCATCTTTGAGGGATCGCACTTTAACTTTCTTAAATAGGCTCAACACAAACTTATCACTTTGAATGCTCATCCAAAACTGAGCACAAGGGCTCAATATGCAGCGCAACGCAAGCAACTCCCTCGCGAGATACTGCATTTCCAAAAAAAACAACGCAATAAAAGTTACAGCTACGCACAAGAAAATTCTCGATCATATACACAAACGCACATAAACATACATATGTATGTATACATATGTACGTCTAAAACTGTCGTCGCAACGCGCCGCGAACTAACCGCATGTCTTCTTCTTTTTTCTATCGAAGAAGGAATAAGAAACATAAAAGAGATAAAAAAAGTATTTCTAAAATCTATGGCGATTTTCTAATTATACTTTTCTAGATTCCAGAAAGGGCTGAAGAACATATTTTCTTAATTTAATGGCGAAATCGCCATTAATTTAAGAAAATTTTTGGAGAGCCAACTAGGAAAAATCACCGTTAATTTAAGAAAAAAAATCATTTTTCTAAATTTGAGAAAAGTTTTTCATAAAATTCTGTTTCTATGGTCTTTTTTCCTAGATTCAAGAAAACAATTTCTTAAATTCAGGAAATTTTCTAAAATTAAGAAAAAAGTTCATTCTATGGTGATTTTCTAAAATTTCAGAAAAAAAATTGTTTGAGTGTAGCAATGCGAATCTCTTGTTTGAAGGAAAGGCTAGGGAGTTTTATTGGAGATGCCATAGGCGAACAACCATCTTCAATGGGAATTCCTTTGCAATGCTTTGACAAAACAATTTAGAGATGCTCGGACGGACATGGACGTAAGGGAGGCCATACGCGATAGGAAACAGCGAGAAAAATAAGGATTTGACTCCTTTTACGATGCGGTGGTGGAAATGATGGACAGTTTGGAAGTTCCGTTGGCTGAAATTTTAAAGCGGAATTTAAGGCCAGAAATTAGGCATGAGATTTTAAATCTGCAGGTACAAACCGTGGAAAAATTGCGAGAAATTTGTCGTCGTAGGGAAGATTTTTTGGAAGACGTGCGAAAGACTCAGGGGTACCAAAAGGTCGTTCCGTTCAGGAAACAAGTCTCAGAATTGGTCGAGGAGGTCAAGTGGGAAGATGCCGACCAATTTTCTGACGCCGATCTCAGTTGGGAAGTCGGGGCAGTGGCGCTTATCTGCTTTAACTGCCATTAAGAAGGCCACCGATACCAAGATTGTAAGTCTAAGAGAAAAGTTTTCTGTTATAAGTGTGGCCTAATGAATGCCTACAGTCATACCTGTGTTCGGTGCCAAAAAAACGGAAGGACGAACACAGGCAGCTATCGCCAATCGACCTGTGTTCCACCAAACAAGGCAACCAACGAAGAAGCGAATCCCCCATAAAAAGTCCAAATGTTTGGGAGTCTGAGTCCAATGAAGGTCCAAAACTTTCAATTGGTTGGTCTAATATAATTAGTGATAATGTAAGTTTAAATAGTCCAAAATTACCTAGGAAAATGTCGAGAAATACTAAAAGATTAAGATCGTTTTGGAATTCGATCAGAACCATTAATTGTATACGCTTTAAAAAACATGGTAGGTTGTTTCCACGCCAAGGACCTGAAACAGTAGTCTGAATGAACTACAAGCTTGATGGTGATCATCCTTCGGGATTGTAAACCCCAAGTCTGCTCTTAGGAGGGGGGCTTTTTTGTAGCGCTTGTAGTTAGATAGATGTAAAATATGGTAAGCGCCATCTAGGAGTCGCTCTGCGGTACGGGATGTGGCAAAAGAAAAGCGGCAAGGAGAGCAACAGACCTTTCTGTCAACTTTCCGTTTTTCCATCTCATCTACTCGGCTAAACCACAGCTTAAATATCCAGCCCAGCGCTGAGTCCTAGCTGGTAAGTTTCTAAAGCGTAGGGTCTGGGTGAATTCAAACTTAGCTTGGAATTTATTTAATTAGGCTTGGCGCTTAACAAAATCAATTGGGAATCAAACAGACCGAAATTGAGTGCATATTGGCGAGCCTAAAAACGAAGAACACCGAAGTCTTGCAGCAACAAAGAGTCTCCAAAACGCCGCCCAGATTGAGTTTTTTTTGGATTCGCGCAGTTGTCGCGCAGCCGCCTTCGAGGGCGTGTTATTTTACGCCGGGGAAAAGATGACTCGGAATCGTTAACGTCGCCGGAATCAGAAAAGTTGCAGTCTCGGAAAAAAAGGGAAATCTTCTAATCATGTGTGCCCAAGAGTCTAGTGGCGTGAAAAATTTTAAGAATTCTGTTAAAGTCCCCCAAAGCCCACAGCAAATCGGTCAGCAAGTTCTCCAAAGGGTCAAATACCCAAAAATGTAAAAAAAAAATATTATGTAGAAGAACAGAACAGAAGTCAAGAAGCCGACATTTTTGTAGTTAAGTTCTAGCATAAGAGAATATTTTTTTTTCTATTTAATTTAATGTGATTGCATAACAGCCATGCGAAAATGTTGATGAAAGGGCAGAGGCCAATTTGAGTGGTTTTTTTAGAAGAAAAAAACATTGAGTGATTTCTGTCCGGGGACTCAATCGAATTTTTTTGTGGGTTTTTTTATCTTAAATGTATTTTAAAAAAAAATTAAATTCTGTCATACGTGTGTGCCAGAAAAAGAATATTTTCTGAGGTTCCAGGTCTATCAATTGGAAATTGCATGTCCATTCAGTTCAGTGAACACCTTTGGTGAATGTCAAATTAAGTACTGATCCCGAGACTGAGTCTATGTTTCTTTTAAAAGTTGAACTGTTATTGTTTTCAAGTCAGTATCCAGCACTTGACATTACGCTTTTTAGAAAAACGCCGTTCCTCTTACTTACACTGTTTCCGAAATCACTACATCTCGCATTGAAATCACCAGATATAATAACTTAGTCAAAAAAATCAAGTTTTTCTATTAAGTTATTTACTTCATCTTTGAAGTTGTTGAGAGAAATGCTGGGTTGATGTTATAAGCATATTTGTCCCTTTATTAGAAGCACTTGCAATGACGATGTCACAGTTGGAGTTGTATTTAAATTTCTTTAGTTTTAGGCTATTTTTGTAAGCTATTGCTAGTCCTCCGTAGCCATCATCTCTGTACTTTTCCATCAGGTTGAAATTAATTATATTTCTATGTGAAAAGTCGTGTGAAATAACCTCCGATAGGATGGCAATATCACACTTATCATTATTTAGAAAAAATTCGAGATCATTTTTATTATATATAAGCGATTGTATGTTATACTAAAGAATTTTGATACTCATTGTGTTTCGTTACCGACAACTCTGTCAATATAAGTAACTGATTGTCTTCCTTCTCTTGCACTATTTTGATTGATATTTTGCGTAGTTTTGATCAGATCTATAATTTCACTAGTATTGCTAATTTGGGATAGCAGCCTAATGATATGATGAATTTTGTCCTCAGTAGATAAACCAGGAAAAAAAGGAACATGCTCCCTTGTGTCGTTTGTATACGGCTCCAAGTGAAAGTTAGGTTTCTGAAAAGGAACTGTAGGTTTTTCCACCAATCTGCTGACATAGCTATGTTTTTTTAAAACTGCAGTTACCTTGAGGTCCTTGTTCTGTGTCTGACTTCCCTGTTTGTTGAGGGGAGGAAAATTATCATCATAATTTTCCAGGAGAGCATAATTCTGAGACACTGAGTAAGAACTTAATACCTCCTTCCTAGCTATCTTCTTGATTGTCATAATTTTGTTTATATCCTGCTCCTTCGCCCACACCGGACATATTTGACTGTCCCTGGCACTATGGTTTTTAGCTTTGTGAGTCGAATCAAGCTGTCGCAATTTTGGTGAGTGGCAAAAATATTCACGTTTTGCGGGCAGAAATCGGCGGTAGCGGAACAGAGAGAAGAAGAACAAGGCGTGAAGGAGAACAAGGCGAGAAGGGGAACAAGGCGAGAAGGAGATCAAGGCGAGAAGGAGAACGAAGGAAGATATTTGAAATTTAACGTATTTCTAATTTTAAATCGAGCTGTTTTGTTAACAGTAGCTGAAGTTTGCTAAGTTTTGCGTTCTTTTCGCAGTGCGTACAGCTGTTTGTTTCACAGGCAGAGTAAAGCTTTATTTTGACCGAGTGGGCAGTATTGATGTACATATTTATATTTTTTAAGCATAACTATTATATTTGATATACATATTCTATTCTTAATCTATATAATTACATAAGTTTTGAAAATGAACAGACAAGAGATTTTGGCGTTTTCTACGCTAAAAATTGACAGAACTAGGGTTAAACAGAAATGGAAAGAAACCAGAATTACAAAACAGACTACTTGCTCACTATGGTTTGAATTCGGATGAGAATATTGAGGAAGAAGTCCAAGTGGAAGAGGATGAGGAAGAAGATGGTTCTTTTGCTTCCGTAAATTCGAATAATATTGAGGCTGGTGGGAATGGTGAGCGTAGGAGAAATCCAGGTGCAGGTGTGCAAAACCGTGTGGTTGAAAATCCCAACTCGGGTAGGTCAAGGTTTACATTGAAGGATGTAGAAGGGAGTGTGTCACAGTTTTCGGGAACTAATTCACCAGACGTCAATCAGTGGATCGAGGAACTTGAAGAGTGTGCACTTACGGTCGATTGGAGTCAGTTGCAGGTTTTTATATATGCTAAACAATTACTCAGCGGGGCTGCCAAGCTTTTCATTCGAAGTCAACGTGATGTTCGGGATTGGAGGGCTTTAAAAAACGCATTGCTCGACGAATTCGGTGTGAGGGTGTCATCGGCAGAGGTTCATCGTAGACTTGCCAAGCGTCAGCAAAAGAAGAATGAATCGTTACACGAGTATTTGTACGCATTAATGGAACTGGCAAAACCAATAGACTTAGACGATGAAAGCCTAATTAAATACTTTGTCGACGGTATTCCAGACTCCAAGGTAAACAAAGCTTTATTATACCAAGCCAGGACTATGAGACAGTTGAAAGTTCAGATCGAAGCATATCAGAAGATGCGGGGATCAACAAAGCAAGCTAGGTATGATTCTCACTTCAACAAAGGTGAGAAAGAGGCAGTGAAAGTTGTTGACAAGGTGAGGAAATGTTTCAACTGTGGAGACTAGTCTCACATGAAGAAAGATTGTCCAAAAAGAGACAATAAATGTTTCAGGTGCAATCAGCCAGGACATAGAGCGGCCCAGTGTCCAGTCGAAATGGTACCCAAGCAGGAGAAAACTACAAACCTTGTAGAGGTAGAAGGCAAGACAAAGCCAACAAGAACGTTTACGTCTTCCGGATTGGAATTAAAGTACATTTTGTTTGGAAACGTTACTTTCAAAGGGTTAGTAGATACCGGAGCAGATCTTTGTTTGCTGCGCCGAAGTGTTTATTTGAAACTCGGAGAACAGAGTTTGACAGGAGGTGAGAAATGTTTGACTGGAATCGGGGAGAGTCAAATCATGACTTTCGGAAGCCTGATTATCCCAGTACAAATAGATGGCATCAATCTCAACGTAGAATTCCACGTCATATCTGACGAAGACATGGCATTTGACTCAATCTTAGGCAGAACTATTTTACAGATGGTGGACATGAAGGTGACAAAGGATGGTACCGAGTTCGTTCGCCGATCAGACAACCAGATTGGTTCAGGGTAAAATCCAAAGGTTCAAAAAGGGAAGAAAGACCAAAGTTTATGCAAGGCATTGCTGAATGAGTTTCAGAGTTTGTGCATAATAGCCTCAAAACAGACAGGAAGCAAGCTTGATGTAGAGTTGTCGCATTTGCCATATTTGCAGCATAGTCCTGTGAAGCTCATGATAGAGGACTATAAGCCTAGAAGGAACGTTCATTGCCCAGTTGAGATGAAAATTTTACTGACCGACGAAACACCAGTATTTCAGCACGCTCGACGTATAGCTTATACTGAGCAGAAGGTAGTAGACGCCCAGATTCAGGAGTGGCTTGAACAAAAAATAATCAAGCCCAGTACTTCAGAGTACGCTTCACTAATCGGACTCGTGGCAAAAAAGAATGGACAGAAACGGTTGTGCTGCGACTATCGCAAGTTGAATGAGAAAATTGTGAGGGACAATTTTCCAATGGTACAAATGGACAGCGTGATAGAAAAGTTACAGGGAGCGACGATTTTCACAACACTGGATCTAACCAACGGGTATTTCCATGTTCCAGTAGAAGTGGGCTCGCAAAAGTATACTTCATTTGTTACACAGAAAGGACAATACGAGTTCTTGTATGTGCCCTTTGGCATTTCAAACTCGCCAGCAGTTTTTACACGGTTCATAATGGCAGTTCTCAGAGAACTCATTAAGACCGGTGACGCAGTTGTTTACATGGACGACATTATTATTCCCAGCAAAGGTGTCGTAGAAGGTTTAGAGAAACTAAAGAGAGTACTTGAGGTTGCTGAACAGAATGGGCTGAGAATCAATTGGGCCAAATGTCAAATCTTACAGAGCAGGGTAGATTTTCTTGGTTATATTATAGAAAATGGTTCGATTACACCCAGTAATGAAAAAACGCAAGCTGTAGCAAACTTTCCCGTACCGTCTGATCGAAAGGCTATACAACGATTCCTTGGTTTAACGTCGTACTTTAGGAAGTTCGTAGTCATAGCTAAACCTTTGTAAGATCTGTTAAGGAAAGATGTAAAATTATAATTCCGGGAGTTGCAGCAGGTTTCATTCGAGCAGTTAAAGGCAGCCTTGGTTAATAAACCAGTTTTGAAACTGTATAACCCGAAATTGGCTACAGAAATACATAAGGACGCGTCAGAGTTTGGTTTCGGTGCAGTCCTACTACAAAAGGATCCAGCCGATGGTCAGCTGCACCCCGTCATGTACATGAGTCGCAAAACGAAACCGTGTGAGGAAAAATATCACTCATACGAACTGGAGATCTTAGCAGTCATTGCAGCATTGACGAAATGGCGTGTATATGTCTTGGGGACAAAGTTTAAAATCATCACGGACTGTAACGCGTTTGCCATGACGATGAAAAAGAAGGAAATTCCGTTACGAGTGGCTAGGTGGGCAATGTTTTTGCAAGACTACAATTACGAGATAGAACATCGATCAGGTACCAAGATGAGACGCGTTGACGCGCTTAGCCGAGTTGCTTGTTTTGTATTGACAGAGAGTGTAATGCACAAGTTAAAGGAAGCTCAGATGGCAGATGAATGGACCAGAGCAGTTAGAAGTCTAGTGGAAGTGCAGGGACATGAGGATTATTACATCGCCAATCAAATCTTGTTTAAAGACCCAGACAGAGAATTGATCGTAGTTCCATCTCAAATGGAAACCGAGATAATTCAAATTGCTCATAAGCAAGGCCATGTTTCGGCAAAGAGGACACATGATTTGGTGGAGAAATCGTATTTTATTCCGAAGTTAGGGGACAAGGTTTCGAAAGTAGTGGGAAATTGTGTGGAGTGCATTTTAGTAAATGCAAAGGCCGGAAAGCAGGAAGGTTATCTAAATCCGATTGATAAGGGAGACAAACCATTAGTTACCTATCATATTGATCACGTAGGGCCGATGGATATCACCAAGAAAAGATACAATCACATCCTAGTAGTCGTGGATGCATTCTCGAAGTACGTTTGATTGTATCCAACACGCAGTACAGGAGTTGAGGAAGTGCTTAATTGTTTGGACAGGCAGGCCATAATTTTTGGTAATCCATTCAGGATCGTGTCAGACCGTGGTGCAGCTTTCCCCTCTCACTTGTTTAAAGAATACTGTGACAAACAGAAGATTCAGCACTTATTGATCGCTACTGGTGTCCCTCGTAGTCGGTCAGGTAGAGAGAATGCATAAAATCGTGGTGCCCATGTTGTCGAAGATGAGTCCAGAAAATCCAGGAAATTGGTACAAACATGTGGGTAAAGTCCAGCAATGGGTTAACAATATTGAGCCTAGGAGCACAAAAGTAACCCCGTTCAAGTTGTTAACAGGCGTCGACATGCGTTTAATCGACAGTTCAGAGCTGAAAGAGCAGATTCAGCAGTCTTTGATACAAGAGCTAGACCAAGAGTCGCGATCAGGCGTACTCAGTACGGAGTTGGCTTGAAGCTAAAAGGAAAGTATCTTGGTCCCTACAATGTAGTAAAAGTTTACAAACATGGCAGGTATGATGTTGAAAAGGTGGGAGATAGCGAGGGTCCTTTGAAAACATCCACTGTAGCCGAGTTTATGAAGGAGTTCGGGGCGAACACCCAGTCAGGAGGGCCGAATGTAGGAAAACCAGAAGAGCATTCAGAAAGAGGAACTAGAAGCGGTCGACGCTTCTAGAAACATATATCGAGATCAAAAGAAGCGAGTACAGATTATTGAATAAGCTCAGTCGGTGTCAAGATCTCGTACACAACAGTTGCCGAAATATCATTGCTGCGCAGCGCGAAATACATTGTTAACTTTAAGTTGAAAACACAACGGAACTTGTAATCAAAATCCTTAATATCAATAATATAATAAACTTTTATAATAATACAACGTCGTCGCCGGAGTCTTCGTCATTAAACGGAATACCGGGGCCACAATTTTGGGGGCTCAGCCGGAGATATTGGATCGATTACAAACTACAGTCACTAAACTAAGTTGTGTGTTTAAAAGTGTATGGACCCTTGTTCTTAGCGGTGGAACTAGCTTTAAAGCGTTACAATTCAGGTGCGCAAAGAGAGAGAGACAGAAAATTTGCAAATCTACATCAGAGTGTGTGAGAACGAGAAGGCAGAGTTGCAAATTGTAAGAAATTCCAAAATTCGACGCAAAAGAAGTAGAAGAAAAACCGACACAAGACGATTGATGTGGGCAACATAGAAGGCGATTGAAAAACGAGTTGGAAACTGAGAGTAGCGCAGAACTTTGTGGTGGACGTCAATCAGCAAGAGGCAGGATCGTTGGCGGAGTCATCTGGACAAAGAGCAAGGCGTGGAGCAGTTTCAGTCGCAGGCGGATCGCAAGAGTTGTGCATCAGGAGACCGTGTTTCAAAGGGCTGGTGAAAGCAAGGGAAGCAGGTGACCAGGCGGCGAGAGGAGTTCGAAAGGTGTTGGTGATCAGATCAGCGAGAAGACCATTCCAAAGCAGTATTGGTGACGCGGTGTGGCTGGAGAGATAATCTGAAGCGAGTTTGATATTCTGGAGCGGTGTTGGTGAGGCAGCGAGACCAATCTTATGTTGTATTTGTGAGTCGAATCAAGCTGTCGCAATTCTGGTGAGTGGCAGAAATTTTCACGTTTTGCGGGCAGAAATCGGCAAGAAGGAGAACAAGGCGAGAAGGAGAACGAAAGAACATATTTGAAATTTAACGTATTTCTAATTTTAAATCGAGCTGTTGTGTTAACAGTAGCTGAAGTTTACATAGTGCTAAGTTTTGCATTCTTTTCGCACATTCAAGCAGTGCGTATAGCTGTTTGTTATACAGGCAGAGTAAAGCCTTATTTTGGCCGAGTTGGCAGTATTGATGTACACATTTATATTTTTTAAGCATAACTATTATATTTGATATACATATTCTATTCTTAACCTATATAATTATACTTAAGTTTTGAAAATGAACAGACCAGAGATTTTGGCACTGCTCGTGGCAGATCTACGCGAAAAATTGACAGAACTAGGGTTAAACAGAAATGGAAAGAAACCAGAATTACAAAACAGACTACTTGCTCACTATGGTTTGAATTCGGATGAGAATATTGAGGAAGAAGTCGAAGTGGAAGAGGATGAGGAAGAAGATGGTTCTTTTGCTTCCGTAAATTCGAATAATATTGAGGCTGGTGGGAATGGTGAGCGTAGGAGAAATCCAGGTGCAGGTGTGCAAAACCGTGTGGTTGAAAATCCCAACTCGGGTAGGTCAAGGTTTACATTGAAGGATGTAGAAGGGAGTGTGTCACAGTTTTCGGGAACTAATTCACCAGACGTCAATCAGTGGATCGAGGAACTTGAAGAGTGTGCACTTACGGTCGATTGGAGTCAGTTGCAGGTTTTTATATATGCTAAACAATTACTTAGCGGGGCTGCCAAGCTTTTCATTCGAAGTCAACGTGATGATCGGGATTGGAGGGCTTTAAAAAACGCATTGCTCCACGAATTCGGTGTGAGGGTGTCATCGGCAGAGGTTTATCGCAGACTTGCCAAGCGTCAGCAAAAGAAGAATGAATCGTTACACGAGTATTTGTACGCATTAATGGAACTGGCAAAACCAATAGACTTAGACGATGAAAGCCTAATTAAATACTTTGTCGACGGTATTCCAGACTCCAAGGTAAACAAAGCTTTATTATACCAAGCCAGGACTATGAGACAGTTGAAAGTTCAGATCGAAGCATATCAGAAGATGCGGGGATCAACAAAGCAAGCTAGGTATGATTCTCACTTCAACAAAGGTGAGAAAGAGGCAGTGAAAGTTGTTGACAAGGTGAGGAAATGTTTCAACTGTGGAGACGAGTCTCACATGAAGAAAGATTGTCCAAAAAGAGACAATAAATGTTTCAGGTGCAATCAGCCAGGACATAGAGCGGCCCAGTGTCCAGTCGAAATGGTACCCAAGCAGGAGAAAACTACAAACCTTGTAGAGGTAGAAGGCAAGACAAAGCCAACAAGAACGTTTACGTCTTCCGGATTGGAATTAAAGTACATTTTGTTTGGAAACGTTACTTTCAAAGGGTTAGTAGATACCGGAGCAGATCTTTGTTTGCTGCGCCGAAGTGTTTATTTGAAACTCGGAGAACAGAGTTTGACAGGAGGTGAGAAATGTTTGACTGGAATCGGGGAGAGTCAAATCATGACTTTCGGAAGCCTGATTATCCCAGTACAAATAGATGGCATCAATCTCAACGTAGAATTCCACGTCATATCTGACGAAGACATGGCATTTGACTCAATCTTAGGCAGAACTATTTTACAGATGGTGGACATGAAGGTGACAAAGGATGGTACCGAGTTCGTTCGCCGATCAGACAACCAGATTGGTTCAGGGTAAAATCCAAAGGTTCAAAAAGGGAAGAAAGACCAAAGTTTATGCAAGGCATTGCTGAATGAGTTTCAGAGTTTGTGCATAATAGCCTCAAAACAGACAGGAAGCAAGCTTGATGTAGAGTTGTCGCATTTGCCATATTTGCAGCATAGTCCTGTGAAGCTCATGATAGAGGACTATAAGCCTAGAAGGAACGTTCATTGCCCAGTTGAGATGAAAATTTTACTGACCGACGAAACACCAGTATTTCAGCACGCTCGACGTATAGCTTATACTGAGCAGAAGGTAGTAGACGCCCAGATTCAGGAGTGGCTTGAACAAAAAATAATCAAGCCCAGTACTTCAGAGTACGCTTCACTAATCGGACTCGTGGCAAAAAAGAATGGACAGAAACGGTTGTGCTGCGACTATCGCAAGTTGAATGAGAAAATTGTGAGGGACAATTTTCCAATGGTACAAATGGACAGCGTGATAGAAAAGTTACAGGGAGCGACGATTTTCACAACACTGGATCTAACCAACGGGTATTTCCATGTTCCAGTAGAAGTTGGCTCGCAAAAGTATACTTCATTTGTTACACAGAAAGGACAATACGAGTTCTTGTATGTGCCCTTTGGCATTTCAAACTCGCCAGCAGTTTTTACACGGTTCATAATGGCAGTTCTCAGAGAACTCATTAAGACCGGTGACGCAGTTGTTTACATTATTCCCAGCAAAGGTGTCGTAGAAGGTTTAGAGAAACTAAAGAGAGTACTTGAGGTTGCTGAACAGAATGGGCTGAGAATCAATTGGGCCAAATGTCAAATCTTACAGAGCAGGGTAGATTTTCTTGGTTATATTATAGAAAATGGTTCGATTACACCCAGTAATGAAAAAACGCAAGCTGTAGCAAACTTTCCCGTACCGTCTGATCGAAAGGCTATACAACGATTCCTAGGTTTAACGTCGTACTTTAGGAAGTTCGTAGTCATAGCTAAACCTTTGTAAGATCTGTTAAGGAAAGATGTAAAATTATAATTCCGGGAGTTGCAGCAGGTTTCATTCGAGCAGTTAAAGGCAGCCTTGGTTAATAAACCAGTTTTGAAACTGTATAACCCGAAATTGGCTACAGAAATACATAAGGACGCGTCAGAGTTTGGTTTCGGTGCAGTCCTACTACAAAAGGATCCAGCCGATGGTCAGCTGCACCCCGTCATGTACATGAGTCGCAAAACGAAACCGTGTGAGGAAAAATATCACTCATACGAACTGGAGATCTTAGCAGTCATTGCAGCATTGACGAAATGGCGTGTATATGTCTTGGGGACAAAGTTTAAAATCATCACGGACTGTAACGCGTTTGCCATGACGATGAAAAAGAAGGAAATTCCGTTACGAGTGGCTAGGTGGGTAATGTTTTTGCAAGACTACAATTACGAGATAGAACATCGATCAGGTACCAAGATGAGACGCGTTGACGCGCTTAGCCGAGTTGCTTGTTTTGTATTGACAGAGAGTGTAATGCACAAGTTAAAGGAAGCTCAGATGGCAGATGAATGGACCAGAGCAGTTAGAAGTCTAGTGGAAGTGCAGGGACATGAGGATTATTACATCGCCAATCAAATCTTGTTTAAAGACCCAGACAGAGAATTGATCGTAGTTCCATCTCAAATGGAAACCGAGATAATTCAAATTGCTCATAAGCAAGGCCATGTTTCGGCAAAGAGGACACATGATTTGGTGGAGAAATCGTATTTTATTCCGAAGTTAGGGGACAAGGTTTTGAAAGTAGTGGGAAATTGTGTGGAGTGCATTTTAGTAAATGCAAAGGCCGGAAAGCAGGAAGGTTATCTAAATCCGATTGATAAGGGAGACAAACCATTAGTTACCTATCATATTGATCACGTAGGGCCGATGGATATCACCAAGAAAAGATACAATCACATCCTAGTAGTCGTGGATGCATTCTCGAAGTACGTTTGATTGTATCCAACACGCAGTACAGGAGTTGAGGAAGTGCTTAATTGTTTGGACAGGCAGGCCATAATTTTTGGTAATCCATTCAGGATCGTGTCAGACCGTGGTGCAGCTTTCCCCTCTCACTTGTTTAAAGAATACTGTGACAAACAGAAGATTCAGCACTGATTGATCGCTACTGGTGTCCCTCGTAGTCGGTCAGGTAGAGAGAATGCATAAAATCGTGGTGCCCATGTTGTCGAAGATGAGTCCAGAAAATCCAGGAAATTGGTACAAACATGTGGGTAAAGTCCAGCAATGGGTTAACAATATTGAGCCTAGGAGCACAAAAGTAACCCCGTTCAAGTTGTTAACAGGCGTCGACATGCGTTTAATCGACAGTTCAGAGCTGAAAGAGCAGATTCAGCAGTCTTTGATACAAGAGCTAGACCAAGAGTCGCGATCAGGCGTACTCAGTACGGAGTTGGCTTGAAGCTAAAAGGAAAGTATCTTGGTCCCTACAATGTAGTAAAAGTTTACAAACATGGCAGGTATGATGTTGAAAAGGTGGGAGATAGCGAGGGTCCTTTGAAAACATCCACTGTAGCCGAGTTTATGAAGGAGTTCGGGGCGAACACCCAGTCAGGAGGGCCGAATGTAGGAAAACCAGAAGAGCATTCAGAAAGAGGAACTAGAAGCGGTCGACGCTTCTAGAAACATATATCGAGATCAAAAGAAGCGAGTACAGATTATTGAATAAGCTCAGTCGGTGTCAAGATCTCGTACACAACAGTTGCCGAAATATCATTGCCTATGCAGCGCGAAATACACTTGTTTAAAGTTAAGTTGAAACCACAACTGAACTTGTAATCAGAATCCTTAATATTAATAATATAATAAACACTTTTATAATATAACAACGTCGTCGCCGGAGTGTTCGTCATTAAACGGAATCCCGGGACCAAATGTATGTATGTAGGCATGTTTATTTGGATATGTTTTGATTTGTAATGTGTGGGTGTGTTTCTATTTCAAAGTAGATGATGTGTTTAAATACAAATAAAACAAGAAAGGAAGCTAGCTTCGGGCAGCCGAAGCTTATATACCCTTGCAGATAAAGTAAATACCTCTATTTTAATGCTTACTCTATCGGTGCAGTTCCAGGGGTTCCAGATTCTGCGAGCCTATTTCAAATTTTGTTTTTAAGTTGTTAAAAATCAAAACGCCTACTTCCTACAAAGTTACAATGAATTTTCTTATATTTGTTTGATTATTCCTATGAGAGCCTTAAGATATAGTGGTCCGATCCGACTCGCTCCGACATATGTACTACCTGTCGTCTCATTTCAATCGGAACACAACATTTTCTGGCGACGAGTAAAATAAAAGTGCCGCAAAATTTTATTTTGTGTAATTTACAAAACAATAGTGATTGAACGCAAAAAGACATACAATGGCTGACAACCAAGTTTATTTTGAAACATTATTAGCTCAACAGCAAGAATTTGCGCAGCAGTTGATGCAGCAACAACAAAAATGGATGGAATCCATACTCTCACAAAACAGTGGTGTGAACATAGCCAGATCGGGAGAATCGTCCGTGTGCCCGCCGTTTCCAAACTTTAATAAGGAAAATCAAAATTGGGAAACGTATCTCCAACAATTATCACAGCACTTCTCCGCTTACTCGGTGCAAGCAGCAGATAGGGAAAAAACGTATTTTCTTTCGTGGGCAGGCACTCACATATTTGCTTGTAAAAAATCTGTTTGGTAGCGAAAACTTGGACCAGGAGACATACGAACAAATAACGGAGAAACTAACAGATCATTTCAAGCAGAAACGTCACATTGTTGCTGCGCGGTACGAATTCTTTAAACGTCAGATGCGGGACTCACAGACACATAAGGAATGGGTCGCCGATCTGCGTGGCATTGCTCGAGAGTGTCAATTTGTTTGCCAATCTGATGGGTGTTCATTGAACTACGTTAATGAAATGATACGCGATCAAATAATTGTGCACACTCCATTCGACGCAATTCGCACAGCCGCTTTGCAGACGTCACTCGAAGACGTTCTCTCAATTGCCGAAACTTACGAGGCAACATCAAAGACAGTGGCAGTAATCAAAGAAAGTGAGAAGAGAGCTCTTGATACAAACGCAGTATACACACAAAAGGCAAATCAGTATTCAGTACCAACGTTTGCCGTATGGAATAGCTAGCGCCCCAGCTATATTCCAGCGTCACCTTGAGCAACTTCTAAGTGAAATAGAAGGTTGTGGAAATTATCTCGACGACATAATTATTTCGGCTCCTACCATGGATCAACATCTAGCTAGACTCGAACAAATTTTATGCATTTTACAGACGAATGGCATAAAATGTAAGAAAGAGAAATGTTTCTTTCTAAGGGATGAAATAGAGTACCTTGGGAGAAGGGTCAGTGTTAAGGGCATCCTTCCGTATTCGTCATGACTGGAAGCCGTTAAGAAATTAAAGCCGCCGTCTAATCTACAACAGCTAGATGCGTTCATGGGAACTATTACTGTTACTGCAATTTCATTCCAAATTACTCTGAGTTAGCTTCACCCCTAAATCAATTGCGTAGAAAGAACATTCCCTTCAAGTTTGGACCTGAGCAACAACAAACAGCTTTCTTAGCTTTGAAAAAGCATATCCTCGATGCTACTGAGTTAGATCATTTTAACGAGAATCTTCCGCTTGTTTTAGCCACAGATGCATCCTCTTTCGGCATTGGTGTTGTATTGTCACACACACATCCAGATGGCAAGGAAAAGCCTATAGCCATCGCATCGAAAACCCTTGACGTTCACCAAGTTCGATTCAGCCAAATTGAGAAGGAAGCCCTTTCAATCATATTTGGGGTAAATAAGTTTCATCAGTATTTATATGGCAAGAAATTTATTCTCATAACTGATCACAAGCCGTTGGTCACAATCTTTAATCCTAGCAAGCATTTGTCAACAATGACTTCAAACAGACTCCAGCGTTGGGCTATAATATTGATGGCTTACAATTTTGATATTAAATATCGCTCAACCACAGCTCATGCCAATATCATCATCGAAAGTCAAAAAAGCGATACAAAAAAGACACTCCAAATGTAAGCAAAGTGAAGTGCTTTTGATTTCATTACTCTGTGTACTCTATATAGCTTGGGATTCCAGTTATCCCAGGCATTTTCATTTCACAGAACTTTCACTTTCGGCAGGGGCGCAAAAAAAAGTTGGGGGCGCGGCTGCATGGCCTGATAAACCGGGTAAATGTGAGTGGTTCGGTTTATTCAGGTCGATTGGAGGGGCTCCCTAGAAGCTCTGTTTCACGTACGCGGATGTTGATTTTGATTGTGATTGCGACTGCGATTGGGGTAGCCCATTCTTGCTTTCTTTATGGGCACATCATTTTCGAACATCTTTGGCAATTTGTGCGGCTTTTGTGTCACGATATCTCTCCAAGCAAAGCTTTTAATTTAATGATGACGATTTTATTAATGAAATTAAAGAAGAAAGCCGACAGACAGCAGCAGCGAACGACGGCAAAAGCGTGCGAAATCCGAAACGAAGCGGAAGTGGCCATGCCCACCAGAGATCTCTGTCAAAAAATATCCATCAGCCGAATTCAATGCCTGCATTGACGTAGTGATGTTATATACCCAAGTATATATTTTGTGCATACCCATGTTGAGTCAGCCGATGGGCGGGTATTCGGTTTTACCCACCGTCAAGCTAATTCTGGCCCACAAGAAGGCCAGCACGCACTAGGTTAAGTGAACTATTGCGCTCCATAACAAATAATAATAATCAGCTGGAACCGATCATTATGAATCGACGGTGGAATGGCCCGAAAGCCGAAGCTTAAGCCAGAACCAAACCAGCAATGTTTGGAGTGGAATTGGAGTCATCTCGCTGTCGCAATATCTCAGTGAGTTCGAAAAACCTAAAAGGACTCCAGAAGTGGGATCCAAATATAGCGCTGTATGGATCATGCGACGGCGGCTTGAAAATCCAACGATCACAAACTGGCCGCAATTGCCTAAGATCGCCTAACACGATGACCGAAATGCCTCCACAGTTACAAACTGATCAATGAAGGCTACTACACTAGCAATAGATTCTTCACTGTTGAAGTCCACTTCCGGGGCGTCTTTCAGTCAAAACATGCCGTGAATGTGAGGAGAACCTCTCTGTTGAAACTCAACTCGCCAATAATAGGTAGTAACAAAGTTACATCCAAAGACTCCCCCGGCTTCTTCATGAGCTTTAAAACTTCTCTATACCTATAATCGAAATACCTAGCACACGTCACTGGGTCAGTTCTGATCAGCCGCGCCTTTTCTCTAAACGGTAAGATTAATGCTTCCTCCTCACTAATATCAACCCTATCTACATTGCTTGTCAGTTCTACAACCTCTTCTATCAACGTTTCTAAGTTCTGATCTAACTATGGTTGTATAACTTTCCGAAGACGGTCTCTTGACGCCAGCATAAATGCTTGGGAACGCCAATTCTTCGGAGTCGACATCGAGAATCACGTCGAGAGGCTTTTGGCCCTCACCTGGAGCCATTGTGATTCTCGGAATTCCTACATTGTGTGCCTGGTTATTCTCAAGCAGAGTTTCCTGTCCTCCAGGATTTAGCTCTTCGGCTTCTGCATTCTCATCGGAATTTCCCGCCTCCAAGTTTACATCCTCCTGCTGCATGGCTAGTTGTCCCTCTACAAAGGCTAAGTCTGCTTGAGAAGCTACGAATGGAACAGTTTCGGATGTGAAATCAGAGATCCACTGCTCGTTTACTGACACATTGTGCTTTCTGTAAAGCTCTGTACTAACTAAGTACCTAATGGCGTCAGCAATTTTGAAAGGCCTAATGGTCTCTGCCATGAAGTCATGTCCGTACTCAGCTCCTTTGATTGCACACTGACGCTCATGACCTATCGACTTAATTATCATAAATGGAAGGCGAGGTGAAATCAGTCGCTCCTCCAAGGGAGTAAGCCCCCCAAGGAATGATGAATTTCTGGGAAGTCTAGGCTTTTATATTGCTGTGGCAAGTTCCACAGAAACTATAAGATTCCCCAGTGAAAGCAAGCTGGCTTGCATTCTGGTAAATCTCTTCCGCAAACTCGCAATGCTCTTCCAAATATACTCTAGAAAGCTTACGTATTTGCTTAAGGAACCACAATCTCTTGCAGCAAAAGCAAATCTGATCGGGGCCAAGCTTTACTAACCTATTGAGTTTCTATTCCAATAGGTATGCTTCTAGGAGTCCTATTTTCCTGGGACAAACTAAGTCAAATCTTCTGGCTTCGTTTTGCATTCCGAAGGTTTTCTGCATCCCTATTGCCACTGAGGCTTCTGTACTGACTAACTCTCTGTCTAATATTTCTAATGGCATCGATAGTTGCTTGTCGAGCAGCTATACGACCACTTCGTCGCTCGTATCTCTCGCCTGCTCGACGGCCCTACGATCCCTAAAACTCCTAGCCCTAGCTCTCCAAACCCTATCCTGCGCTCTTTGCAATAAGCGATCCTGAATTAATCTTGCCTGCGCTCGTTGCAGGGTATTCGCTTCTTGCTCATCCGCACGATACGTAGCATCGGCTGCTTGTTCATCCGCACGGAAATCAGGATCCAAGCGCCTTTCCGAATGGTCAGCAGTATTTTGGACCTGCTCTGTAGTTCGGATTTGCCTATTACGTCGCCTTATAGAGCGACGCCGAGTATCGGCTGCTTGCCGAGCGCCTTTCCGAATGGTCAGCAGTATTTTGGACCTGCTCTGTAGTTCGGACTTGCCTAATTTGTCGCCTTATAGCGCAACGCCTAGTATCGGCTGCTCGTTCATCCGCACGAATAACGTGATTCGATCGAATTTCCCTATGTCTTGCAATATCTAAGACCTGCTCCACCGCACGAGTGTGCGGATTCAAGCGTCTTGACCTACGTAACGCTCCGTCTACGCCCTGCTCTACATTCCTGGCTACTGCATTTTCCCTTCTCCTACGCTAAGATTCCGAATTTTCTGCCCTCTCCATCTCTGCATACTCTTGATTTTCCCTATTGGCCCTATTTCTTAACAATTGGTTCCTAGCCCGCTGAGATGCAGTGGGTCTCCTCAAACGAGGCATTTTTGAAAATCTTAAATTTATATGACTATTAAGATTATATACGCTTATTACGTATATTGATAAAATATAAGAAAAAGCCTTTAAAAAAGCTAAATTCCTATATTATTCTTATATTCTTATTAATATAATATAGTTAATATAAATTAAAAGAATTATAAGTTTTTTTAAAAAGACTTACTCTTATATCACTATTATTAAGCTAGATACGTAAATGTATAGAAATACAAGAATAAGCCTTTAAAAAGGCTCAATTCTTATATTTATATACGGGTAAAGGGCAGAGCGATAGAAAATGTATTACGTTAACTTGCAAAAGTGAAATATATGAATAATAATAATCTAAGAGTAAGTCTTGAAAAAGACTTAATCTTATATTATTACTAGCAATACCCGAAGCGACGTTGTCCGCTATTATTAGCAAATCATTTCTTTCTCTAGATAGTAACCTGATTTTATTATATTTCAGAATTTTAATTAATATCCAAGTAAAATCCCGTCTAACCTTAGCTGAGCACCACAGTAAACCCACCTAATATTTGACCATAACCCCTAACCATAACTTACCTTTCCTTTATACCGCCTTAACCCCACCTGTCTCTCACCCCAGGCACACTTTTTTAACACCCTAATGCAGTTTTCACTATTTCCTCGCCGTAACTCCAGTATAACCCATCCATATTCAGCCTTCACGCCAAAAAACCATTATTTTAACCATCTTCTCCACCATAGCACCATTTCTTTCTTTCCTTAGCCAACAATTTTCCCACTCTAGTCTAGAGTCTAGAAAAAAATGTTTCCTCGCTTAAAACTCACTGTAATTCTACTTAAACATCACTTTTTCTTGTTTGTTATCTTAACCCATCTTGTCCTCGCAAAAGTCAAAAATAACCTTACATTTTTATCCTTCACCCTTTCTTTACATTACCTGTTAGCGTCACCCTAATCAAGCAATTGCCCCCTTAGCCACAACTTAACCCCGCATTAACCACACTTTATTCCCACCTTAACCCAATCGTTTTGGTATCCTAAATCTATCATTTTGGTCAGCCGAATTAAAAGCAAAACAAACAGCTGCAAATAAACCCCCGAAAAACCTTAAAAACTTAAAAATATATTGAAAATAACACACAAATACCTATGGTACGCTACGGCCAACATGGTTTAACCGAAAAACGGATCCAATCGCAGGATCGGTGGGTTTAAAGTAAATTAAGTGCCCCCATGTCGGTTGGGGCTCAACAGCTGGGTTAAAATAATATGGCGCACTAACTCTTTTGGGTGTAAACTGTAAGTAATTCGGTCTAAAAGTCAAGATTTAGCGATGTTTAAGGTTTCCTGTTAGTCTTTTGGAGACACATTTTTCAAACAATTTCCTTCTTGCGCCCATCCTCTATAACACAATTTATGACCAATTCTTTCAAAACTTGTGTAGTCTGGCTTTTTCCTAAATTGCAATTTTTTATTTGGGCACGCAGATATTACATTGTTTTTTAAGATAAATGAATATGAACGTATGTATGTACACATATGTATAGCTCAATAGTTTTTGTTAATTTTTTTACAGTATTGAAGTAGAGCCCAGAAACTTAAAAACCTGAATATTTTACGGACCACCTACACCTTTTGATTTAGAATTGCATCCATTAGATGATCCGTGTATTTTATCCCAATTGTGAAATTAAGATAATTTTACATACATATATGTACATCCCGACTTGTCGATGTGTGTGTGTGTCGTTTCGTTTTTACATGTAATTTTGACTACTGAATGTTTTTTACTGCTCTCCCCTTGAAATCCATTCTAAAAATTATTTTAAGTCAAAACTACAATTTCTTATGGATTTAACGGATTAGCTCCACATTTTTACTTAGAAGTGCATCTATTAAATAATCAGTTTTGGTATCCAAATTGTTTTTTTTTTATCAAATGTTCCTAAACCAGAAAAAAAAAATTGGCCGCCTCTCTTCCGCTTCAAATGACTCTCTCTGCTCTTTACTCTCTCGCTCTGCTTCTGCTGACGTTGTTTTTGTGAGAGCTGTGTTCGGAAATCGTTCGGCGGTCCGAACTCCCGAAGCAAACAAAAACAACGTGCTGCCAAATAGGCCCCCGCAATCTTGAAATCTAACAAAAAAAATCATATAAAATCAACCGTGGGTCCAAAAAAAAAAAAAATACCTTACTGATTGTATGGCATAGCTCCACACTTTAAAACAAAAACGGATCCGATCGCATAATCGGTGTGGAAAAATTAATTAAGTGCCCCAACCGGAAGTCGGTTGGGGCTCATCTTCTGGGCTTTCAAAGATTTCCACAAACAAAGCTTAAAAAAAAAATATCAACTTGTTTGGTTGAAAACTGTTGGAATGGTTGATGTTTTAATCAACCAATTTTGAATTTTTCAAGAGTCCTGGGAGTCCTTAGGAGCCGAATTTTAAAAAATCCTTTCTTAGTGCACACCTCCTCTAACACACGATTCAGACCCAATTTTTTCCAGAATTTTAGGACTTATGGTTTGGGCTGGGGGAACATGACGCAAATCGACATCTACTCTTTTATAGTAATACTCGATTAACAAAATCTACGTTAAAATGGGTACTTAGCAGCGAGCGCAGCAACCAGCCCAGCAGCAAACAACGGCAGCGACGTCGGCAGCAAATCGGCAGAGGCAGCAACAACTCGCGACCGCAAAATTTGTTGACAAAATTTACGTTAATTTTCGGCAAAGAGAAATGAGTTTATTGAGTTTACATTAATGGGCGGATCTTTTACAAACCGAACACCTTTTATTGGGTCACATTTTTGATTTGCCTGAAACTTTTTTTACACGTACTATTCGGAAAATAAGTAAACACGTGTATCAGGATTTGACCGAAAAAAAATTATTTTTTTAGTTAGAATTTTTTTAAGTTTGCCAAAAATCGTCAAATTTGAAAAAGTACCCTCTCATTGAAAATCTGTATCTCCGGTTATATGACTCCGATTGACTTCATTTCTTTTGCATTAATTCCTCTAAAACCTCTTCTTTCAAAATAAAATTTCTAAAAAAAAAAATTTTTTTAATTTCTTAATCCATTGCCCCCACAAAAAAAATAATTTTTTTTTATTGTAGTACTTGCGCCATAATGTTAGTTACAATCGGTTTTTGTAAAAAGTTGGAGACATTTTTAGTTTTTTAAATATCGAATTTTTTTTAGCAAGGCCTTGGCTTTTTTCTATGAAAACGCGTCGCATCAAGTAGGGCTATTCTCTCAATCCTATCGGATCCTTATGGAATTCGTGATATTCAATGATAAATTGTTTACTAGTACTTTTACAATTTTTAATGATTAAAAGTTAAGTTTTAAGTCTTTTGACAATTTCTAAATGACAAACGGTAAAAAGTAATTTTTTAATCTATTAAAAAATGAGAATTATTTATTTAAAAGTCCATGTAATAATTTGCCTAACTTATAACCAAATAGTGTGATTTGCATAGTTTTTGGCATATAGTTCGGTATTGAGAAATGAAAGCCATAGCAATTTCCTCTAGTAGAAATCCTTATCGAAAATTAACGTTTACTCTGTTAAGCATCTTGGCCAGCGGTTCCAGTGTCATTCCCCAGATGACGTTTTTGTATATTATATTGCACCATCTACCGTACGATATTGGTATTACTGGCCACGAAAGACGGAAATGTAAGCGCTAGCCAGGTTAAAGCGTTTAATGTGTTTGTGGGCGTTAGAGTGGGCGTGGCCAATTATTAGGCCAATCGATAGGTATTAACGAAACAAATACACATCAGTTACTATTTTCGTAATAGCTTCAAAACTGTGGCCGCCACAGCTTGTGGCGCCCTCTTGGGCGTTAGAGGGGGCGTGGCACTGTGTAGGACCTCCTAGAATCTGCATGCAAAATTTCAATCTTCTAGCTTTTGTAGTTTCCGAGATCTCAGCGTTCATACAGACAGACAGACAGACATGGCTAGATCGACTCGGCTGTGATGCTGATCAACAATACCCTTCAGTTCCAGAAATCAGTTTTCACTCGTGAATCACCGGGTGAATCACTCGTGACATGTCATTTGTCACTCGTGACGCACGCGTGATATTCCATAGAGACATTTGTTCGAGATGTCCTGTGACAGCTCAAATGACAATTTCTTCGAAGTCACCGGTGATATCACCAGTGCCTTATACGAATTTGTCATATGAGACGTCACCACCCTGTGACATGTCACGCATGATTTCACGAGTGACTTTTTCCAAAATGTCATCAGCAATTTCATTCCAAAAAAAAAAATTACATACAAATTTATATTTTCAATTCATTTATTTAATTTTATTTATTTCAATTGATTTATTTCATTTCATTTCATTCATTTGTATTTCTTATTTATTTTTTTTTAAATTGTGTTATTTAAATTATTGAAATTATTATTATTATTTCTAGATTTTTGTTTTACTAATTTATTTTTAATATTAACCAAGACCTTTCTAAGGTACTTGTCCGGGTCTTCGGAATGATGGGTTAACGCTCCTGAAAAAATGAAAAAAAAAGTATTACAATTTGTATTTAATATTCCAATAATTGCTTACAGACCATTAAGCACCGCATATAGCCCTTTGCGTGCTTTCAAAGATTTTTTGCCGCTGCTTCCGTCCAGATTGTAGTCGATAACCAGACTATCTGAAATAATCAGCTTCAGGCATTTCGATAAATTTTCTTTGCTAATTATCTTGGTCACTTTCTTGATCTGTAAATAAAAAATAAGTAGACAGACGTTTTTTATGATATACTTACTTTTATAGAATAAACAATGTAAAGACGATAATACAAATCTGAATTATGAATTAAAAGTTACGTCGGGTATTAAATTGAAAACAATATCGAATCTTTTAAGACAAAACATACTAAGCTGCTTAATATAATTTTTAATATCCTAAACAGGGACCGTTACTGTTATGAGTTTTATTTTAAAAATCACAAGTTAAAGTTAAGTCTATCACAATATCTTACATTTAACGTAGCACTTACCTGACTTTAATTTATGTATATATCAATTGTCACAAAATACTTAATTAACCACGCAAAACACTTCTTCTCTCAGAAAACCTTTGCACCAAGTCTTCTTCTTACCCCTTTACCCGATTTCTTTTGTTTCATCTTCGCTGTTGGCGCGTGCCAATGCTCTTATACCCTTTCTAAAGCGGTATATATCCGACTTAATAATTTGTTTAGTAAAAACGCAATTTATTAAAGCTTTTACTGGTATAATACTTAAATAAATATTAATGGACCATTTTTTTAACTAAACTAAAAAATTAAATTATTAAATCAAGTTGAATATAAAATTGAATTAGGTAAATGTATTGTTTAAGTAAATTCAAATTTTATGATTAAATAATTTAAGTGTAGAACAGGAAATTAATTTGTTTATTTCGAAATATAATAATGCTCACAAAGTGTAAGGGCATACACATGTCGCTGCGTCACGAAATTTCGGTCGCTAGCTGAACATAACGGTTAAGCGCAAAAGAGAATGACGGACCGGCCGAAATTTGTCTCTGCTACCGCCGAGTGCAGGCAGATTATAAGACAGAAAAAGAGAGAGCAATATATGAATATCGGCTTCCCTTTCTTGCACGATAGATTTCGTCCGCAGTCTTCTACGCTGCGCCGACTTCTTTGCTGACGTCGGCAGCGGCCGTTCGTTTGGCCTAATGAATTTGTCATGTATCACCACTCCAGAACTGAAGGGTATATATACTTTATAGGGTCTGAAACGCTTCCTTCTACCTGTTACATACTTTTGCACGAATACAATATACCCTTTTACTCTGCGAGTAACGGGTATAATTACTACAAATTCAGTAAGCAAAGGCAAAATGTTTCCAAGTTAATTATTATTCTTAAGATTTGAATTTTGGAACAATTTTAGGTCCCCTATCCGTTATGAGTCAGCCTTTAGGTTGGTTGATCAGCAAGTCCCCCATCCGGAGGATTTAATAAAAGAGCTTAAATTCTTAAGGCTAATCTCTGATATTTCGGTGATGACATTTATGAAGGGATATCCTAAGTGTTTCAGTCTAAGCCTGCATAGAGCTGGGCAAGAACAGAGTAGTTGTTCCACCGTTTCCTCTTCGTCCTCATCCCTGCAGCTTCTACAGAAGTCGTTTTTTGGGGCTTTTAGCCTGCCGGCGTGTGCGCCAACGAGCCAGTGGCCTGTGAGAACTCGAATTAGCATGCCACACTCCGTGCGGCTGAAATTAAGTAGTTCCAATGTTTTTTATTGTTTTTTGCAGGCCATGTCGGCACTGTGGTGTGTTTTGCCAATGTGTGTTGGCTAATTTGTTGAATTGGTATTTAATAGTTAGCTTGCACATAGCCATAGGCACGCCAACATTCTCCTTTCCTGGAAGAAGAGATATAGTGGTGCCTTGCCTGGCTAGCTCGTCCGCCATACAGTTGCCTTCGATATCCCGGTGGCCCGAAACCCATATAAGGCTGACAGTAAACTGACTAGCCATCTCGTGGAGAGATTTGCGACAGTCTGCTATTGTTCGGGAGTTTGTATTAGTCGAGTAGATTGATTTAATAGCCGCTTGGCGATCACTATATATGTTTATGTGTAGACGAGTGCTTCCCTTATAGCATGCACTTCCGCTTGGAAGACACTGCAGTGGTCAGGAAGTCTGAATGAAAGCCTGATCTCTAATTGTGTGGTGTATATACCTCAACCTACTTAGTTTGGAGCCGTCTGTATATAAACAGATTGCCTCTATTAAGCCCGGTCGGCCCCGATCCCATTCTTCCCTACCTGGGATCAGAGCTTAGAAGGGTGTGTGACTGTATTCACGGGTTTTGCATAGATCCGTTTTTGGCGAGAATAATTTGTCATGCTGAAGAATCTTAGCGTGACCATAAATCTGGGCTTTCCATTGCCCCGTATCCCTCAGTCGAATGGCTGCCGATTTGGCCCTTTCCATGCCTGCTAAGTCCAGGCAGGGGAGGTTCAAGATCACGTTCGACGCTTCGTTTGGGGTAGTTCTAAGGGCTCCACTAATGCACATTGCCGCCGTTCGCTGCACTTTGTTAAGGAAAGTCAAGATACATCGTTTGTGCAGAGCGGTCCACCACAGAGCCACCCCATATAGTTGGATTGACTTGACTACCGCTGTGTATATCTAATTGATGATTTTTGGGGACATACCCCATCTTAGCCCGGTTGCTTTTTTACAAGAGTAAAGTGCAATGGTCGCTTTCTTGGTTCTCTCTTGGTTGTTTAAACCCCATTTAAGACGCTTATCTAATACTAACCCCAAGTATCTTGCGTACTCGCTAAAAGAGAGATTACAGTTGTTTAGAGTTGGTGGGTTAAGATTTGGGATTTTGTATCTATTTGTAAAAAGAACTAGTTCCGTTTTTGATGGATTTACCCCAAGTCCGTTTTTTGTCGTCCATTCCGATAGTATTTTTAGTTTTGCGGTCATAAGATCGCACAGCGTTTGTGGATACTTACCATTAAAGATGATAGCAACATCGTCTGCGTGTGCCACTATTTTACAGCCTTCTCCTTCAAGAAACCGCAGTAGTTTATTTACCGCGATATTCCACAGGATATCTGCGTCGGGTCAATGATGTCTCTAATGTGTAGACCTATCAGTCTTTCTAAGATCTTTAGCAGGAATGATGTCAGACTTATCGGTCCAAAATCCTTCGCTGTAGTATGGGTGGCCACCCTGCCTTGGGGATGAATACAACTATTGTTTCCCGCCCCGCTGTTGGTAGTTCTCCACTCCACTACTGCAAGAATGGTCTGGAAAATTTTCCTCAGCCAGTTTATAGCAAGATGTCCTGCTTGTTAAATATGTGCCAGTGCTATATTGTCCGGTCCCGGCGATTTGTATGGTTTGAAACTATGAATGGACCAGTTTATATTACGGTCTGATAGTATGAGATTTAAGTTTATTCCTTCTCCACTGTTTCTTCCTGGGGGATGTCCTGTTTGCAGGCTCCCTGGGAAGTGAGCGTCTAGGAGTAGGTTTAGGGACTCTTCACTAGAGTCTAACCAAGATCCGTCAGCCTTTTGAAGATAGCCCAAGGATGCGGCTGTCTTAGAAAGTATTTTTCTGAGCCTTGCGGCATTAGTTGTTTTTTCAATATCTGAGCAGAAGTTCTGCCATGCAGTTCTCTTCTCCTTCCTGATGGCCTTTTTGTATGTGGCTAGTTCCTATTCGTAGCTTTGCCAGTTTATGTCCTCATTTGTAGCTTTCGCTCTGTTAAACAGGCTTCTGCACTTGGTTCTGAGGTCCACCAAGGAGGTTTTTGCTTTCCTGTTGGTTTCCCTAAAGAGCATGCAGCTTTGAATACCGCGTTGCATGCTACTGTGAATTTATTTACTATATTACTTAGCTCCTGAGGGCAGAAGGTGTTTTCTGGCGGCTCCATGGGGAGAAGGCTTGACAGAATTTCTTTGTACTTATTCCAGTTTGCCCGCCTGGGGTTGTCGAAGCTGATCGGCGTGGGTGACTTTAGGGACAACGTTGTCTCTATGAACTTGTGATCTGAGAAACAGTGCTCGTCGGAGACAGCCCAGTTTGTAACTGTGCTCATGAGTAAATCTGATACCAAGGTTAGATCTACGATCGTTTGGCACGTTTTTGTTATAAAAGTAGGGGTATTGCCCATATTACAAAGAAATAAGTTCGAATTTAGAATGAAATCAAATAAGGACTCACCTCTGTCGTTGTTGATAGAGCAACCCCACTAAGTATGGCGGGCGTTGGCATCGCATCCTATCACCAAACCTTTCTTGAGCTCTTCACATTCCGATAGCACCTTATAGAGCCATTTTGCATTGCTTGTAATAGTAATGTTGTAGTAATGTAATGTTGTCTCCGTTGCTGTAATTGCCAAGAAGAAATGATCTTAGCCGTATGGCTAAAATGCAGGTTCGAATTTTACCTTCTTTGGGTTGAAGCATAAGTTTGTATTCTTTTGTTCCTAGTCCAGCAACATTACCACCTGCTATCCAAGGTTCCTGAACTAAGACCACGTCGGCTTCGCCTTTGGCCAGGCGAAGCAAAAGGGCAGCGGACGCTGCTTTACTGTGGTGTAGGTTGATCTGCAGGAGTCTTAGCGACATCCCCAGCTGCAACCTCCACCACAGTAACGTCGGCCTCCGAATCGGTCAGGTCCACTTCATCAAATGCCGGTCCCATCGCACGCAACTCTTTGCTCAGCGACGAGTCGGTTGAGTAGCCGTCCTCCGGCACACCAGGGGCCTCCACTTCCTCCGCAAGCACCTGCTTGGCATTGCCGTGGCATTGGAGTCTCCTGTGTAGATTTTTATATGGACGGCGCTGAAACCAAAATAGAGCACTCCCCGAGCAGCCTCTATGGGAGCGACCGACTCCTTCCTCAGCACCAGGATCGCCTGTTTCACATCTACGGCATGCTCCTCCACCTTGACGACCTTCCAGTCCTTTTTGGGGAGGTGTGGGTTGCATTCTTGAAACTTGTAAATTCTAGCTCGGGGCCTATTGGGGACGTCACACCAGTCTAGTGCGACCATTTTCGCCCCTTCGTACACCTCTCCGAGCTTAGCTGTCGTCTGTTTATACTACAAATTCTGTAAGCAAAGGCAAAATCTTAAGATTCGAATTTCTGACGGGAAGTTTGAACTGTAAGCAATCAAATACGTTACTTCTTCAGATATGTATGTATGTAGGTATGTATATTTGGATATGTTTTGATTTGTAATGTGTGTGTGTTTCTATTTCAAAGTAGATGATGTGTTTAAATACAAATAAAACAAGAAAGGAAGCTGGCTTCGGCCAGCCGAAGCTTATATACCCTTGCAGATCATTCCTATTTATTTACAAAAACATGAAATTTAAATTAATTTGCGTATATGTTACAACAATCCAAATTTTAGCTGCTTTCGTATTACTTTGGCATTAATTTTTTAATTTCCTATGGCAGCTATATAATATAGCCGTCCGAATTTTTTATAAATTTAATACGTATTTTGAAAGAAAAGCCATATCTCAGAGAAGAGAATGTAATAAAAGTCAACAAAGATATAATTTTTTTCCTATTAATTTTCCGACCGTTCCTATGAGAGCTATATGATATAGTCATCCGGTTTTTTAAAAATTTTATTCGAAATATTTAAAAAATGGTGTACCCAAAAGTAGAAGAAAAATTTTCAAAAAACACCAAATCTAGAATTTTTTTACGGTTTTTTTTCGATCCTTCCTTTGGGGGCTATAAGATATAGTTGTCCGATCCGGTCGGTTCCGACATATATACTACCTGCAATAGAAAGAAGGCTTTTGAGCCCGATAGCTTTAAAACTGAGAGACTAGTTTGCGTAGAAACGGACAGACGGACGGACAGACGGACATGGCTAGATCGACTCGTCTAGTGATGCTAATCAATAATATTAATACTTTATGGGGTCGGAAACGTTTCCTTAACTGCGTTGCAAACTTCTGACTGAAATCATAATACCCTCTGCAAGGGTATAATGATTAACTTCCTTTTAGCCAATGCAAAATCGTTTTTTGGGGCTTTTAGCCTGCCGGCGTGTGCGCCAACGAGCCAGTGGCCTGTGAGAACTCGAATTAGCATGCCACACTCCGTGCGGCTGAAATTAAGTAGTTCCAATGTTTTTTATTGTTTTTTGCAGGCCATGTCGGCACTGTGGTGTGTTTTGCCAATGTGTGTTGGCTAATTTGTTGAATTGGTATTTAATAGTTAGCTTGCACATAGCCATAGGCACGCCAACATTCTCCTTTCCTGGAAGAAGAGGTATGGTGGTGCCTTGCCTGGCTAGCTCGTCCGCCATACAGTTGCCTTCGATATCCCGGTGGCCCGAAACCCATATAAGGCTGACAGTAAACTGACTAGCCATCTCGTGGAGAGATTTGCGACAGTCTGCTATTGTTCGGGAGTTTGTATTAGTCGAGTAGATTGATTTAATAGCCGCTTGGCGATCACTATATATGTTTATGTGTAGACGAGTGCTTCCCTTATAGCATGCACTTCCGCTTGGAAGACACTGCAGTGGTCAGGAAGTCTGAATGAAAGCCTGATCTCTAATTGTGTGGTGTATATACCTCAACCTACTTAGTTTGGAGCCGTCTGTATATAAACAGATTGCCTCTATTAAGCCCGGTCGGCCCCGATCCCATTCTTCCCTACCTGGGATCAGAGCTTAGAAGGGTGTGTGACTGTATTCACGGGTTTTGCATAGATCCGTTTTTGGCGAGAATAATTTGTCATGCTGAAGAATCTTAGCGTGACCATAAATCTGGGCTTTCCATTGCCCCGTATCCCTCAGTCGAATGGCTGCCGATTTGGCCCTTTCCATGCCTGCTAAGTCCAGGCAGGGGAGGTTCAAGATCACGTTCGACGCTTCGTTTGGGGTAGTTCTAAGGGCTCCACTAATGCACATTGCCGCCGTTCGCTGCACTTTGTTAAGGAAAGTCAAGATACATCGTTTGTGCAGAGCGGTCCACCACAGAGCCACCCCATATAGTTGGATTGACTTGACTACCGCTGTGTATATCTAATTGATGATTTTTGGGGACATACCCCATCTTAGCCCGGTTGCTTTTTTACAAGAGTAAAGTGCAATGGTCGCTTTCTTGGTTCTCTCTTGGTTGTTTAAACCCCATTTAAGACGCTTATCTAATACTAACCCCAAGTATCTTGCGTACTCGCTAAAAGAGAGATTACAGTTGTTTAGAGTTGGTGGGTTAAGATTTGGGATTTTGTATCTATTTGTAAAAAGAACTAGTTCCGTTTTTGATGGATTTACCCCAAGTCCGTTTTTTGTCGTCCATTCCGATAGTATTTTTAGTTTTGCGGTCATAAGATCGCACAGCGTTTGTGGATACTTACCATTAAAGATGATAGCAACATCGTCTGCGTGTGCCACTATTTTACAGCCTTCTCCTTCAAGAAACCGCAGTAGTTTATTTACCGCGATATTCCACAGGATATCTGCGTCGGGTCAATGATGTCTCTAATGTGTAGACCTATCAGTCTTTCTAAGATCTTTAGCAGGAATGATGTCAGACTTATCGGTCCAAAATCCTTCGCTGTAGTATGGGTGGCCACCCTGCCTTGGGGATGAATACAACTATTGTTTCCCGCCCCGCTGTTGGTAGTTCTCCACTCCACTACTGCAAGAATGGTCTGGAAAATTTTCCTCAGCCAGTTTATAGCAAGATGTCCTGCTTGTTAAATATGTGCCAGTGCTATATTGTCCGGTCCCGGCGATTTGTATGGTTTGAAACTATGAATGGACCAGTTTATATTACGGTCTGATAGTATGAGATTTAAGTTTATTCCTTCTCCACTGTTTCTTCCTGGGGGATGTCCTGTTTGCAGGCTCCCTGGGAAGTGAGCGTCTAGGAGTAGGTTTAGGGACTCTTCACTAGAGTCTAACCAAGATCCGTCAGCCTTTTGAAGATAGCCCAAGGATGCGGCTGTCTTAGAAAGTATTTTTCTGAGCCTTGCGGCATTAGTTGTTTTTTCAATATCTGAGCAGAAGTTCTGCCATGCAGTTCTCTTCTCCTTCCTGATGGCCTTTTTGTATGTGGCTAGTTCCTATTCGTAGCTTTGCCAGTTTATGTCCTCATTTGTAGCTTTCGCTCTGTTAAACAGGCTTCTGCACTTGGTTCTGAGGTCCACCAAGGAGGTTTTTGCTTTCCTGTTGGTTTCCCTAAAGAGCATGCAGCTTTGAATACCGCGTTGCATGCTACTGTGAATTTATTTACTATATTACTTAGCTCCTGAGGGCAGAAGGTGTTTTCTGGCGGCTCCATGGGGAGAAGGCTTGACAGAATTTCTTTGTACTTATTCCAGTTTGCCCGCCTGGGGTTGTCGAAGCTGATCGGCGTGGGTGACTTTAGGGACAACGTTGTCTCTATGAACTTGTGATCTGAGAAACAGTGCTCGTCGGAGACAGCCCAGTTTGTAACTGTGCTCATGAGTAAATCTGATACCAAGGTTAGATCTACGATCGTTTGGCACGTTTTTGTTATAAAAGTAGGGGTATTGCCCATATTACAAAGAAATAAGTTCGAATTTAGAATGAAATCAAATAAGGACTCACCTCTGTCGTTGTTGATAGAGCAACCCCACTAAGTATGGCGGGCGTTGGCATCGCATCCTATCACCAAACCTTTCTTGAGCTCTTCACATTCCGATAGCACCTTATAGAGCCATTTTGCATTGCTTGTAATAGTAATGTTGTAGTAATGTAATGTTGTCTCCGTTGCTGTAATTGCCAAGAAGAAATGATCTTAGCCGTATGGCTAAAATGCAGGTTCGAATTTTACCTTCTTTGGGTTGAAGCATAAGTTTGTATTCTTTTGTTCCTAGTCCAGCAACATTACCACCTGCTATCCAAGGTTCCTGAACTAAGACCACGTCGGCTTCGCCTTTGGCCAGGCGAAGCAAAAGGGCAGCGGACGCTGCTTTACTGTGGTGTAGGTTGATCTGCAGGAGTCTTAGCGACATCCCCAGCTGCAACCTCCACCACAGTAACGTCGGCCTCCGAATCGGTCAGGTCCACTTCATCAAATGCCGGTCCCATCGCACGCAACTCTTTGCTCAGCGACGAGTCGGTTGAGTAGCCGTCCTCCGGCACACCAGGGGCCTCCACTTCCTCCGCAAGCACCTGCTTGGCATTGCCGTGGCATTGGAGTCTCCTGTGTAGATTTTTATATGGACGGCGCTGAAACCAAAATAGAGCACTCCCCGAGCAGCCTCTATGGGAGCGACCGACTCCTTCCTCAGCACCAGGATCGCCTGTTTCACATCTACGGCATGCTCCTCCACCTTGACGACCTTCCAGTCCTTTTTGGGGAGGTGTGGGTTGCATTCTTGAAACTTGTAAATTCTAGCTCGGGGCCTATTGGGGACGTCACACCAGTCTAGTGCGACCATTTTCGCCCCTTCGTACACCTCTCCGAGCTTAGCTGTCGTCTGTTTATACTACAAATTCTGTAAGCAAAGGCAAAATCTTAAGATTCGAATTTCTGACGGGAAGTTTGAACTGTAAGCAATCAAATACGTTACTTCTTCAGATATGTATGTATGTAGGTATGTATATTTGGATATGTTTTGATTTGTAATGTGTGTGTGTTTCTATTTCAAAGTAGATGATGTGTTTAAATACAAATAAAACAAGAAAGGAAGCTGGCTTCGGCCAGCCGAAGCTTATATACCCTTGCAGATCATTCCTATTTATTTACAAAAACATGAAATTTAAATTAATTTGCGTATATGTTACAACAATCCAAATTTTAGCTGCTTTCGTATTACTTTGGCATTAATTTTTTAATTTCCTATGGCAGCTATATAATATAGCCGTCCGAATTTTTTATAAATTTAATACGTATTTTGAAAGAAAAGCCATATCTCAGAGAAGAGAATGTAATAAAAGTCAACAAAGATATAATTTTTTTCCTATTAATTTTCCGACCGTTCCTATGAGAGCTATATGATATAGTCATCCGGTTTTTTAAAAATTTTATTCGAAATATTTAAAAAATGGTGTACCCAAAAGTAGAAGAAAAATTTTCAAAAAACACCAAATCTAGAATTTTTTTACGGTTTTTTTTCGATCCTTCCTTTGGGGGCTATAAGATATAGTTGTCCGATCCGGTCGGTTCCGACATATATACTACCTGCAATAGAAAGAAGGCTTTTGAGCCCGATAGCTTTAAAACTGAGAGACTAGTTTGCGTAGAAACGGACAGACGGACGGACAGACGGACATGGCTAGATCGACTCGTCTAGTGATGCTAATCAATAATATTAATACTTTATGGGGTCGGAAACGTTTCCTTAACTGCGTTGCAAACTTCTGACTGAAATCATAATACCCTCTGCAAGGGTATAATGATTAACTTCCTTTTAGCCAATGCAAAATCTTGCTAGGTTATTTGTCGAGTTTAAAACAAGAGAGAACGCTATAGTCGGGTGCCCCGACCATCAGATCTCGTTACTCAGCTTAAGGGGGTGCGAGGGAGATGGCGATATAAAACTTTGATCGCGCATAACTTTTAACGAATGGTCCGATTTAAAAAAATTTCTTCTACATTTCGATAGATATTGATAAACACAATGAAACTGCATTTTTACTTTTCCGAAATCTTTAAAGGTGTGGGCGACAGACTCCTTTTAAAATCGATCAATTGTGAGCGTTAGGCGATTGTGGGCGTTAGAGGGGGGGCGTGGCCCTCGTCTGAAATAAACTTGCGCTGCGTAGGAGCCCAAGAATATGTATCTATCTGTTTAAAAAACTTAAAAACTTTCCCAAAAGTCTTCTTTCTATTGCAGGTAGTATATATGTCGGAACCGACCGGATCGGACAACTATATCTTATAGCTCCCATAGGAAGGATCGAAAAAAAAACCGTAAAAAAGTCTAGCTTTGGTGTTTTTTGAAATATTACCTTCTACTTTTGGGAATACTATCTTTGAAATATTTCTGAATTTCGAATATAAATTTTAAGAAATCGGATGACTATATCATAGCTATATGGAACGGACAGACGGGCATGGCTAGGTCGGAAACGCTTCATTCTACCTGTTACATACTTTTGCACAAATACAATATACCCTTTTACTCTACGAGTATAATTAAGAATTATCGATCATATGCGGAACCTGGAAAAATAAGTTACTTCGTTAATTTTGTATGTCAATCTTTTTGTATGCTGCCAATCTTTGCCTGTTTGTAAAAAGTTTTCATTTCATTCAAAACTATAAATTTAAAAAATCATTCCAATTTACAACAAATATATTTGTGCGCTCAATAAAATTGCATTGATAACATTGTAACGGATAGAAAGTACAAAAATTCGCGACTTTGACATTGTTTTGAAAAGGCCTAATTTAAACTCTAAAAGAAGTTTCGATATCCCCCATAATTTGGGGGCTACATTTAAAATTAACTTTTTGATTTTAAAAATCTAAACCGCTGCTCCGATTAAGATGATATGGTGTGAGTATAACCTCATAAATTTGAGTGTCCTGAAATGTAACGTAATGACCTTTCATAGGGTTACTCCTACGATTATAAGTTATTCGCTTTAGTACTTGCCACTTGACCGGATATATTCAGTAAAAGATTTAGGCGTTCTTCTGGACCATAAGCTTAAATTTGTCTGCCACATAATGTGGACTGTCAGCAAAGCTATGAGTGTTCTTATGTTTATAAAGCGTTGGTCAAAAGAATTTGACGACCCTTATATAACCAAATTATTATTTACCTCCCTTGTCCGTCCTATTTTGGAATAATGTTCTTCAGTTTGGAGCCCACAATACCAAGTGCACATGAGTTTGAACTCAGATCAAAACGTAAGGCTACTTTCCTACCAGAGTAGATTATTATTGTTTAATTTACCGACACTTGCAAATCGTAGAAATATACTTGGTACTATTTTTATGCATAATCTTATAGGAGGTGATATTGACTCTGTAGAACTTGTAAGCCGCCTAACTTTTTATATTCCCGTTAGACTTACACGAAATTTTCAACCTCTTAATTTGCCACGATGTACATCAAATTTTAGTCTGCACGAGCCCTTTCGAGTTCTAAGTAATAATTATAACAACCTTTATCATTTAATTTGCATTTCAACTGCTATCCCGGTATTAAAAACTACTAATTTAATTGCATTTAATCTTCCTCGCGAACTCGTATTTTTGCCTATATTGATAATAGGGCCCGCGCGTAACATGCACGTGCTTGGTGTCGTTGGGCCACTTGTTTGTACTTATCGTAGTGCATCAACGTCCATATATATAAAAGTCTTTTTTTGTATTATTGTTATGAAAAGCATGATAATTTAACAAAATATTATCAGTCTTTTTTTGTAATGTTGTTATGTAAAAACATAATTTCCTTCATCAGCTATAATTTGGAATGGTCTACAGTTTCTTATTGTCCACCCCGTTGCTATTTTGGTCAGTCGTTGCTTACTATCACGATCCAGGTAAACAGTATTAGCACCTCGATCTTTTTCAGATGCTGTGTAGCACTTGTGGCGCTTCAGGTTAGATGTACCGTGAGAGGCGGATTGGACTTTGTAGCACTTTTTACAAGCTACTTAATTTTTAACGATTTCGTTCTTTTCATTTATAATACTGGAAACAAGAAAGGAAGCTAGCTTCGACCAGCCGAAGCTTATATACCCTTGCAGATCATTCCTATTATTTTACAAAAACATTAAATATAAATTAATTTGCGTATATGTTACAACAATCCAAATTTTCGTATTACTTTGGCATTCATTTTTTGGTCCTTCCTATGGCAGCTATATAATAAAGCCGTCCGATTTTTGTTAAATTTTATTCGAAATTTTGAAATGTTAAAGAAAAGCCATATCCCAGAGAAGAAAAGAATGTAATAAAAATCAACAAGGATATAATTATACCCGTTACTCGTAGAGTAAAGGGGTATATTGTATTCGTGCAAAAGTATGTAACAGGTAAAAGGAAGCGTTTCCGACCTAGCCATGCCCGTCTGTCCGTTCCATATAGCTATGATATAGTCATCCGATTTCTTAAAAATTATATTCGAAATTCAGAAATATTTCAAAGATAGTATTCCCAAAAGTAGAAGGTAATATTTCAAAAAACACCAAAGTTAGAATTTTTTTACGGTTTTTTTTCGATCTTTCCTATGGGAGCTATAAGATATAGTTGTCCGATCTGGTCGGTTCCGACATATATACTACCTGCAATAGAAAGAAGACTTTTGGGAAAGTTTGAGTCCGATAGTTTTTAAACAGATAGACTAGTTTGCGTAGAAACAGACAGACAGACGGATGGACAGACGGACGGACAGACAGACGGACATGGCTAGATCAACTCGCCTAGTCATGCTGATCAAGAATATATATACTTTATGGGGTCGGAAATGTTTCCTTCACTGCGTCGCAAACTTCTGACTGAAATCATAATACCCTTTGCAAGGGTATAAAAATATTCCACACATTACTTCGTCCGCGCTTCTTACTCAACGAGTATTACTTATCAAAGTAAATTCGTCTATCCGTTTGTCGCCAGAAGAGGCATTTGAGTCCTACATTTATCCATAAAAGTTACCGTGGAATACTTACACTTGTGGATTCCATTATTTTTTTAAGTTGCTGCTCACTGAACGTACAAATATTTTGATTGGTTACTTAAAACCCAACCCGAACCGACCTTACCTCCACATTTACTCAGCTATGGTTTTCCTCTACCTGAAATATCTGGTTTTCCACACGCTCCCAGCTTTGGTTTTACACTGCTTTGCAGTATCTGATTTTCCACAATAAAAATACATATTTTCATGTAATATTTGTACGTGTATTTATTAATAATATTTACAGTAGAAGCATTTGAATCAAAAATTGTTAATGTCTGAAGCATTCCCGGTATTCGCTTGGCCGAATGGAGGTTGTAGGTATCCACGTCTTGTAAGGCTGTCTTCTGAAAATATCAAAAATAATTAAGATATGAATGTAAGACTAGGAATAATAATAAGAGTAATTGCCATTATTAAATCTCCGTACAAAATTAAAGGATCTCTCCAGAAAGTATGCCATGGCAGATCATTTACCCTCTGATCAGCTGTTTTATGTCGGGTATCTACAACGAAAACGATGAGAAGAAAAAATCAAAAATGACAAATGCAGGCGCAACAGTTCTGGTCCCAAGAAGTCTAAATCGGCCTGACTGGAATAAATGTAATATTTTGATTATGTTAAACAACTAAGTTTATACAACCATTTAATGAACTCCGCACACCATTTACCACTGGTGAAGATAAAAAACATTTCAAGTGACAATGAAATGCAGAATTTGTGTTGAAAATAGCATTTGGAGGTGAATGTATTTATTAATGGCGAAAACCATCTTTGGTACTAACCTCTGTAACGCTGAAATAAAGATTATTAAACGACAACATTTATTTTATTACTCACCTTTATCTTGTTTTTTAGATTAAAATTAACTATTTTATTTTTTTGAACGAATTTTTTACTGATGTGACTGGGCTGTATTTAATAATACCAACATTCTGAGGAAAGACAATAGTTGGTCATAATTTCGTTGCATCTTAAGGTCACACTTTGCCCGCGAATAAATATTTCGTTTAAATAATATTTTTTCAGGGACCGTAAACATTAAAGGTTACGTATATTAAAGGTATATTAGGTATTTTTTGCCAATTAAAGTGTTATCAATACTACCAAACGAAGTTTTATTACACAGGAACACAAAATTAAACTTTGTGAAATTTCCACGAACCATTTCAACTTTTCCATGATATTTGGGTGCTCCTAAGTAAAAGTCCCATACAAAATTATTTTCCATCACCTACAGGTTCCGCGATATAGCTAAGAATACAAAAAACCGATGTTTGCCGACGTTTTGAATTACGTGGCCTATATAATTACTTACCTTTATTATTTTCGGTAGGACCTACTCTCAATACATCACGGCACTACAAAAAAACAAGAGAGAACGCTATAGTCGGGTGTCCCGACTATCAGATACCCGTTACTCAGCTAAGGGAGTGCGAGGGAAATAGATATATAAAATATTTGATCGGACATAACTTTTTAACGAATGGTCCGATTTGAAAAACTACATTTCGATAGGTATTGATAATCACAATAAAACTGCATTATTACTTTACCAAAATCTTTTATGGTGTGGGCGCCAGACACCTTTCAAAAAATGGTTTAGGGCGATTGAGGGCGTTATAGGGGGCGTGGCACCATTTTGAAATAAACTTGCGCTGCGTAGGAACTCCAAGAATATGCATGCAAAATGCCAATCCTCTAGCTTTTATAGTTTTCGAGATCTCAGCGTTCATACGGACGGACAGACGGACATGGCTAGTTCGGCTAGTGATCCTGATCAAGAATATATATTCTTTATAGGGTCGGAAAAGCTTCCTTCTCCCTGTTACATACTTTTGCACGAATACAATATACCCTTTTACTCTACGAGTAACGGGTATAATAAACCCCATCGTGAACCATTGCCCATGTCTTTGGAATTCGACGCCAAAGTTGAAACTCCCAAAATTTTCACAATTTCTGTGATGAAAAAAGAATTCTGAGAATTAAATCTTAAATGGAACTAATTTTAATTATTCATTGAATCTCTTGTTCATTGTATGCTTTAATTTCGGTTTAAAGCGTTTGAATGAGGATATTTTATTGAATTTATTATACCAATAAAACCGTGGTTTTGATTTTATTATCTACTCCTAAATGCTGTCATGGCAACCTCTAGAACTACGAAATTAAATACGTTCACCGAACATACATAAAGAAATATACATGATTACTCGCATTCTATAGGAAGCCTTGACTTTTTCAAATTTGACAAAATTTAAGAGTAGTAGTACTAGTAATAAATCCAATAAAATATTCTCCGTGGCTTTACTCTACAATTTTTTTTTTTCAACATCTCAAATATTATTATTTGTATTATTTCTTGAATATTTACGAAATCCAGGTTGTAGCTTTGGGGTCGCGTAACATGGATTTGAATTCAAATTGCCACACAATCTTATTCATGACGTGTGGCGCGTTTTGTTATTGAGTAAAATAAAATAAAATGATCCATAATTATTATAATTAAAGTCATTATGATTATAGTTTTTGACTTCAATTTATTTGATTAAAAATTATTAATATTTTTTATACGTGTTTTAAAAATACTATTTATTTATTTATTTATTTCAAAAAATTGGCAAATATCTGCCAATATAAAAACCTAACTCCCACCACCGCCCGAATTTAGGAGTTCTTTTTATAGATATGCTCCGACTCACATCAAAAGGGCGGAGGCAGGGATAGGTGACTTAAAATATTTGATACATTAAAGTCCACGGAACATTCACAAAACAACAAAAAGTACAATTCATTGTATAGAGTACACAAAACGCGAAAAGGATCGTGCGCTGCAAAATGCGTTTTGCAAATGTCCAGAGCAATAGGCCGAAAGTTGCGGGTTGCTCTTATGGGGATCGAGAACCGTATTTGGCCGAGTAGGTAGCTAGAACTCATGAGTCCAGAGATTAGCTTATGAAGGAACATCACTCCGTGGCAGGTCCGACGATCCTTTAGCGAGGGCAGGTTCAGAAGACGCAGTCTATCGACGTAAGATGGCAGGTGACGTTGTGGTTCCCAGTTTAACCCACGTAAAGCAAACAAAAGGAACTGTTTCTGTACCGATTCGATTAGGTCCTGATATTTAGCATACTGAGGTGACCATACCCACGAGCAGTATTCAAGAATTGGTCGAACCAGAGAAATGTAAAGGTGCTTTGTGGTGTAGGGATCCTCAAATTCCTTTGACCAGCGCTTAAAAAATGCCAAAACCCCCTTTGCTTTACTGACAATAATGCCGATGTGATTGGTAAAATGTAAGTTGTTGCTAAATAAAACTCCAAGATCTGTTACGGAATTAATGCGTTCAAGATCGCACGTTCCAATGGAATAATTAAATAGGAAAAGCCTCTTCCGATAAAAGGACATGAAGCTACATTTAGAATAATTTAAGAACAGCAGGTTCTGGAGGCACCATGATTGCAGATTGTTTAAGTCCGCTTGTAGGAGTACGTGAGAATCCACGTTCGTTAAAGGCATACAAAGTTTTACGTCATCAGCGTACATCATCACGTGGGAAGAGAGAATTACTTGAGGCAAGCCATTTTAAAAATTCCAAACAGAAGTGGTCCAAGGTGACTCCCTTGAGGGACGCCAGAAGTAACATGGACGAGGTTTGAGATCGAATTTTTAAATAATACTCTCTGAGTCCGGTTCAATAAGTATGAAGAAATCCACTTCGTCAACGAATTTGGAAGTCCCAAAAGCGTAAGTTTTTTTAACAGTAGCAGATGATTCACTGAATCGAAGGCCTTACTAAAATCTGTAAAAATTACATCAGTTTGAGTGTTGGTTTTAAACGCGTTCTTAATAACTGTGGTAAACTCGAGAAGGTTGGTTGACGTTGATCTACGTTTCATAAAGCCATGCTGCGTTGGAGACATTATTGAGCTACATTGGTGCTGAAGCTGAGCAGTAATTAACTGTTCGAAGAATTTGGTTATAGCTCTGAGTTTTGCAATCCCTCGGTAGTTATTCATGTTCGATTTACTACCCTTTTTATGAAGCGGAATTATAAAAGATTCCTTCCAAACTTCAGGAAAAAATGAGTGCTGCAGGGATAACTGAAATAGTTTTGACAGTGGCTCACACAATGCACTAGCACAATATGTTAAAACAAAGCTTGGTACAAGATCGGGACCAGATGAGAAGGATGACTTGATTTTTTTGTAGATTTTGAAAAACATCATCTACACTGATTATAGGCATAAACATACCATTAAAGTGCGGAAGTGAAAAGGGATGTCACTGTGCATTGGTTGTCGGCGAGAGCTGATAACTCGCCAGAGTGACGGAGCGTGACTTGATGTCTCCTTGGCTTGTAAACTACTGAATCCTATTTGCACACTACGCACTACGAAAAAAAAACTACATCCGAAAAATAAAATCAATAAAATGAATTAAATTAAAACAAGAAAGGAAGTTAAATTCGGCAAGCCAAAGTTTATATACCCTTGCAGTTATAATAAGTACCCAAAGTTTAGTCCTCACTCGATCAGTGCTGTTCCTGGGATTCCAAATATATAATTGCCTATTACAAATTTTTATATTAAATTGTCAAAAATTAAAACGCCTACTTCCTACAAATTGTACAAATTGTATTATTATATATTCTTTTAGATTATTCCTATGGGAGCCATAAGATGTGGTCCGATCCGGCTCGTTCCGACATATGCACTACCTGCAATAGAAAGAAGACTATTTAGAAGTCTCGGCTATTGATGCTGATCAAAAATATATACTCTTTATGTGGTCGGAAACGTCTCCTTCACTGCGTTGCAAACATATGACTGAAATTATGATACCCCTGCAAGGGTATAAACAATCCACAAACAACTAAACTAACTAACCTCTAAAATATATTGAATATTTATTAAATCACATACATTACAGTCGAAGCCGATAACATCCGATAAAAAACATACAACAACAAAGGTGGAAGGAAACACGGCAATACTACACGAATGACATACAATTAACACTAAACACAGAGAAGCAAAGAAAAGAGGAAACTGTGTAGCGGATACACACATACATGTTTTCTTTTACGTCAGAAAGAATACATACGTAATACGCTATATATTGTATATTTATATAGAAACACATATACATACGAATATTTTTGCACACAAGAATAATACCAAATACTTAGTATTAATATATCGGAAATCTCTGAACCAAGTTTTATAAAAATGTAGTTGAATTTTTGTTTTGGCTCTTAACATACCGAGCGGCACTAGCCATTCTCTCCTAGGGCACACGCCGTCTTCTTTGTGTCGCAACAACAATTCATTCGCTAAAGACTTTCAAATTATCCCAAAACACAAATCATTGTAAGGAGGCTAACAGCGGAGCAAGAGCGGAGCGACGCCGCAGAAGGAATCAAGGAGCGACACGAACCAAACGAGGTGCTTCATTTACCAGGAGCCTGGAATGGTCTTTGCGTGGATGTAACGTGTTGCTAAAAATTTTTCTACCTTTGAGTACTCTCCCTAAGAACTAAATAAGTAGCAAAAAGTTATTGTCCCACGTTGAAATTATTAGGTTTTTACCAAACTGCATTTTTATACCCTTGCAGAGGGTATTATGATTTCAGTCAGAAGTTTGCAACGCAGTGAAGGATACGTTTCCGACCCCATAAAGTATATATATTCTTGATCAGCATGACAAGACGAGTCGATCTAGCCATGTCCGTCTGTCCGTCCGTCTGTCCGTCTTTCCGTCCGTCTGTCCGTCCGTCTGTCCGTCTGTTTCTACGCAAACTAGTCTCTCAGTTTTAAAGCTACCGGGCTCAAACTTTCCCAAAAGTTTTATTTCTATTGCAGGTAGTATATATGTCGGAACCGACCGGATCGGACAACTATATCTTATAGCTCCCATAGGAAGGATCAAAAAAAAAAAACGTAAAAAAATTCTAGATTTGGTGTTTTTTGAAATATTACCTTCTTCTTTTGGGAATACTATTTTTTAAATATTTCTGAATTTCGAATAAAATTTCTTAAATATCGGATGACTATATCATACAGCTGCCATAGGAACGGTCGGAAAATTAAATGGAAATTAATAGGAAAAAAATTATATATTTGTTGCCTTTTATTACATTCTCTTCTCCTCTGGGATATGGCTTTTCATTAACATTTTAAAATTTCGTATTAAATTTATAAAAAATTCGGACGGCTATATTATATAGCTGCCATAGGAAGGATCAAAAAATTAATTCCAAAGGAATACGAAAGCAGCTAAAATTTGGATTGTTGTAACATAAGCGCAAGTTAATTTAAATTTACCGTTTTTGTAAATAAATAGGAATGATCTGCAAGGGTATATAAGCTTCGGCTGGCCGAAGCTAGCTTTCTTTCTTGTTCCTATTAGTTTTACCTTAATGGGAACGGTCGATCTCCCGGAAATCATTAAGAACGAAAACTGTTCGTCTAACATAATTTAATGTATAATGATGAAACTTTCAGGTGCCAACAAGAATTATGTATAGAGCATTAGACTATTTTTTTATAAAGATTAAAAAAAAACGATTTGCAGAAAACCGCGAATGAAATATATTTTTTTAAGTTTAAACTATTTATTTTACTGGAGCCATTATGGATGTTATTTTTATCTGAAAGCTTGGCAAAAATAATAATTTTTCGGTATTTTTAATGGTTTTTTACCCCACGTAATTTTTAATTATAAAAGAACTTAACAAAAAAATAGCATCGCCATATCTTCGCATCTGTCAAATGTAATTTTCTTTTAACTTTTTTAAAATCCTTTTTAAATGGTGTGATATTGTCATAAAAATTAGATATTGTTTTGAGAACATGAAAAAAATCTCGATACTTTTCACAAATAATCACTCATATATATGTCGAGGACTGACTAGAATCGTCCTCCGCTTCAGGCTGCTCTTCGTGCTGGTCCAAACAGAAACGTTTTCTGGCGCGTGGCATGATCTTCTCAGTTTGGGTCTTCAAAAACAAATGATCTCTAATACTGCTTGCGTCCCTTTTTGCCAGCTTCGCTCTCACATTCCAATACACACACTATTGAGAACTTTCCGTTATTCCTTTATGATGCGGACACCTGCATCCTTCTATCTCGCTTACACCAGTGCACAGACTAACGTTGGCGACAGAAACTGTTGCCTCCATTTGCAGAGCCGAAGAAACAGAACAGTATGTAAAAGAAACGAACGTCGTACTAATTTGAATTAGCCAAATATTACACGACATATATAATCACTACTTTACATATTATTGCTTTTTTATTACACTATACACATTACTAGCGATTATTTTCAAAGAACAATACAGATTTCTTCTCAATACACGTACATGTCGAGACATAAAGCCACCACTAGTAACAAAGTTAGGGGAAGATAACGGCTAAGAAGCGGGTCCAGTCTATCTGACATAACGGAAACTATGGATTCCGGTAAATCATCAGGACCAATATGTCCCACCGTTAGCAATTCATTAATTTCTCCAAACACAAGCCTGAATCTACAACAACTACTAGCCCTTTTACAAAACCCTTATAAGCTATTAATCTATGAATAACAAATCAAACTTAGTATTGTTCCTTTCGATTCAAACTTAATAACATTATTCTTTTAAATTCAAAAGTCATACAGAATTCTTTACTTTTTACTAGCAGATTGAACTTACACTTCCTCATACTTAAACAAAGGACAATACTTTTATTATTTCAAGCCTTGAGATCCGGATTACCATCAATTCAAACAATATTTATTTTCCATTTTCGTTTGCTCTTCCCATAAGCAATCACATTGTTACATCGCCAATTACTATCTCTAACAATTTTCATTTTACTTAACAATATAAGTCTTCTCTTTTATTTAATTTTAATTTATATCGATCACCTGGTAGTAGCTCAACAACTAAAAATGGGCCTTTAATTTTATGGTCTAGTTTTGTCTGATGTCGCTCCTCATTCTTGAGTAAGACAGGATCCCCAACTTTATGCTTAACGATAGTGGCTTTATTCCGATCGAATCGTTATTTGTCATATTAGGAAATTTGTTCCATATTGTGCTTAGCTATATTTCTGATTAGATTTACAACAACCACATTCTTGTTTTCAGCAACGGGTACAAGGCCAAATGGTCTAGCTTCTTTTCCAATTAGTAATTCTATTGGACTAATGTTCGTTACCCTATTGGGAGTGCAATTAAGAGCCAGTTGAATTTCGTACAAAGCGTCCTGCTAAGATCCTTTGCTTGTTTCAACCGCACTTTGCATAGATTTAAGAGTACTCATCACTCGTTCGACCTGGCCTTTGGCCCGGCTGGCGTCAGTTACGATTAAATGGAAATCTATCTTTTGTGTTGAGCAAAAGTCACGAAACACAGTACTAGCAAAGCTACTTCCCTGATCGGCTATCAAACGGAAAGGATCCCCAAAAATCGATACTAAAGACCTCACTGACTTGATGCAGCTTTAAGAGTCTAGTCTAGTGGTGTGAATCAAATGGACGAACTTAGAAAATGCTGCTATTTGAACGATTATATATTTCTTTTGGTCATACCACTAAGCTTCCATGTGATGTCAATATGAACTGTATGGAACGGGATTCTCACTTTCGGAATGGCTGCAATTCAGTTTGTACCTTGCCAGTCGGAGGTTTAGATAACCTACAGGTAATGAAATTGTCAACGAGTTTACGGACATACTTTGACATTTTGTCAAACCAATAATACTCATTCATTTTTGCAAGGGTCTTTTCCCAACCATTGCCTCGTGAACATTGTTAACAGCACCTAAAGGGCTTTGGAATAATAGGAAGACAGTGAGTTTTCCCATGTCTTTGAATTTTCCTATATAGAGTACCTCCACGTAAATCAAAGGTTTTGGCTATATCCTCAGGAAGATCTCCATTGCGCAATTTGGACACGATGGATGATGTTTCTTCATCTCTTTGCAGCTCTGCCAGCAACCAGTTGTCGGTAATCTCTGTAAAGTTTATACGCTTTTCGGTTATACCATTTGAATTTTTACGATCTTCCAACAGTGGGTTTCGAAAGGGAAAGTCTACATGAGCCATTCGGTCACCTGGTCTATACTCAACATCGAACTTAAAAACCTGCATATACGACCACCACCTTTGCACTCTAGGAGTTAACTCGTCTTTGGTTTTGGAAGCTTTGAGCGAATTACAATCCGTAAATTGACGACCATGCAAGTAATGACGGAAATACTTCATAAAGAAATATATTGCGAGCGTTTCCAACTCGTATGAGTGGTATCGTGATTCGGCGGAGGAAATCCTTTTTTTTTTAAAGTGGGTCGAATATAGTGGTCAAGATTGAAATTACTCTTTGTCGTACTTGCTCGTGCTCCGGGTTCCACTCAAACGATATGCTTTTGAAAGTTAATGCATACAGAGGTTTCAAGAACTGTGAGATCTGAGGCAAAAATTGCCTAAAACAAGAAACAAGACCAATAGACTAGGTCACAGACTGTGGAGGTAACAGATCAGTCAATGCTTTTAATTTCCTTGGATTGGGTCTTATTTCACCTGCCTTAACTTAAAACTCCAAATATTCAACACAGGATTTAAGAAATGATCATTTGGTGATATTAAAGAAAAATCCGGCTTTAGTAAGGTTTGCAAAACTACCTCAAGTCTTTCTAAAGCTTCGTCTTTGGTTCCTGTTACTACTATAACGTCGTCCTTGTAAACGACGACATACGAATAAAGATCACCTAAAGCACAGTTAATAGCTCGTTGAAGCATCGGGCTTGCAAAAAGGGAGCAACTTGGTCTTATAATGTTCGCATCCAACAGCTGTTTAATAGACATTCGCACTTGTAAGGACGTTTCTGAACTGTCTTGTTTGGATCAATCAGTCGAATCTCTAGCTGCCCCGTCTTTACGCGACTTTGTGGAATACCGTTTAAAAAAGGAACCAGAATAATTTTGAAGCACTGATATTAGCCTATTCTTATCTAAACCACTTAGATCGATATCAACATCGAAGGAATGATCACAAATCAAAGCTTTAGCCAATATCTGTTGGGTGCTACAAACTAGGTCTATACGGCTTTAGCGAGACGGCTTCCTTGATGATCGAGCACTCTGCTCCTGAGTCAAAAAAAAATTGGAACGACTTACCAAATTGTTTAAAAGTTCCAAGGAGCTCAAGTACGGTACACAGGTGGACATCTTTAACATAATCCCTCTTGACCGGCATTAAGCGCTCCTGACGATCCAGGCACACAGTAGCCACATGCCCTTCCTTTCCACATTTAAAGCAGATTGAGTAGAGCGATCTCTTCCTCCATTATGTCTAGAACGTTGAGTGTCTGATTGACTATGTCGCGGGCACACCAGACGAGCGACACTCCGCCTTATTGTGACTCTCTTTTCCGCATTTGTGACATGTGATATTGAAGAAAGGTCTGGTTTTCTTATTAGTCGGGCCCGACAAGACGTCGACAGTACCGCGGCTCGGACCAGCATCAAAATAAAAGGCTTTCAACTCCTGTTGCAACTCGTTCCGAGAACTGACTTCTGTAGTAAAAGCCAAGCGTCGCAATCGCTTGTCCAATCCAGCCAGGTGTGCCAAAGCAACAGAAACGGCAATTTGCTCTACCGTCAGGGACTTCCACCTGGACATCAGGGATGTTCCAACTCTGCTTCCATACAGCGACATAGATACTCCCTCTGTTGGGCGACCATTCAGAAGATTTAACACTGTTGCAGCCAAGGTCTCCGTTCCGGCGAAATACTGCAAAAACAGCTCTCTGAACTGCGTCCATGTGATCCCAGGGTAGACCGTTTGTGCAAGCCAATGAGACGCTCTTCATTGCAAGGACCGACTGAGAGCCATCACGAGAGCGCTGCCTTCTAGGCTGTTTACGAAAAGAATATAATCCACCATTACACTCCATGAAACTGCATCGGCGCTTGCACGATCAGGATTAAAGGTCAACAAAACAACAGTAACTACGTGATTTGGGGCTCGCTGTACTGCTTTTATAAGTTCCGAGCAAGTACGATTTTGTGATTCCAAAAGCAGTTTCAGTTAGCAGTTACTCGTAGAGTAAAAGGGTATATTGTATTCGTGCAAAAGTATGTAACAGGGAGAAGGAAGCGTTTCCGACCCTGTTGGGGCGGGGGTGGCTTGAGTGTAGAAACTGGCTAAGTCCAGGAAAAAGGCGGCTGAAATCGGCGCGGAAATACGGGTTGAAAACACGGTAGGACTGTTTGGGGTTTGGCGCGACGTGCGGCTGTTTATTGTTACACTTGTAAATAGGAACTGCTTAAGCCTAACTTAGCGTATTGGGCTCTAAACCGGAGCGGAGACTTGCGGGAGAGTTGGAGAGGGAGAGCGAAGGGCAGTGCGAGCGAGCGAGATGTGGACATCTGGAGATAACTGCCGCTCAACACTGCCTCCAGAAATTAAACGCCCTTTTGGCGTGAACAGACCCTATAAAGTATGTATATTCTTGATCAGGGTCACTAGCCGAGTCGATCTAGCCATGTCTGTCTGTCCGTCTGTCTGTCTTTCTGTCTGTCTGTCTGTCCGTATGAACGCTGAGATCTCGGAAACTACAACAGCTAGAAAGTTGGGATTAACCACACATATTCTTGGGCTTCCTACGCAGCGCAAGTTTGTTTCATCCGAGAGCCACGCCCCCTGAAACGCCCACAGTCGCCCACAAACGATGTTAAAATGTGTCTGGCGCCCACATTTTTAAAGAGAAGTATAAATGCAATTTTGTAGCGTTTATTTATACCTATCGAAATGTAGAAGGAATTTTTCAAATCGGACCATTCGTTAAAAAGTTATGCCCGATCAAAGTTTTATATCTCCATCTCCCTCGCACTCCCTCTAGCGGAGACTTGCGGGAGAGTTGGAGAGGGAGAGCGAAGGGCAGTGCGAGCGAGCGAGATGTGGACATCTGGAGATAACTGCCGCTCAACACTGCCTCCAGAAATTAAACGCCCTTTTGGCGTGAACAGACCCTATAAAGTATGTATATTCTTGATCAGGGTCACTAGCCGAGTCGATCTAGCCATGTCTGTCTGTCCGTCTGTCTGTCTTTCTGTCTGTCTGTCTGTCCGTATGAACGCTGAGATCTCGGAAACTACAACAGCTAGAAAGTTGGGATTAACCACACATATTCTTGGGCTTCCTACGCAGCGCAAGTTTGTTTCATCCGAGAGCCACGCCCCCTGAAACGCCCACAATCGCCCACAAACGATGTTAAAATGTGTCTGGCGCCCACATTTTTAAAGAGAAGTATAAATGCAATTTTGTTGCGTTTATTTATACCTATCGAAATGTAGAAGGAATTTTTCAAATCGGACCATTCGTTAAAAAGTTATGCCCGATCAAAGTTTTATATCTCCATCTCCCTCGCACTCCCTCTAGCGGAGACTTGCGGGAGAGTTGGAGAGGGAGAGCGAAGGGCAGTGCGAGCGAGCGAGATGTGGACATCTGGAGATAACTGCCGCTCAACACTGCCTCCAGAAATTAAACGCCCTTTTGGCGTGAACAGACCCTATAAAGTATGTATATTCTTGATCAGGGTCACTAGCCGAGTCGATCTAGCCATGTCTGTCTGTCCGTCTGTCTGTCTTTCTGTCTGTCTGTCTGTCCGTATGAACGCTGAGATCTCGGAAACTACAACAGCTAGAAAGTTGGGATTAACCACACATATTCTTGGGCTTCCTACGCAGCGCAAGTTTGTTTCATCCGAGAGCCACGCCCCCTGAAACGCCCACAATCGCCCACAAACGATGTTAAAATGTGTCTGGCGCCCACATTTTTAAAGAGAAGTATAAATGCAATTTTGTTGCGTTTATTTATACCTATCGAAATGTAGAAGGAATTTTTCAAATCGGACCATTCGTTAAAAAGTTATGCCCGATCAAAGTTTTATATCTCCATCTCCCTCGCACTCCCTCTAGCGGAGACTTGCGGGAGAGTTGGAGAGGGAGAGCGAAGGGCAGTGCGAGCGAGCGAGATGTGGACATCTGGAGATAACTGCCGCTCAACACTGCCTCCAGAAATTAAACGCCCTTTTGGCGTGAACAGACCCTATAAAGTATGTATATTCTTGATCAGGGTCACTAGCCGAGTCGATCTAGCCATGTCTGTCTGTCCGTCTGTCTGTCTTTCTGTCTGTCTGTCTGTCCGTATGAACGCTGAGATCTCGGAAACTACAACAGCTAGAAAGTTGGGATTAACCACACATATTTTTGGGCTTCCTACGCAGCGCAAGTTTGTTTCATCCGAGAGCCACGCCCCCTGAAACGCCCACAGTCGCCCACAAACGATGTTAAAATGTGTCTGGCGCCCACATTTTTAAAGAGAAGTATAAATGCAATTTTGTAGCGTTTATTTATACCTATCGAAATGTAGAAGGAATTTTTCAAATCGGACCATTCGTTAAAAAGTTATGCCCGATCAAAGTTTTATATCTCCATCTCCCTCGCACTCCCTCTAGCGGAGACTTGCGGGAGAGTTGGAGAGGGAGAGCGAAGGGCAGTGCGAGCGAGCGAGATGTGGACATCTGGAGATAACTGCCGCTCAACACTGCCTCCAGAAATTAAACGCCCTTTTGGCGTGAACAGACCCTATAAAGTATGTATATTCTTGATCAGGGTCACTAGCCGAGTCGATCTAGCCATGTCTGTCTGTCCGTCTGTCTGTCTTTCTGTCTGTCTGTCTGTCCGTATGAACGCTGAGATCTCGGAAACTACAACAGCTAGAAAGTTGGGATTAACCACACATATTCTTGGGCTTCCTACGCAGCGCAAGTTTGTTTCATCCGAGAGCCACGCCCCCTGAAACGCCCACAGTCGCCCACAAACGATGTTAAAATGTGTCTGGCGCCCACATTTTTAAAGAGAAGTATAAATGCAATTTTGTACGTTTATTTATACCTATCGAAATGTAGAAGGAATTTTTCAAATCGGACCATTCGTTAAAAAGTTATGCCCGATCAAAGTTTTATATCTCCATCTCCCTCGCACTCCCTCTAGCGGAGACTTGCGGGAGAGTTGGAGAGGGAGAGCGAAGGGCAGTGCGAGCGAGCGAGATGTGGACATCTGGAGATAACTGCCGCTCAACACTGCCTCCAGAAATTAAACGCCCTTTTGGCGTGAACAGACCCTATAAAGTATGTATATTCTTGATCAGGGTCACTAGCCGAGTCGATCTAGCCATGTCTGTCTGTCCGTCTGTCTGTCTTTCTGTCTGTCTGTCTGTCCGTATGAACGCTGAGATCTCGGAAACTACAACAGCTAGAAAGTTGGGATTAACCACACATATTCTTGGGCTTCCTACGCAGCGCAAGTTTGTTTCATCCGAGAGCCACGCCCCCTGAAACGCCCACAATCGCCCACAAACGATGTTAAAATGTGTCTGGCGCCCACATTTTTAAAGAGAAGTATAAATGCAATTTTGTTGCGTTTATTTATACCTATCGAAATGTAGAAGGAATTTTTCAAATCGGACCATTCGTTAAAAAGTTATGCCCGATCAAAGTTTTATATCTCCATCTCCCTCGCACTCCCTCTAGCGGAGACTTGCGGGAGAGTTGGAGAGGGAGAGCGAAGGGCAGTGCGAGCGAGCGAGATGTGGACATCTGGAGATAACTGCCGCTCAACACTGCCTCCAGAAATTAAACGCCCTTTTGGCGTGAACAGACCCTATAAAGTATGTAAATTCTTGATCAGGGTCACTAGCCGAGTCGATCTAGCCATGTCTGTCTGTCCGTCTGTCTGTCTTTCTGTCTGTCTGTCTGTCCGTATGAACGCTGAGATCTCGGAAACTACAACAGCTAGAAAGTTGGGATTAACCACACATATTCTTGGGCTTCCTACGCAGCGCAAGTTTGTTTCATCCGAGAGCCACGCCCCCTGAAACGCCCACAATCGCCCACAAACGATGTTAAAATGTGTCTGGCGCCCACATTTTTAAAGAGAAGTATAAATGCTATTTTGTTGCGTTTATTTATACCTATCGAAATGTAGAAGGAATTTTTCAAATCGGACCATTCGTTAAAAAGTTATGCCCGATCAAAGTTTTATATCTCCATCTCCCTCGCACTCCCTCTAGCTGAGTAACGGGTATCTAATAGTCGGGGCACCCGACTATAGCGTTCTCTCTTGTTTTCACTTTCGGTTTAAGGCCTGGGCAATCCCACTTCTGTTGTCGAGGACTGACTAGAATCGTCTTCCGCTTCGTGCTAGTCTAAACAGAAACTTTTCTGGCGCGTGGAATGATCTTCTCAGATTGGCTCTTCAAAAACGAATGATCTCTAATACTGATTGCGTCCCTTTTTGACTTTATTCTACTCTCGCTCTTATATTCCAATACACACACTATTGAGATGCGGACACCTGCATCCTTCTATCTCGCTTACACCAGTGCACAGGCTAACGTTGGCGACAGAAACTATTGCCTCCATTTGGAGAGCCGAAGAAACAGAACAGTACGTAAAAAAACGAATGGGAAGCGAAATACAAATCAAAGCTAACAGTCGTACTAATTTGAATTAGCCAAATATTACACGACATATATAATCACTACTTTACATATTATTACTTTTTTATTACACTATACACATTACTAGCGATTATTTTCAAAGAACAATACAGATTTCTTCTCAATACACGTACATGTCGAGACATAAAGCCACCACTAGTAACAAAGTTAGGGGAAGATAACGGCTAAGAAGCGGGTCCAGTCTATCTGACATAACGGAAACTATGGATTCCGGTAAATCATCAGGACCAATATGTCCCACCGTTAGCAATTCATTAATTTCTCCAAACACAAGCCTGAATCTACAACAACTACTAGCCCTTTTACAGAACCCTTATAAGCTATTAATCTATGAATAACAAATCAAACTTAGTATTGTTCCTTTCGATTCAAACTTAACAAGAAAGGAAGCTAGCTTCGGCCAGCCGAAGCTTATATACCCTTGCAGATCATTCCTATTAATTTAGAAAAACATTAAATTTAAATTATCTTGCGTATATATTACAACAATCCAAATTTTAGCTGCTTTCGTATAACTTTGGCATTAATTTTTTGATCCTTCCTATGGTAGCTATATAATATAGCCGTCCGAATTTTTTTAAATTTAATACGAAATTTTGAAATGTTACAGAAAAGCCATATCCTAGAGAAGAAGAGAATGTAATAAAAGTCAACAAAGATATAATTTTTTTCCTATTAATTTCCATTTAATTTTCCGACCGTTCCTATGGCAGCTATATGATATAGTGATCCGATTTTATAAAAATTTAATTCGAAATTCAGAAATATTTAAAAAATAGTATTCCGAAAAGTAGAAGGTAATATTTCAAAAAACACCAAAGCTGTAATTTTTTTTACGTTTTTGTATATTTTTTTTTCGATCCTTCATATGGGAGCTATAAGATATAGTTGTCCGATCCGGTCGGTTCCGACTTATATACTACCTGCAATAGAAAAAAGACTTTTGAGAAAGTTTGAGCCCGATAGCTTTAAAACTGAGAGACTAGTTTGCGTAGAAACAGACGGACAGACGGACATGGCTAGATCGACTCGTCTTGTCATGCTGATCAAGAATATATATACTTTATGGGGTCGGAAACGTCTCCTTCACTGCGTTGCAAACTTCTGACTGAAATCATAATACCCTCTGCAAGGGTATAATAACATTATTCTTTTAAATTCAAAAGTCATACAGAATTCTTTACTTTTTACTAGCAGATTGAACTTACACTTCCTCATACTTAAACAAAGGACAATACTTTTATTATTTCAAGCCTTGAGATCCGGATTACCATCAATTCAAACAATATTTATTTACCATTTTCGTTTGCTCTTCCCATAAGCAATCACATTGTTACATCGCCAATTACTATCTCTAACAATTTTCATTTTACTTAACAATATAAGTCTTCTCTTTTATTTAATTTTAATTTATATCGATCACCTGGTAGTAGCTCAACAACTAAAAATGGGCCTTTAATTTTATGGTCTAGTTTTGTCTGATGTCGCTCCTCATTCTTGAGTAAGACAGGATCCCCAACTTTATGCTTAACGATAGTGGCTTTATTCCGATCGAATCGTTATTTGTCATATTTGGAAATTTGTTCCATATTGTGCTTAGCTATATTTCTGATTAGATTTACAACAACCACATTCTTGTTTTCAGCAACGGGTACAAGGCCAAATGGTCTAGCTTCTTTTCCAATTAGTAATTCTATTGGACTAATGTTCGTTACCCTATTGGGAGTGCAATTAAGAGCCAGTTGAATTTCGTACAAAGCGTCCTGCTAAGATCCTTTGCTTGTTTCAACCGCACTTTGCATAGATTTAAGAGTACTCATCACTCGTTCGACCTGGCCTTTGGCCCGGCTGGCGTCAGTTACGATTAAATGGAAATCTATATTTTGTGCTGAGCAAAAGTCACGAAACACAGTACTAGCAAAGCTACTTCCCTGATCGGCTATCAAACGGAAAGGATCCCCAAAAATCGATACTAAAGACCTCACTGACTTGATGCAGCTTTAAGAGTCTAGTCTAGTGGTGTGAATCAAATGGACGAACTTAGAAAATGCTGCTATTTGAACGATTATATATTTATTTTGGTCATTTTTACCACTAAGCTTCCATGTGATGTCAATATGAACTGTATGGAACGGGATTCTCACTTTCGGAATGGCTGCAATTCAGTTTGTACCTTGCCAGTCGGAGGTTTAGATAACCTACAGGTAATGAAATTGTCAACGAGTTTACGGACATACTTTGACATTTTGTCAAACCAATAATACTCATTCATTTTTGCAAGGGTCTTTTCCCAACCATTGCCTCGTGAACATTGTTAACAGCACCTAAAGGGCTTTGGAATAATAGGAAGACAGTGAGTTTTCCCATGTCTTTGAATTTTCCTATATAGAGTACCTCCACGTAAATCAAAGGTTTTGGCTATATCCTCAGGAAGTTCTCCATTGCGCAATTTGGACACGATGGATGATGTTTCTTCATCTCTTTGCAGCTCTGCCAGCAACCAGTTGTCGGTAATCTCTGTAAAGTTTATACGCTTTTCGGTTATACCATTTGAATTTTTACGATCTTCCAACAGTGGGTTTCGAAAGGGAAAGTCTACATGAGCCATTCGGTCACCTGGTCTATACTCAACATCGAACTTAAAAACCTGCATATACGACCACCACCTTTGCACTCTAGGAGTTAACTCGTCTTTGGTTTTGGAAGCTTTGAGCGAATTACAATCCGTAAATTGACGACCATGCAAGTAATGACGGAAATACTTCATAAAGAAATATATTGCGAGCGTTTCCAACTCGTATGAGTGGTATCGTGATTCGGCGGAGGAAATCCTTTTTTTTTTAAAGTGGGTCGAATATAGTGGTCAAGATTGAAATTACTCTTTGTCGTACTTGCTCGTGCTCCGGGTTCCACTCAAACGATATGCTTTTGAAAGTTAATGCATACAGAGGTTTCAAGAACTGTGAGATCTGAGGCAAAAATTGCCTAAAACAAGAAACAAGACCAATAGACTAGGTCACAGACTGTGGAGGTAACAGATCAGTCAATGCTTTTAATTTCCTTGGATTGGGTCTTATTTCACCTGCCTTAACTTAAAACTCCAAATATTCAACACAGGATTTAAGAAATGATCATTTGGTGATATTAAAGAAAAATCTGGCTTTAGTAAGGTTTGCAAAACAACCTCAAGTCTTTCTAAAGCTTCGTCTTTGGTTCCTGTTACTACTATAACGTCGTCCTTGTAAACGACGACATACGAATAAACAAGATCACCTAAAGCACAGTTAATAGCTCGTTGAAGCATCGGGCTTGCAAAAAGGGAGCAACTTGGTCTTATAATGTTTGCATCCAACATCTGTTTAATAGACATTCGCACTTGTAAGGACGTTTCTGAACTGTCTTGTTTGGATCAATCAGTCGAATCTCTAGCTGCCCCGTCTTTACGCGACTTTGTGGAATACCGTTTAAAAAAGGAACCAGAATAATTTTGAAGCACTGATATTAGCCTATTCTTATCTAAACCACTTAGATCGATATCAACATCGAAGGAATGATCACAAATCAAAGCTTTAGCCAATATCTGTTGGGTGCTACAAACTAGGTCTATACGGCTTTAGCGAGACGGCTTCCTTGATGATCGAGCACTCTGCTCCTGAGTCAAAAAATAATTGGAACGACTTACCAAATTGTTTAAAAGTTCCAAGGGGCTCAAGTACGGTACACAGGTGGACATCTTTAACATAATCCCTCTTGACCGGCATTAAGCGCTCCTGACGATCCAGGCACACAGTAGCCACATGCCCTTCCTTTCCACATTTAAAGCAGATTGAGTAGAGCGATCTCTTCCTCCATTATGTCTAGAACGTTGAGTGTCTGATTGACTATGTCGCGGGCACACCAGACGAGCGACACTCCGCCTTATTGTGACCCTCTTTTCCGCATTTGTGACATGTGATATTGAAGAAAGGTCTGGTTTTCTTATTAGTCGGGCCCGACAAGACGTGGACAGTACCGCGGCTCGGACCAGCATCAAAATAAAAGGCTTTTAACTCCTGTTGCAACTCGTTCCGAGAACTGACTTCTGTAGTAAAAGCCAAGCGTCGCAATCGCTTGTCCAATCCAGCCAGGTGTGCCAAAGCAACAGAAACGGCAATTTGCTCTACCGTCAGGGACTTCCACCTGGACATCAGGGATGTTCCAACTCTGCTTCCATACAGCGACATAGATACTCCCTCTGTTGGGCGACCATTCAGAAGATTTAACACTGTTGCAGCCAAGGTCTCCGTTCCAGCGAAATACTGCAAAAACAGCTCTCTGAACTGCGTCCATGTGATCCCAGGGTAGACCGTTTGTGCAAGCCAATGAGACGCTCTTCATTGCAAGGACCGACTGAGAGCCATCACGGGAACGCTGCCTTCTAGGCTGTTTACGGAAAGAATGTAATCCACCATTGCACTCCATGAAACTGCATCGGCGCTTGCACGATCAGGATTAAAGGTCAACAAAACAACAGTAACTACGTGATTTGGGGCTCGCTGTACTGCTTTTATAAGTTCCGAGCAAGTACGATTTTGTGATTCCAAAAGCAGTTTCAGTTAGCAGTTACTCGTAGAGTAAAAGGGTATATTGTATTCGTGCAAAAGTATGTAACAGGGAGAAGGAAGCGTTTCCGACCCTGTTGGGGCGGGGGTGGCTTGACTGTAGAAACTGGCTAAGTCCAGGAAAAAGGCGGCTGAAATCGGCGCGGAAATACGGGTTGAAAACACGGTAGGACTGTTTGGGGTTTGGCGCGACGTGCGGCTGTTTATTGTTACACTTGTAAATAGGAACTGCTTAAGCCTAACTTAGCGTATTGGGCTCCAAACCGGAGCGGAGACTTGCGGGAGAGTTGGAGAGGGAGAGCGAAGGGCAGTGCGAGCGAGCGAGATGTGGACATCTGGAGATAACTGCCGCTCAACACTGCCTCCAGAAATTAAACGCCCTTTTGGCGTGAACAGACCCTATAAAGTGATCAGGGTCACTAGCCGAGTCGATCTAGCCATGTCTGTCTGTCCGTCTGTCTGTCTTTCTGTCTGTCTGTCTGTCCGTATGAACGCTGAGATCTCGGAAACTACAACAGCTAGAAAGTTGGGATTAACCACACATATTCTTGGGCTTCCTACGCAGCGCAAGTTTGTTTCATCCGAGAGCCACGCCCCCTGAAACGCCCACAGTCGCCCACAAACGATGTTAAAATGTGTCTGGCGCCCACATTTTTAAAGAGAAGTATAAATGCAATTTTGTAGCGTTTATTTATACCTATCGAAATGTAGAAGGAATTTTTCAAATCGGACCATTCGTTAAAAAGTTATGCCCGATCAAAGTTTTATATCTCCATCTCCCTCGCACTCCCTCTAGCGGAGACTTGCGGGAGAGTTGGAGAGGGAGAGCGAAGGGCAGTGCGAGCGAGCGAGATGTGGACATCTGGAGATAACTGCCGCTTAACACTGCCTCCAGAAATTAAACGCCCTTTTGGCGTGAACAGACCCTATAAAGTATGTATATTCTTGATCAGGGTCACTAGCCGAGTCGATCTAGCCATGTCTGTCTGTCCGTCTGTCTGTCTTTCTGTCTGTCTGTCTGTCCGTATGAACGCTGAGATCTCGGAAACTACAACAGCTAGAAAGTTGGGATTAACCACACATATTCTTGGGCTTCCTACGCAGCGCAAGTTTGTTTCATCCGAGAGCCACGCCCCCTGAAACGCCCACAATCGCCCACAAACGATGTTAAAATGTGTCTGGCGCCCACATTTTTTAAAGAGAAGTATAAATGCAATTTTGTTGCGTTTATTTATACCTATCGAAATGTAGAAGGAATTTTTCAAATCGGACCATTCGTTAAAAAGTTATGCCCGATCAAAGTTTTATATCTCCATCTCCCTCGCACTCCCTCTAGCTGAGTAACGGGTATCTAATAGTCGGGGCACCCGACTATAGCGTTCTCTCTTGTTTTCACTTTCGGTTTAAGGCCTGGGCAATCCCACTTCTGTTGTCGAGGACTGACTAGAATCGTCTTCCGCTTCGTGCTAGTCTAAACAGAAACTTTTCTGGCGCGTGGCATGATCTTCTCAGATTGGCTCTTCAAAAACGAATGATCTCTAATACTGATTGCGTCCCTTTTTGACTTTATTCTACTCTCGCTCTTATATTCCAATACACACACTATTGAGATGCGGACACCTGCATCCTTCTATCTCGCTTACACCAGTGCACAGGCTAACGTTGGCGACAGAAACTATTGCCTCCATTTGGAGAGCCGAAGAAACAGAACAGTACGTAAAAAAACGAATGGGAAGCGAAATACAAATCAAAGCTAACAGTCGTACTAATTTGAATTAGCCAAATATTACACGACATATATAATCACTACTTTACATATTATTACTTTTTTATTACACTATACACATTACTAGCGATTATTTTTAAAGAACAATACAGATTTCTTCTCAATACACGTACATGTCGAGACATAAAGCCACCACTAGTAACAAAGTTAGGGGAAGATAACGGCTAAGAAGCGGGTCCAGTCTATCTGACATAACGGAAACTATGGATTCCGGTAAATCATCAGGACCAATATGTCCCACCGTTAGCAATTCATTAATTTCTCCAAACACAAGCCTGAATCTACAACAACTACTAGCCCTTTTACAAAACCCTTATAAGCTATTAATCTATGAATAACAAATCAAACTTAGTATTGTTCCTTTCGATTCAAACTTAACAAGAAAGGAAGCTAGCTTCGGCCAGCCGAAGCTTATATACCCTTGCAGATCATTCCTATTAATTTAGAAAAACATTAAATTTAAATTATCTTGCGTATATATTACAACAATCCAAATTTTAGCTGCTTTCGTATAACTTTGGCATTAATTTTTTGATCCTTCCTATGGTAGCTATATAATATAGCCGTCCGAATTTTTTTAAATTTAATACGAAATTTTGAAATGTTACAGAAAAGCCATATCCTAGAGAAGAAGAGAATGTAATAAAAGTCAACAAAGATATAATTTTTTTCCTATTAATTTCCATTTAATTTTCCGACCGTTCCTATGGCAGCTATATGATATAGTGATCCGATTTTATAAAAATTTAATTCGAAATTCAGAAATATTTAAAAAATAGTATTCCGAAAAGTAGAAGGTAATATTTCAAAAAACACCAAAGCTGTAATTTTTTTTACGTTTTTGTATATTTTTTTTTCGGTCCTTCATATGGGAGCTATAAGATATAGTTGTCCGATCCGGTCGGTTCCGACTTATATACTACCTGCAATAGAAAAAAGACTTTTGAGAAAGTTTGAGCCCGATAGCTTTAAAACTGAGAGACTAGTTTGCGTAGAAACAGACGGACAGACGGACATGGCTAGATCGACTCGTCTTGTCATGCTGATCAAGAATATATATACTTTATGGGGTCGGAAACGTCTCCTTCACTGCGTTGCAAACTTCTGACTGAAATCATAATACCCTCTGCAAGGGTATAATAACATTATTCTTTTAAATTCAAAAGTCATACAGAATTCTTTACTTTTTACTAGCAGATTGAACTTACACTTCCTCATACTTAAACAAAGGACAATACTTTTATTATTTCAAGCCTTGAGATCCGGATTACCATCAATTCAAACAATATTTATTTTCCATTTTCGTTTGCTCTTCCCATAAGCAATCACATTGTTACATCGCCAATTACTATCTCTAACAATTTTCATTTTACTTAACAATATAAGTCTTCTCTTTTATTTAATTTTAATTTATATCGATCACCTGGTAGTAGCTCAACAACTAAAAATGGGCCTTTAATTTTATGGTCTAGTTTTGTCTGATGTCGCTCCTCATTCTTGAGTAAGACAGGATCCCCAACTTTATGCTTAACGATAGTGGCTTTATTCCGATCGAATCGTTATTTGTCATATTTGGAAATTTGTTCCATATTGTGCTTAGCTATATTTCTGATTAGATTTACAACAACCACATTCTTGTTTTCAGCAACGGGTACAAGGCCAAATGGTCTAGCTTCTTTTCCAATTAGTAATTCTATTGGACTAATGTTCGTTACCCTATTGGGAGTGCAATTAAGAGCCAGTTGAATTTCGTACAAAGCGTCCTGCTAAGATCCTTTGCTTGTTTCAACCGCACTTTGCATAGATTTAAGAGTACTCATCACTCGTTCGACCTGGCCTTTGGCCCGGCTGGCGTCAGTTACGATTAAATGGAAATCTATCTTTTGTGCTGAGCAAAAGTCACGAAACACAGTACTAGCAAAGCTACTTCCCTGATCGGCTATCAAACGGAAAGGATCCCCAAAAATCGATACTAAAGACCTCACTGACTTGATGCAGCTTTAAGAGTCTAGTCTAGTGGTGTGAATCAAATGGACGAACTTAGAAAATGCTGCTATTTGAACGATTATATATTTCTTTTGGTCATTTTTACCACTAAGCTTCCATGTGATGTCAATATGAACTGTATGGAACGGGATTCTCACTTTCGGAATGGCTGCAATTCAGTTTGTACCTTGCCAGTCGGAGGTTTAGATAACCTACAGGTAATGAAATTGTCAACGAGTTTACGGACATACTTTGACATTTTGTCAAACCAATAATACTCATTCATTTTTGCAAGGGTCTTTTCCCAACCATTGCCTCGTGAACATTGTTAACAGCACCTAAAGGGCTTTGGAATAATAGGAAGACAGTGAGTTTTCCCATGTCTTTGAATTTTCCTATATAGAGTACCTCCACGTAAATCAAAGGTTTTGGCTATATCCTCAGGAAGTTCTCCATTGCGCAATTTGGACACGATGGATGATGTTTCTTCATCTCTTTGCAGCTCTGCCAGCAACCAGTTGTCGGTAATCTCTGTAAAGTTTATACGCTTTTCGGTTATACCATTTGAATTTTTACGATCTTCCAACAGTGGGTTTCGAAAGGGAAAGTCTACATGAGCCATTCGGTCACCTGGTCTATACTCAACATCGAACTTAAAAACCTGCATATACGACCACCACCTTTGCACTCTAGGAGTTAACTCGTCTTTGGTTTTGGAAGCTTTGAGCGAATTACAATCCGTAAATTGACGACCATGCAAGTAATGACGGAAATACTTCATAAAGAAATATATTGCGAGCGTTTTTAACTCGTATGAGTGGTATCGTGATTCGGCGGAGGAAATCCTTTTTTTTTTAAAGTGGGTCGAATATAGTGGTCAAGATTGATATTACTCTTTGTCGTACTTGCTCGTGCTCCGGGTTCCACTCAAACGATATGCTTTTGAAAGTTAATGCATACAGAGGTTTCAAGAACTGTGAGATCTGAGGCAAAAATTGCCTAAAACAAGAAACAAGACCAATAGACTAGGTCACAGACTGTGGAGGTAACAGATCAGTCAATGCTTTTAATTTCCTTGGATTGGGTCTTATTTCACCTGCCTTAACTAAAAACTCCAAATATTCAACACAGGATTTAAGAAATGATCATTTGGTGATATTAAAGAAAAATCCGGCTTTAGTAAGGTTTGCAAAACTACCTCAAGTCTTTCTAAAGCTTCGTCTTTGGTTCCTGTTACTACTATAACGTCGTCCTTGTAAACGACGACATACGAATAAACAAGATCACCGAAAGCACAGTTAATAGCTCGTTGAAGCATCGGGCTTGCAAAAAGGGAGCAACTTGGTCTTATAATGTTTGCATCCAACATCTGTTTAATAGACATTCGCACTTGTAAGGACGTTTCTGAACTGTCTTGTTTGGATCAATCAGTCGAATCTCTAGCTGCCCCGTCTTTACGCGACTTTGTGGAATACCGTTTAAAAAAGGAACCAGAATAATTTTGAAGCACTGATATTAGCCTATTCTTATCTAAACCACTTAGATCGATATCAACATCGAAGGAATGATCACAAATCAAAGCTTTAGCCAATATCTGTTGGGTGCTACAAACTAGGTCTATACGGCTTTAGCGAGACGGCTTCCTTGATGATCGAGCACTCTGCTCCTGAGTCAAAAAATAATTGGAACGACTTACCAAATTGTTTAAAAGTTCCAAGGGGCTCAAGTACGGTACACAGGTGGACATCTTTAACATAATCCCTCTTGACCGGCATTAAGCGCTCCTGACGATCCAGGCACACAGTAGCCACATGCCCTTCCTTTCCACATTTAAAGCAGATTGAGTAGAGCGATCTCTTCCTCCATTATGTCTAGAACGTTGAGTGTCTGATTGACTATGTCGCGGGCACACCAGACGAGCGACACTCCGCCTTATTGTGACCCTCTTTTCCGCATTTGTGACATGTGATATTGAAGAAAGGTCTGGTTTTCTTATTAGTCGGGCCGGACAAGACGTGGACAGTACCGCGGCTCGGACCAGCATCAAAATAAAAGGCTTTTAACTCCTGTTGCAACTCGTTCCGAGAACTGACTTCTGTAGTAAAAGCCAAGCGTCGCAATCGCTTGTCCAATCCAGCCAGGTGTGCCAAAGCAACAGAAACGGCAATTTGCTCTACCGTCAGGGACTTCCACCTGGACATCAGGGATGTTCCAACTCTGCTTCCATACAGCGACATAGATACTCCCTCTGTTGGGCGACCATTCAGAAGATTTAACACTGTTGCAGCCAAGGTCTCCGTTCCAGCGAAATACGGCAAAAACAGCTCTCTGAACTGCGTCCATGTGATCCCAGGGTAGAAAGAATGTAATCCACCATTGCACTCCATGAAACTGCATCGGCGCTTGCACGATCAGGATTAAAGGTCAACAAAACAACAGTAACTACGTGATTTGGGGCTCGCTGTACTGCTTTTATAAGTTCCGAGCAAGTACGATTTTGTGATTCCAAAAGCAGTTTCAGTTAGCAGTTACTCGTAGAGTAAAAGGGTATATTGTATTCGAGCAAAAGTATGTAACAGGGAGAAGGAAGCGTTTCCGACCCTGTTGGGGCGGGGGTGGCTTGACTGTAGAAACTGGCTAAGTCCAGGAAAAAGGCGGCTGAAATCAGCGCGGAAATACGGGTTGAAAACACGGTAGGACTGTTTGGGGTTTGGCGCGACGTGCGGCTGTTTATTGTTACACTTGTAAATAGGAACTGCTTAAGCCTAACTTAGCGTATTGGGCTCCAAACCGGAGCGGAGACTTTCGGGAGAGTTGGAGAGGGAGAGCGAAGGGCAGTGCGAGCGAGCGAGATGTGGACATCTGGAGATAACTGCCGCTCAACACTGCCTCCAGAAATTAAGCGCCCTTTTGGCGTGAACAGACCCTATAAAGTATGTATATTCTTGATCAGGGTCACTAGCCGAGTCGATCTAGCCAAGTCTGTCTGTCCGTCTGTCTGTCTTTCTGTCTGTCTGTCTGTCCGTATGAACGCTGAGATCTCGGAAACTACAACAGCTAGAAAGTTGGGATTAACCACACATATTCTTGGGCTTCCTACGCAGCGCAAGTTTGTTTCATCCGAGAGCCACGCCCCCTGAAACGCCCACAATCGCCCACAAACGATCTGTGTGTATCTAATAGTCGGGGCACCCGACTATAGCGTTCTCTCTTGTTTTCACTTTCGGTTTAAGGCCTGGGCAATCCCACTTCTGATGTCGAGGACTGACTAGAATCGTCTTCCGCTTCGTGCTGGTCTAAACAGAAACTTTTCTGGCGCGTGGCATGATCTTCTCAGATTGGCTCTTCAAAAACGAATGATCTCTAATACTGATTGCGTCCCTTTTTGACTTTATTCTACTCTCGCTCTTATATTCCAATACACACACTATTGAGATGCGGACACCTGCATCCTTCTACACTATACACATTACTAGCGATTATTTTCAAAGAACAATACAGATTTCTTCTCAATACACTTACATGTCGAGACATAAAGCCACCACTAGTAACACAGTTAGGGGAAGATAACGGCTAAGAAGCGGGTCCAGTCTATCTGACATAACGGAAACTATGGATTCCGGTAACTCATCAGGACCAATATGTCCCACCGTTAGCAATTCATTAATTTCTCCAAACACAAGCCTGAATCTACAACAACTACTAGCCCTTTTATATCATCTACCCACCTACGAAGGCCCGCCTGACAATCTTGATATATTTGTAGGTAGAGTAGAACAACTACTTTTGTTAGCCGGATCAGACAGGAACAACCATAATCAAAGCGGTCCTCTTTGTAACATCAATGATGATGAAAATTTTTTACTAAAAGCCTCGGGAAGACAGTCGGTTATATAGGCAAGACTCACGGATCTTCCTTGCCATTTGATTTCCTATCACCAAACTTCATGGTGTCAAACCCTCTCAAATTCCTAATAGACACTGGATCTACCTACTCATTCATAAATTCAGCACTTATTAATAAAGACCACATCAAAAAACTAACCTCCGATATTAATATCACACTGTACTCAGTACATTATAAATTGGGGAACATACAGATAGAATAAATTTAAAAAAAATTCGAAGAAATGCCCAATTTTAAGTTTTTACTGTTCAATTTCTACCCCCACTTCAATGGTCTCCTAGTCATGGATTTCCTATCCGGCCTCAAGGCGAAAATAAACTTTGCCGACTCCATATTAGAAACACCAGACACCGCCATCCCAATCCTCACAAGGCCTAGCCCTGTAGACTCATTAGATATCCTGCCAAAATATACCAAAATGCGATTACCGCTCCCAGTAAATTTCATGGAGGGAGACTTTATATATGAAACCACGAATTTGGATAATCAAATTTCCATAATAGGCGGCTTCACCGCAACCGCAGGATCCGCTTATTTCTAAGTTTGCTATAACTAAGACCAGATTCAAACACTGTACCGCGAAGAACCGTTACAGGCAGAAGAGTTCTCTCCACGATCCCACCGATACTTAAACTGCATGTGCTCAGCAACAGATACAGAACGACCAGGCGACCAACATTAAACATTCAGATGGAACACCTTAACAACAAAGAAAAACAAGAGAGAACGCTATAGTCGGGTGTCCCGACTATCAGATACCCGTTACTCAGCTAAAGGAGTGCGAGGGAGATAGATATATAAAATCTTTGATCGGGCATAACTTTTTAACAAATGGTCCGATTTGAAAAATTTCTTCTACATTTCGATAGGTATTGATAGTCACAATAAAACTGCATTTTTAGTTTTCCAAAATCTTTAATGGTGTGGGCGCCAGACACCTTTAAAAAAATGGTGAAGGGCGATTGAGGGCGTTAGAGGGGGCGTGGCACCATTTTGAAATAAACTTGCGCTGCGTAGGAACTCCAAGAATATGCATGCAAAATGCCAATCCTCTAGCTTTTATAGTTTCCGAGATCTCAGCGTTCATACGGACGGACAGACGGACAGACGGACAGACGGACATGGCTAGTTCGACTCGGCTAGTGATCCTGATCAAGAATATATATACTTTATAGGGTCGGAAAAGCTTCCTTCTCCCTGTTACATACTTTTGCACGAATACAATATACCCTTTTACTCTACGAGTAACGGGTATAACAACGAATACTTAAACTATGCAAGTCGTTCAAAAAACTCTTCCACGACGAAAACAATCAACTAACGTTCTCTAACGCAGTCAAATACTCTATACCCAGAACAGATAACAACTCCGATTCACAAAAATCTAACCGTTACCCATTTGTACATAAAGAAAAAGTTCGAAAGAAAATATTGTATTGATGTTATAGTCTGAATTTTTTATGTTATAGTTGGATAGCAGATATTTTATAGGTATTCACAAAAATCCAAAACGCAAATCTACAAATCCAACCGAGCCAGTGTAACTTTTTAAGGAAGGAAATCGACTTCCTGGGCCACATCGTCACCCAGGAAGGAGACAAACCAAACCCACTTAAAATTTAAGCCATCAAGGACTTCCCTTGCCCAAAGACAACTCGGGAAATGAAGTAATTTTTAGGGCTCTTATGGTATTACAGGAAATTTATAAAGGACTTTACGAAAATAACTAAACCCATAACGAGACAGTTAAAAGGAAAGAAGTCAATAATAATAGATGAGGAATTCAAACAAGCAGTCGAAACGTCGAAAGATCTTATTTGTAATGATCCCATACTCATATACCCTGATTTCAACAAACCGTTCATGCTGACCACAGACGCAAGTTATTATGCAATAGGCTCTGTGTTGTCACAAGATCCAGACACTAATGACAGACCCATATCCTTTGCTAGCAGGACACTATCGGACACGGAAATCCGCTATTCTACGAAAGAGATAGAAATTCAGACCATACCTCTTCGGGCGTAGATTCAAAAACTCACGGATTATATGTTATTAATCATTGATCTAGAAAATCTGAAAGGCCAGAATCCAAAACTACTTCGATGGAAAACTATCCTGGCCGCTTACGACTACGAAGTCGTATACAAAAAGGGTTCGCAAAACGTAGTCGCTGACGCACTCAGCAGGATTGAGCCAAACTTGAATATAAACGAAGACCTACAAGTTATAACAATCGCTTCACAACGACTAAATCACTTAAATAATCAAATAATATTCCGTACCGGATTAACATCGTGAAAACAAGTAGAAACACCATTTGCCCATAAATTGAGACACATTATAACAGAACCCATGCACACTTTTGACTTCGTTACAAAACGCCCTTAAAACAATCCTGAAACCGAATAAAACATTCGCAATATAGTTAGATGGAAGGTTAAATAACGCCTTCCAAGCCCAGACTTCTGCGTCCGGACGGTTGATCGCAGCTCTTCCAGTTGAGACTTCTGTGTCCCAAATGCGTAGGTGTTGATAGCTGTCCTCAGACACTACTTCTTTGTCGTCTGAAGGATGAATATTGAAGTCCTCGAGAAAACGCTTCAATCGACTTCTTTGTCGTATGAAATAAGTTTAATGAAAACGACTAAGGTTTTGATTTAAAGAGTTTTAATTGATGCGTGCGTATCGTTGTAAGACATCTTATCAACTAACTCGCTTAAGCTTGGAGTCAAAAGCTTCAAGTTTAAGCTTATGTATGTAATGAACTTATGCTAATAAGTGAGGGTATGTATGGGTATACATGACTCCCCCAGCGTAGGTTTCGACAATGAGGTTAAATTATTTAATATACAAAAGGTTCTTAATTTTTCGTTTTCGTTTTGGAATTGATATTTTCTTTTCACCTGATCCTTATACATTTTTTTTGTTGGGTCTTTATCAGATATCAAGTAGTTCCCAACTTGCCTGTGGTTACTAATTTCTTTGTATTTTGGGTTTGATTTACCTACTTGATTATTTTTTACAAATATATTCGCAAAGTTTGACTCGTCTTTGCTATCTTTTTTTGCATTTGCTGTTTTTTTATTTTTAGCTAGTTTTTCTGACAACTTGGAAATATCTTCGTGACAAAGTATGTTGTTAAATAAGTCTATTGGTCTAGTATTTGTTGTTGAATGTATTGTGTTATTGCTTTGTAGACATTTGGACAGTATCAATGTTGTTTGGATCCGCGTTACACAATCGTATATGTTCATTTAGTGTTAAATGTAATCTTCAACGTCCGAGTTTCCAGTTTTCTTATAAGGAGTTGTAAAGTGCACGTCTACGTTGTTTTCCAAGAGAAATTGCTTTATTACAATTATGTTAGATTCATTGTCAGTTACAATTTTCCTTGGCTTTCCTAAGTATTAAAACCTTAATTTTATGGCGTTGAGCAGAGAGATCCATGATCTATCTTTGATATGTTGAGCGGTTGCATATTTAGACATTTTGTCAATAGATGTGACGTACATGATATTTCTTTTAGGGAACCAGATGTCTATATGTATTATATCGTTTATTTTCTGTGACGTTTCCGTAATATTCCAATTATCTTTTATAGGTTTTCTATCATATTTAGCTAAATTACATATTTTACAATTGTTAATATAATGTTGGATAACTTTTTGTAATTTTGGGTAATAGTATTTTTCTCTTATAGATATATAAACTTCATTAATGCCTCTGTGATTATTTTTCATGTGTTCGTTTTCAATTATCCTTAACAGTTTTTCTTTATCATTTATATCTTCTAGTAATATGTTAGACTTAAGAACCTTTAGGTTTTTATTATTCGAAAAAAATTGTCTATATATTTCTTGAAATTTTACATATATACTACAATTTTCGCAGAATATTACGATTTGGCCTTTTTCTGGCAATTTTTCTTGCATGAACTTTAGCATTTTCTCTTTATCGCCGCTTGTTTTAAATATATGTCTTATTTTCTTGTTATGCAAAATTTTAAAGGCACTAGAATCTCTTTCCGCCTCTATAATTTGCAGTTGGATTTTAAAGACATTAAGACAGTTTTCGGTAAGACTAATAAAATTAAGGTCGTCGGAATCCGCACTGTGAACTGTTGCTAAGTCATCAATTTCGGTAGCAAACATATGAATTAAATCTTCCGAGAAGTCTTTATCGTCAGTTTTTGTTCTAGGTGTAATATTTGATAAATTGTTTTCTAGTATAAATATATCTAAGCTATTTATTTCTAATTTTGTTTGGACAATTGTGTCATACTCATCAGTTGATGCCACTACAATTCTGCTAAGTCCGTCTGCCAAAACGTTTTCCTTGCCTTTTATAAAATTGATGTCGAAATCAAACTCGTTAAGTTGCACTTTCCAACGCTGTAGCTTTAGGTTAGGTTCTTTTAGATTATTAAGCCAAACTAGGGGCCTGTGGTCGGTTTTAATTATTTACTTTCTTCCGTAAATATAATATTTAAAGTATTTTGTTGATCAATAAATGGCAAGAAGATCTTTCTCGATTGTACTATAATTAAGTTCGTGATTTTTAAGCGAACGGCTAGCGTAGGAAATTACTTTATTGTCTTGCATGAGCACAGCGCGTAATGCATAGTTACTCGCGTCTGTAACAATCGTAACTTCGTCTTTGTGCATTTTGGGGTATTTGTATGTTTTTGAATAAATTGGAGGATCATTCTTTGTAATAATACTATGCTTAATTTTGCTTGTGAAACTTAGGTCTTGGCCTTCTTTATAAAAAATAGTTTTAAATTTTTGAATTAGATTATTTAGTAAGAATCTGGCCTGTGGGTTTATACAGTTTATTGGAATTAAGTTATTAATGTCTAGATCTAATTGGTTTTCCTGTATAAAGAAATCTAAGCACACGTCATTGATTTTTAGTTTTTTGTTTTTGTAATCAATGACTGCATTCATGTCATTAAGGATATTACAACCAATTAGCCCGTCGAAGGCGATGTGAAAATTATACTCTAGAAATTCGCAAATATAATTTTCGGCCTTAAATTCTTGAAAACATGGGAAACGGCATAATTTATGTATTTTAATTTTGTTGCCCATAGCTTTTACTTCTATGTCAATAGCTGTTTTCCACTTTGGGTGACATATGTTCTCATTAATCACGCTGAACTCTGCTCCAGTGTCGATGATAAACAAAATTGTTCTCTCTTTACCCTGAATTTTTATATATGGTAATCGTCTTGATCCTCTATCCGAAAATTTACATTTACATCCATTGGCTCGAAGTTAGGTCTGCTCTGCTCGGAGGTTTGCAAATTTCTATTATTTGTTGACACTCTATTCGAATTATTCGACTGATTTTGATACCCCTGCCTTCTATTGTTCATCCTAAATGTACCTTCTGATGGTCGATTCTCATTTGGAACGGCATTGTTCTGTTGGTCCCTGTTTGCTTCCTCAAAACTATTTTGTGTAACAATTGGCTCGTTCACATTTATATTATCGTTACTAAAGTTTGTTCTGAAATTGGATTTATTATATTTATTATTCCTTCGAATAGGCCCGTACAATGTGTAGCTTTGATGCCTAGCCTCTTCAATGATTTTATAGGCATCGTCTAGGGATTCTGGATTTCTAGCGAAAATCAAGGTTTTTGTAGGTTCGGGAAGGTTATCTTTAAAAACGCGAAGTGCGATTCGGTTCACTTCTGATGAAGTGTATGTATTATCGTTATGGATTAGTATCCGATTGTGTACTCTATTAGAAATTTCATTAATTTTATTATAATATTCTTCTATGGTTGATTCGACTCGACATAATTTAAGCATATCCATTAAAAAATCGCTTGATTCTTTTTCACCAAAGTTTTTCAAAATAATCTGTTTTAACCTTTCCCAATCGGTTACATTGCCATGTCTATTAAGCACCGGCTTGCACAATCCCACGAATTTGTTTTTTATAAGGCCAAACAAAATGTTTTTGGTAGTTCCGTCGAAAACCTGAAGAGTCAGAAAGACAAGTTCTATTTGTGTTATTAAATCTGGCAGCTGATTGGTATCAGTACCGTCAAAATTTTGTATTAATTTTATGCAATTCATGGTTGAATTAAACGCCGCTAAGCTGATAATATTTTAGTTTTTAATACAGGGATAGATGTTGAAGTGCAAATTAAATGATAAAGATTGTTATAATTATTACATAGAACACGAAAGGGCTCATGCAGAGTAAAATTTGATGTACATCGAGGCAAATTAAGAGGGTAATAATTTCGTGTTAGTCTAACGGGAACATTAAAAGTTAAACGGTTTACCAATTCTACAGAATCAATATCACCTCTTATAAGATTTTGCATAAAAATAGTACCAAGCATTATTCTACGGTTTTCAAGTGTAGGTAAATTAAGCAATAGTAATCTACTTTGGTAGGAAGGTAGCCTTACGTTTTGATCCCAGTTCAAACTACGAAGAGCAAAAATAAGAAATTTTTTTTGTACCGACTCTATACGGTCAATGTGCACTTGGTATTGTGGGCTCCAAACCGAAGAACAATATTCCAATATAGGACGGACAAGGGAGGTAAATAGTAATTTGGTTATATAAGGGTCGTCAAATTCTTTTGACCAACGCTTTATAAACCCAAAAACACTCATAGCTTTGTTGACAGTCAGCATTATGTGGCAGTCAAATTTAAGCTTCGGGTCCAGAAGAACGCCTAAATCATTTACTGAATATATACGGTCAAGTGGCAAGTTCTGAAGCAAATAACTTATAAACCTAGGAGTACCCCTATGAAAGGTCATTACGTTACATTTCAGGCAGTTCAAATTTAAGAGGTTATACTCACACCATACTTGAAAATTATCAATGTCTGATTGTAAGCTGAAACCAGACTCTATATTATTGTATGTCAAACAAAGCTTAACATCATCAGCATACATTAGTACGCGAGAATTTGTTATGATAGAGGGAAGATCGTTAATAAATAAAGTAAACAGCAAAGGGCCTAGATGACTACCCTGGGGCACTCCAGATGTCACGCGGATCATTTTAAAAACAGCGTTCTTAAATATAACCCTCTGAGTCCTTCCATTTAAAAAACTTGAAATCCAAGTTAAAAGATTACATGGAAACCCAAGCAAGTCTAGTTTGAATAAAAGAAGAGAGTGGTTAACGGAGTCAAAGGCTTTACTGAAATCTGTATATATAACGTCGGTCTGCATTTTATTGTTAAATCCATTAATTTCAATAGACGACAATTCAAGTAGGTTGGTGGTAGGCGATCTTCGCTTAACGAAACCATGCTGACACGGTGATATTAGCGAGGAACATAAATGTTGCAAATGGGATGTGATGAGACGTTCAAAGGCTTTTGGAATTGCCGACAGTTTAGAAATACCTCTATAATTCTGGGCATCCGCCTTCGCACCATTTTTGTGAAGTGGAATAATAAAAGAGTCCTTCCTGATAGTTGGAAAAACTGATGATGAAATAGACAAATGAAAGAGTTTAAGAATAGGTTTGCAAATGGTTGATGCACTAAACTTAAGCACACACCCAGGAAGTCCATCAGGACCGGGAGAGTAAGTTGGCGTTGTTGTTGTTAAATCTCTTAAGAGAGAACTTTCGGTAATTATAGGTGAAAAAATACAATTTGCCCCTTTTAAGGGAATACGGTAGTTTGATTCTGACCATGAAGAAGAGCTATAAGTAGTTTGGAAAAAGTCGGAAAATAAATCTGCAATTTCAGAGTCAGTCGATGCCTCCATTGAGTTAAATCGGACCGATGAAGGCAAAGCTGATGACTTACGCTTTGCGTTGACAAAGTTATAAAACTGCTTCGGATCATTTGTAAATTCAAATTTACAACGATTTAAATACATGGAATAGCAATGACTGTTAAGAACATTAAAATCAGATTGAGCCACCACATATTTCGAAAAATCAGATGGCTTACCCGATTTTTTATACTTTTTATAAGTGTTTGTTTTAAGATTTTGAAGTCTTTGAAGGGCATTTGTAAGCCAGGGGGGCCTGTTCGGCCTTGGAGGAAGCCTATCAGGAACGCATTCATAAAAAAAAGTGTTTAGAACGCTATAGAAAAGTTCGGTCGCATTTTCGATGTCCACACAGTTATAAAGATCTGTCCAATTATATTACGAAATCATTAAGTGTAGTTTATTATAGTCACATTTACGAAAGCATCTCATTTTAGTTGGAGAAACTAAAGGAGAGAGGGTATCAAGGTAAGGGAGGCAAATTGTCAATTCCATTGTTGGATGGTATCGGTCTTCTGGTACCAAAAGAGCGTCAATTCTAGATACCGTGACTTCAGACGAAACAAACACAAGATCTAACTGTCTATTTAATGAATTTCGTATAAAGCTAACTTGCTGTAACGATAATTCAGAAAGGCCATCGACAAAAACATGGGCGGATAAGGGAATAGCGACAAGTGAGTCAGTAGAAGGGGACCAAGATATATCAGGGAGATTAAAGTCACCCAAAACAATGAAAAGGTCTCTATTGGAAAAAAAGGACAGAATAGATTTAATAGCAGAGAGATGTTGCTCATAAATTATTAGGTCAGAGCCAGGCGGAATATACGAACTTGAAATAAAAATAGACAAGGATTGCAGGGAAACTTTCACACAAACAAATTCAATGTCATTAGAGGCATGAGAGGGAATTCTCTCAGAACTTATGGTGGAGGTGACGGCAATTAAAACGCCCCCCCCCCCCTACGGGAAAGGCGATCGGTTCAGTAGGTATTAAAATTGATAGACAGAACTTCAGAGTCGGTTATCTCTGGTTTCAGCCAAGTTTCAGTAAAAGCCAAGATATCGTCCGTAAATGCCGAGGAGTCAGCATAAAGCTTGGGTAGCATCATGTTAAGTCCTCTAACATTTTGGTAAGCCAAAAATAAGCTTTTTAGTTTTTTGGCGCCATGGAAGGCCTGTTATTTGTTCTTGGTTTATTTGGAACAAATTCTTTGATTACTAGATCATCATTAAGCCAAAAGCTTTCAGAAAGTAGTATATTAAACACATCAGGCGGGGCAAAAATTTTGAATGACGATATCCTACGGGCATATGAAAATCGAAATTGTTCCACCGCAATATCCTCGGATGGGAATTTTTCTCGAATAAATTCCATAACATCCTCAGATGTGGTATCAGGCGTAAATCTTGAAACAAGCAATTGCTTCCTATGTGAGACAACTGAGAGTATCTTACGCCCCCCAGCAGCGGTCTGAACATTTCCCAGCTGTGAGCCAGAAACGCCTCGTTTGGGTACAACTGGGAGTTTCTTCCGCCCCAAAGCGGCAGTCTGAACGTCACTCGGCTGAGAGACAGAAACAGCACCTACTGAACCTGTGGGCATGGTCGGCACCGAATTGATTGACTCCGCCGGCTCTGAAGATTTTATTGGAGCCTGACTTTCAGATATAGGGATTACACCGGAACTAGCTGAGTCTATTGGCACAGGTGGTTCACTTACCCCTGTGTCAGCTGAAGCGGGTGCAGCTACCAGGTTAGGATTTAAGGTGGCTTCTACATTCGCATTTACTGGCGTTGAGCTAGCTTTTTTTCGTTTGGGCGACTCGGTTAAAAGTTTTTTGTTATTAAATTGGTCGCAAACGGAATTGAACCCGTCATTAAGCTGTTTAAAAACTCGTGAAAGGTTCAATAGGCCGTCTCGAGTCTGCCCCATAAAGCTGCCCATCTCAGTTGTCAATTCCCTGCAGGACTCACATGTCCACATGAGACCAGTACGCAGTTCAATGTAGTCTTTTACTCTGCCGGTAAAACCTGCACATTTAACGTGCATCATCCCTTCGCAGAGCCAACAGAAAATAAAAGGGTCTTTAGGTGTCGTCGAAAGAGTACAATTTTTCTTAGAACAGACAAGAGCCATTATAAGAAACAAGGTAATTAAAAAGAGTACAAAAAAATTAAAATTTGAAAATAAATAACTCGAGTAAATTTGGCACTGGGATAAAATTCCAAAACCACAAAAACACAAAACACGAAAGTATAAGAGCGCGAGATCACGAATTAATTCGAGAGCAAGAAAGCGCGAGAGAAGAGTGTTCAATCGACTGAGCGTGGCTTGTGGGGCACCAACAACTAAACGCACGAACAGTTACAATGTAAAGCAAGTGAGAGAGAGACTATGAGAAAAGCACCCAAGAGTCTACAAGGAATTTGGCAGGTTTCGAGAGAGCGAAATTACAGTTATAATAGAGCGGAAAAGATAGAGAGAGAAAGAGAGAGAATACAAGAGCAATTTTAGAGAGTGCAAATAACAAATAACACCAACAAAGCCAAGATATTAAACAAATCGAATGGAAATTGTTAAAATAACTAAAACCACATACCCGTTAACAGGGAGATCTTTTTAAAACACTAACGCGATTGTAAGGCAAAACTTTGTTAGTAAGCTAACACAAAACACTTGCGAATAAATCACAAAAATAAATCAAAACTCAGAGCACAAAGGTAAACACAACCGTTCACAAGCGACGCTAAATCGAAGATTTATCGAAGATTAATTAGCCGTGAAAGCTTTATAAAAAAAAGTTAGTAATGACCTAAAATCTTCTTTTCGTTGTATTACGAGTTTTCCAGATTTGCGTTGGGTTTCTCCGATTGTGTTCCGATAGAAACGTTGTAGTTATGTTTTCTGCACTTCTTTATGTTCGTCCACGTTTGTTGGACCATGTGTATTGAAGAGTTCCAGGCGGTAATTACATAAGAAGCGCTTACTGTGGTTTTTACTGTTGTCCACTTTTAACGAATGGCTGGTTTTAATTTTTCTTGATCCTCGTCGCCAGTTAGATGGAAGGTTAAATAACGCCTTCCAAGCCCAGACTTCTGCGTCCGGACGGTTGATCGCAGCTCTTCCAGTTGAGACTTCTGTGTCCCAAATGCGTAGGTGTTGATAGCTGTCCTCAGACACTACTTCTTTGTCGTCTGAAGGATGAATATAGAAGTCCTCGAGAAAACGCTTCAATCGACTTCTTTGTCGTATGAAATAAGTTTAATGAAAACGACTAAGGTTTTGATTTAAAGAGTTTTAATTGATGCGTGCGTATCGTTGTAAGACATCTTATCAACTAACTCGCTTAAGCTTGGAGTCAAAAGCTTCAAGTTTAAGCTTATGTATGTAATGAACTTATGCTAATAAGTGAGGGTATGTATGGGTATACATGACTATATTTCACCAGACGATATTTTTAAAATAAAAGAAGAATCTTATAATAACTATTTCTTCAAAAATTACTTATACCAAATTTCCCGCTCCAAAAAAAAAGCTAATCCCCATGATCAGGAAATCAAAATTCGTGAAAACCATTTTAACACCAATCATAGGCGGATAGATGAAACATATAAGCATTTAAAAAAGAACATTTATTTTCCTCATTTAAAAGACATTATCAAAAAAAAAAAGAAAGAAAGCTAGCTTCGGCCAGCCGAAGCTTATATACCCTTGCAGATCATTCCTATTCATTTACAAAAACATTACATTTAAATTAACTTGCGTATATGTTACAATAATCCAAATTTTAGCTGATTTCGCATTACTTTGGCATTAATTTTTTAATCCTTCCTATGGCAGCTATATAATATAGCTGTCCGAATTTTGTTAAATTTTATTCGAAATTTTGAAATGTTAAAGAAAAGCCATATCCTAGAGGAGAAGACAATGTAATAAAAATCAACAAAGATATAATTTTTTTCCTATTAATTTCCATATAATTTTCGGACCGTTCCTATGGCAGCTGTATGATATAGTCATCCGATATTTAAGAAATTTTATTCGAAATTCAGAAATATTTAAAAAATAGTATTCCCAAAAGTAGAAGGTAATATTTCAAAAAACACCAAATCTAGATTTTTTTACTATGGGAGCTATAAGATATAGTTGTCCGATCCGGCTGTTCCGACATATATACTACCTGCAATAGAAATAAGACTTTTGGGAAAGTTTGAGCCCGATAGCTTTAAAACTGAGAGACTAGTTTGCGTAGAAACAGACGGACCGACGGACAGACGGACGGACAGACGGACGGACAGACGAACAGACGGACGGACAGACGGACATGGCTAGATCGACTCGTCTTGTCATGCTGATCAAGAATATATATACTTTATGGGGTCGGAAACGTCTCCTTCACTGCGTTGCAAACTTCTGACTGAAATCATAATACCCTCTGCAAGGGTATAACAAGAGAGAACGCTACAGTCGAGAATTTCGACTATCAGATACCCGTTACTACATTTTTAATCAAAAACGTTTTCAAATAAATCGACTTCCTGTGTCCCAGTTTAATCCTCTCAAAGCAAATAGTAGAAATTGTTTTTGGACAGACTCTAGCATATTTTGGTAACAGCTAATTTGACGAGACCACATACATGAGCAATATTCAATAGGCGGACGAACAAGAGAAACATACAAAAGCTTTGTTGTGTAAGGATCATCGAACTCCCTTGACCAACGCTTCATAAATGCAAGAAGTCGTCTGGCTTTGTTAGATATGGTAGATATATGGTCTTTAAAATTTTTAAAAAGTTTATGATCAAATAAAACGCCAAGATCCTGAACAGAAAAAATACGTTCAAGGGCGTTATTTCCGATAGAATAAGAATACAGAGATGGATTACAACGATAAAAGGTATATATTAGATGATTTTATAACATTAGGTAGATCGTTAATCATTAAGCCAAAGAGTAAAGGACCCAGGTGGCTACCCTGTGGCACTCATGAAGTAACATTAATTATTTTGGAAATTTTATTGTTAAATCAGACCATTGAGTTCTATTAGAGAGGTAGGAAAGTATCCACTCAAGTAGATTTGGAGAAAAACCTAAAGGAGGCAATTTATAAATAAGAAGCCTGTGGTTCACTGAATCAAAAGCTTTAGAAAAATCTGTATAGATCACATCAGTTTGATGATGTGTCAGAAAACCTCTACTAATTGAAGACGTGAATTCCAGTAGGTTTGTATAAGTAGAACGACATCGAGTGAAGCCATGTTGACAAGGTAAAATAATAGACCGGCAATGATGCTGCAACTGGCAGGTAATCATTTTTTCGAAAAGTTTAGGAATTGAACTAAGTTTAGCAATACCACGATAATTTGAGATATCGGACTGGTTGCTTTTTCAAACAATGGAACAATGGAGGATTCCTCCCATATGGAAATCTTCCTTGACTTTGGGACAAATTAAATATCAATGTTAAGGGAAGAGCAAGATGAACAATTCCTAAGTATACAACTAGGTATTCTATCAGGACCCGGTGAAAATGAGAGCTTGAGAGTATCAAGACTCTGTAGAACATCAGAAACATTAATGACCGGTTTGAAGATAGAGTTCAAATGAGGTAGATGGTATGGATAATCTTTATTATGAACACTTTTGCATTCCGTTTATGTCGGTTGGAAAAAATCAGCGAATAAGTTGGAAATATCATTGTCATAACATGCTACATTCTTATTGAGAAAAAGAGAAGGAGGGAAGCAGTTAGATTTACGTTTAGAATTGACAAAAAAAAAAAGTTTAGGATTGCTTTTGAAATCACGCTTACAACGAGACAGGTCATTTATATAACAGTCAGAATTGTACTGAATAAATTTCGCCTTAGCCGAAGTATATTGAACCGTTTAAAAAGTCTAGTTTTTTTATTCATTAGATAAGACAGTTGACGAGTAAACCATGGAGAGCTGTACGAATTCTTCATGGAGGAGAGAGGGACATGTACGTCAAATAGACGGTAAGGGACCTCATAAAAGTACCCAACCGCATCATCAACAGGAAGATCAACCAGATAGGACCAGCTTACTAGCGTAATCAGGCCTTCTAAAACACAAACTAGTCTGTACAATCATTACAGTCCTAGGATTATTAAAAAATCCATAAAAACAGAGCTGCAGGGTGGATAAAAACAATTTTCAGGTAAAGATAGTGGTGGAATACGACTAACTTCAGCATCGCTACCATCAAAAACAAAGAGATTGGGAATTTTGATAACTTGCTGCAAAGATAAGTCAACTAGACCATCAATAAAGTCATGTTGCATCTAGGAATCATTGCCAATGAGTCATTACTCTCCAACCATGAAATATTGGGAAGATTAAAGTCAGTTTCACCAAGGAACAAGGAGATAGATTTTATGGCGGACAGGAGCAATAGATACACGTTAAATTCAGAGCCAGGGGTATATAGGAGAAAGTAAGAAAAATTTTAGTTTTAGGGAAAGATAATTTTACGGAAAGTAATTCAATACATGATGAGTCACAAATATCAACAAGCCCAGAAGTTAAATTGGATTTGACTCCAATAAGAATGCCTCCACCTCGACGGGTCATACGATCCTTCCGATAAACAAAAAAGTTATTCGACAAAATCTCACTATCGTGTACGGATTGGTTAAGCCAGGTCTCAGTGAATACGATAACATTGGCTTCAAAAATTAAACTGTTTTTATAAAGCGAAGAGAGCTTGCTAAGAAGCCTTGAACATTCTGATAGTGAATTATGAAATTTAGTTTTTTGAATTTAAAGCAGAGCTTGGCGTCAACGAGGAAGTCATGGAAATGGAGCTTTTATTATACCCGTTGCTCGTAGAGTAAAAGGGTATATTGTATTCGTGCAAAAGTATGTAAAAAGTAGAAGGATGCGTTTCCGACCCTATAAAGTATATATATTCTTGATCAGGGTCACTAGCCGAGTCGATCTAGCCATAACCGTCTGTCCGTCCGGATGAACGCTGAGATCTCGGAAACTACAAAAGCTTGAGAGTTGGGATTACCCACACATATTCTTGGGCTTCCTACGCAGCGCAAGTTTATTTCAACCAATCGCCAAGCCCCCACTTACGCCCACAATCGCCCACAAACGATTTTAAAATGTGTCTGGCACCCACATTTTTTAAGATTTCGGAGAAGTATGTGGGATTTATATCTGGCGGGTCTACTACACGGCACACTCGAAGCGGGTTAAGCTATATGGCAACTCTTAATCAGTTCGCCATTTAAAACACAATAAAGTACTCGATTCTTTTAAGGCCGCCGATGCGGCCTTCTTGCTCACTTCGGTATTCAGGACGAAGATGATAACAACGATTCGGATGGAGTCGAATCTGTGGCTACCGCTCTCGATTGTCCCGTGCAGCCAGCACCTATCAGCCGTTCTTTGTTTACACTTAAAGATGTAGAAGGCAGTGTTTCTAATTTTTCAGGTACAGGTAGCCCAGATATAGATCAGTGGATTCAGGAGTTAGAGGAATGTGCTTTGACTGTACAGTGGAGCCAGCTTCAACTATTCATTTACTCCAAGCAGTTAATCAGTGGGGCTGCAAAATCGTTCATTTGCAGTCAGTCAAACATTCGCAACTGGGATTCTCTTAAGGCAGCATTGCGTAGCGAATTTGCTGTTAAAATATCATCTGCTAAGGTCCATCGCAACCTAGGTCAACGTGTACAGAGAAAGGGAGAGACAATTCAGGAATATTTGTATGCTTTGATGGAAATAGCTAAGCCAGTTAACTTAGATGAAGAGAGCTTGATAGAGTACTTTGTGAAGGGGGTTCCAGATGCTAAGGCAAACAAAATCATGTTGTACCAGGCAAAAACATTAAAGGATTTAAAGGAGCAGATCGAAGTCTACAAGAAAGTTCGCAGCTCATACAAGATGCCTTACAAGAATGAAACGCGTGTTGCTGAGACAGATGGATCCAAAAACTTCGATTCGAAATCAGAGTTTGTGCGCAAATGTTTTAAGTGCGGGGATCCGTCCCATTTAAAGAAAGATTGCAAGAAAAAGGATAATAATAATTGTTATCGGTGTGGTCAGCCAGGCCATCGTGCTGCACAGTGCAAAATACAGGTTGACGTGAAACAGGAGAGCAACGCTAATGCCGTTCACGTGGAGAACGCAGCTACTAAACCAAAAAGCGAGTTTACGGCTTCAGGCCTTGAATTAAAAGTAATCAAAACTTCAGTCGTTCAATTCAAAGGACTCGTCGACACAGGCGCAGATCTATGCCTGATGCGAAGGAACATTTTCCTTAAACTAGGCAACAAAACTCTCACCGGAAAAGAAAAGTGCTTGACGGGGATAGGCGAGAGTCAAGTGCTAACTTTCGGCAGCATTGCCATACCTATGGAAATAGACAACATGCACATGAAGGTGGAGTTTCACGTGGTTCCGGATGAGGACATGGGCTTCGACGCTATTTGGGGCCGAACTATCCTTGACATTGTGGACATGAAAGTTACCAAGGAAGGCACTGAGTTTATGCGTAGGAACGAATCCAAAAGTAACGAAGACAAACATGTCAATTTTGAATCCGAGTTTCTACAAGATTTCAAGGGCATGTGTGCAGAACAGGTAGCTGTTTTCGATCACGTTGATTTATCCCATTTAAATCAATCGCAGCAGTCTGAGGTCAAAAGTTTGATTGAAGAATATGTACCCGTGCGCAACGCAAATGCTCCGGTATACATGAAAATCATTTTGAAGGATGAAATACCTGTCTATCAGCATCCACGTCGATTACCTGTCTGTGACCAGAAAACAGTTGAAAATCAAGTTGAGGATTGGCTTGCTGAGAAAATAATCCAGCCAAGCACCTCAGAATACGCATCGCCGGTAGTTTTGGAATCGAAGAAAAACGGGAAGAAGAGACTGTGCTGTGACTACCGAAAACTTAATGAGAAAATTATCCGAGACAATTTTCCGATGGCTCATATGGAAACCGTGCTAGACAAGCTGCAAGGTTCCAAGATATTCACTACTTTGGATCTAACAAACGGCTTCTTTCACGTTCCTATTGAACCAGGCTCTCGAAAGTACACATCATTTGTGACCCAATCTGGACAATTCGAATTCCTTTATGTACCATTCGGCATATCGAATTTACCTGCGGTTTTCACCAGATTCATCATGGCAGTTCTTAGGGAGCTGATCACCACCAATGTTGTCGTTGTTTACATGGACGATGTAATTATACCCAGTCAGGACTTAGAAGAAGGACTTGCTAAGTTGAAAAACGTCTAGGAGGTTGCTTCTCGGAACGGTTTACGTATCAACTGGAGTAAGTGCCAAATGTTGCACAGTAAAGTGCAGTTTCTAGGATACATAATTCAAAGTGGAACCATCACCCCAGGTCCGGAGAAGATCCAAGCTGTAAAAGAGTTTCCCGTACCACATGACAAAAAAGTGATTCAGCGATTCCTAGGTCTAACTTCTTATTTCCGCAAGTTTATAAACGGATACGCATCCATTGCCAAGCCCTTGTCGGACTTACTGAGAGGCGATTCAAAGTACGAATTCGGAGAGAAACAACAATTGGCGTTTGAAAGACTGAAGACTGCTCTTATTAGCGAACCAGTCCTCAAGTTGTATAACCCAAATTTACAAACGGAAATCCACACAGACGCGTCCAAGTACGGTTTTGGCGCAGTCTTACTGCAGAAGGACCCTGTAGACAGTGCTTTCCATCCAGTCCAATACATGAGCCGAAAGACAACACCATTCGAGGAAAAATACGATTCTTACGAACTGGAAGTACTGGCTATTATCGGAGCTCTAGTCAAATGGCGTGTTTATGTGTTAGGCACAAAGTTTACAATCGTAACTGATTGTAACGCGTTCAAATTGACTATTAACAAAAAGGAAGTTCCTCTTCGCGTAGCTCGTTGGGTTTTATATTTGCAGGACTTTAACTACAAGATCGAGCATCGTTCAGGGACTCAAATGAAACATGCTGATGCTCTAAGCCGAGTCTCGTGTTTCTTTTTATTGGACTCCATAACTCATCGCTTAAAGGAAGCCCAGATTAACGACGATTGGTCAAAAGCAGTTCGAAGCCTTGTAGAAAAGGATGCATACCAGGACTTCTATATTCAGAATAACGTTCTCTTCAAAGACCCGATTCGTGAGCTAGTGGTAGTACCTTCAACTATGGAAAATGAAATAATTCAGAGCGCACGTACCACATCGATCACGTCGGTCCCATGGAAATGACGACCAAGCGCTACAATCACATCCTTGTCGTAGTAGACGGATTCTCAAAATATGTCTGGCTATACCCAACTCGTAGCACTGGTGTAGACGAAGTTTTAAATTGTCTAAATAAACAAGCTGTACATTTTGGAAATCCTTGCCGCATAGTGTCCGATAGAGGCACTGCTTTCACATCTCTCGCATTCAAGGAATATTGCGAGTTACAGAACATACAGCATCTGCTCATAGCGACAGGCGTACCACGCGGAAATGGCCAAGTCGAAAGACTTCACAAGATCGTCGTACCAATGATAGCAAAGTTGAGCTACGAAAGTCCATTATCTTGGTATAAATACGTGGGACGAGTTCAGCAGATTATCAATAGCACCGAGCCCAGAAGCACCAAGATTACACCATTCAAGCTTTTAACTGGAGTTGATATGCGCTTAGCCAGCTGCAATGAATTGAAAGACTTGATGCAGGAGTTTGCTGTAAAGGATCTGGATGGAGAAAGAGAGAAGTTTCGCCAAGCAGCCAGAGAGGACATCAAGAAAGTCCAAGACGAAAATAAGAAAGCATTTGATTCGAAGCGGAAACAAGAGAGAGTCTATCAACTTAATGATTTGGTAGCAATTAAGAGAACTCAGTATGGTGTCGGATTAAAGCTTAAGGGAAAGTTTTTAGGGCCCTACAAGGTTGTTGCAGTCAAGGATCATGGGCGGTACGAGGTAGAACGTATAGGCGATTCAGAGGGTCCATTTAAGACGTCTACGGTTTCCGAGTATATGAAACCTTGGTCAGGTCCATTCGAGGCGAATGAACAGTCAGGAGGGCCGATTGTGGGATTTGAATCAGTTCGCCATTTAAAACACAATAAAGTACTCGATTCTTTTAAGGCCGCCGATGCCTACACGAGTGAGCAGGGAGTCGTCGTTTAGCGTTCGTAAGGAGAACAAGATCGTTTTGGTGTGTGAAGGAATACCGATACCGGAAGAACATTGAAAAACTAATATAAGCACTTTATGTTTAAACTTAATCCCAATAAACATTTTATGTGAATATAACAATTTCTTACAAGTATAAATGCAATTTGGTTGTGTTTAGTTGTACCTATCGAAATGTAGAAGAAATTTTATATCGCCATCTCCCTCGCACTCCCCTTAGGTGAGTAACGGGTATCTGATAGTCGGGGCACCCTCAACCTAACAAAAACTGGCCCAAAAAAATACTAATTTCGGTAAATTCTTGAGGGTCCAGTGTTGATTAATTTAGTAAGATTCGTGCGTTATTTTTCGGTCACACTTGCTCGAAAACATAAACAAACTTAAAATTCAAATTAGTTGCCGCAAGCGAGTTTATGTCGCGGCGAGTGTATGTCGTATAATTTTGGGCGAAGTTATGACGCTTGAAAACGAAATAAACTCGCGCGATCTTATGTCGCTTAAATTATGGCGAGTTTATGTCGGATCACAGGCAAACGGATCCATGGTTTGTTTTGATATTAAAATTTTTTTATGGTGACACTCTTTATCTTTCAAACCTCATATTCAGAATAATTTTAGGATTTTTTTGAGGGAGAAACCAATTCTTGAAAACAAAGTCCAACAAGAAAGGAAGCTAGCTTCGGCCAGCCGAAGCTTATATACCCCTGCAGATCATTCCTATTCATTTACAAAAACATTAAATTTAAATTAATTTGCGTATATGTTACAACAATCCAAATTTTAGCTGCTTTCGTATTACTTTGGCATTCATTTTTTTATCCTTCTTATGGCAGCTATATAATATAGCAGTCCGAATTTTTTTTAAATTTTTTAAATCCGAAATATTGAAATCTTAAAGAAAAGCCATAGCCCAGAGGAGAAGAGAATGTAATAAAAGTCAACAAAGATATATTTTTTTTCTTATTAGTTTCCATTTAATTTTCCGACCGTTCCATTGGCAGCTATATGCTATAATCATCCGATTTTTTTAAAATTTTATGCGAAATTCAGAAATATTTAAAAAGTGGTATTCCTGAAAGTAGAAGGTAATATTTCAAAAAACACCAAAGAATTTGTTTACGGTTTTTTTTTCGATCCTTCCTATGGGAGCCATAAGATATAGTTGTCCGATCCGGTCGGTTCCGACATATATACTACCTGCAATAGAAAGAAGACTTTTTGGGAAAGTTTGAGCCCGACAGCTCAAAAACAGATAGACTAGTTTGCGTAGAAACAGACAGACAGACGGACGGACGGACAGACGGACAGACGGACGGACAGACGGACATGGCTAGATCGACTCGTCTAGTGATGCTGATCAAGAATATATATACTTTATGGGGTTGGAAACGTCTCCTTCACTGCGTTGCAAACGCCTGACTGAAATCATAATACCCTCTGCAAGGGTATACAAACATAAAAACATACAGCTGCGGTCAAAATAGTAGTAGTAGTTGCCGAACTGTGTTTTTTTTAAAGTTTGTTGTTGTCACTTTTTTTATCCAATTAGCCTAATAGTACAATTATAATCAATACAATATTACCAAGGGAAGATAAATTACAACAACAAACCTTTCGAAAGATAAAGAGTGTCACTTTTAAAAAACTTTAACATTAAAACAAACCATTAATCCGTTTGCCTGTGATACCTCCGGAAAGTTGGCCAATTTCAGCATTTTTCGAACTTTGAGGTCCTTGTGCTAAGAATCCTTGCGTCGGGAAATTTTTTTGGAAAACGCAGTTTAACTTGGGAAATCGTAACGAATTCAACTATATAGCAGCCATCAAGGTAAATTTAAAAAGCATTCATTTAGTTGCACAGTGTTATATCCGCTGGCCAAAAATTGGGGTCAAGATGTTTGAGGAACAGGCGAAACAACGTTTAGCGAATCTGGCATAGATTGCACCCTGGCATCAGTCGTTATTGACTCGTTCCCATTGGGATCGTCCTCATCGCACGACACATAGCTTGCAGTGGGGCTGGCGCACCATAGGAAATAGTTTTCGACCAGGGCGTGAAATTTACGGGCAACGACCTCTTAACACAATTCCAAATAACAGGTCATAAAACTTCATTCCAACAATCAACGGGCAACACTTCGGTCGAAAGACTGCATTCCACCTTAACCGAAGTATACGGGATAATCATGAAAAAAAGAATGCGGACATGACCAAATTCTAGCAGAAGCAATTGCAACATATAACAATGCAATACACTCCAGCACTTCCTATACCCCTTTCGAACTCTTCCACGGAAGAACTCACATGTTCAACAAAACAATAACATTCGACGATTACCACGACTACCTTAACAAGTTAAACGAATTTAGAAAAGACATATACCCAAAAATACATGAACATTTAAACGCGACCACAGAAAGAAGATTGGCTAAAATAAACGAGGACAGAGAGACACCAGTCCAAGTCGAGCCAATGGTACGGTATTTAGAAAATAAAACCGAAGGAACAAGACGACACCGAGATTTTCAATACACAAAGTAGATAGAGACATAGGCGTCACATTCGTAACAACTAAAGGTCAAAAAATACACAAACAAAAAATTAGAAAAACAGTTAAGAAATTTACAAACATTGGATAACCGGCAACAAATACTAACACCGACACATAATTTTCAACGTAATTCGATCCGTAGTTCTAGAATCCTTTTAATAATCGCCCAACCCTTGAAGTATCATTAGAATTCCTACGAAACAAAACAAACAAACTAAAATTGTTATTCAATAAGGAACAAATACAACATAAAAACGGAAACAACTAGTTAATTTGTTACTAGTTTTGCACTAGTGACTGTAAACCAATTTAAGGTAACAGCTGTTAAGCTACACTAAAAAAATTTTTTTCGAAAAATCTAAAAACTAGTCTATTAACCATTAAATCATTGGATTTTACTCGTACTTAAAGATGTTTAATTTGACGCTCTCCTAATTGGTAGCTGCTAATTGGAAGGCGCGGTCCCTTATAGGAATTCTGGTTGTTAATTGTTTTTTAATATTTTATTAATATCAATTTTTCAAAAATTAAAAAAAAACAAGAGAGAACGCTATAGTCGGGTGCCCCGATTATCAGATACCCGTTACTCAGCTAAAGGGAGTGCGAGGGAGATGGAGATATACAACTTTGATAGAGCGTAAATTTTTAACGAATCCGATTTGGAAAATTTCTTCTACATTTCGATAGGTATTAATAAACACAATAAAACTGAATTTTTACTTTTCCGAAATCTTTAAAGGTGTGGGCGCCAGACACCTTTCAAAAAATGGATTAGGGCGATTGAGGGCGTTAGAGCGGGCGTGGCACATTTTTGAAATAAACTTGAATATGCATGCAAAATGCCAATCCTCTAGCTTTTATAGTTTCCGAGATCTCAGCGTTCATACGGACGGACAGACAGACAGACGGACATACGGACGGACGGACAACGCTAGATCGATTTGGCTAGTGATCCTGATCAAGAATATATATACTTTATGGGGTCGAAGAGAAGAAGAAGTAACGTATTTGATTGCTTACAGATCAAACTTCCGTACATGTTCAAAAATTCGAATCTTAAGATTTTGCCTTTGCTTACAGAATATGTAGTAAGTTTGTCTATTTTCTTCCATGGCCGAAATTAAATAGGGCTCTTACTTCTGCTACAAAATAAAAAATACTTTGTGAAAAAAAAAACCTAAGCATTTGATCCACAGAACTGACTATTGATCGAAAATTATATTGATTGGAGCAGCAGTATAAGATTTTAAAGTCCAAAACAAATTTTAACTTAAATTGCCCCTTTCCCCTCCTCTTTCCACACAGCACTTCCCCCTCCCCCTCATCAGTTTTCTTGGCTGTTGCTCTCTCGGCCGTCGCTCTCGTGGCATCCGCTCTCTGGGTTTCGCTCTCTCGGCAGGCTCCCACAAAATGAGACGCAATAACTTAGAAAATCTAAACATATTCTTTAAAAATACTAAAAAAAATGTTAAAACCTTGAAAAATGAAACTTAAGCATTTGGGCCATAGAATAACTAATGATGAAAAAATCATCTTGATCGGAGCAGCGGTTTGGATTTTTTAAATCGAAAAGTTAACTTTAAATGTAGCCGCCAAATTATAGGGGATATCGAAATTTAATTTAGAAATCTAATTAGGCCTTTTCAATACCTAAAAGTCGGCAAATTCCAAATTTCAAAATTCCAACCACTTTAGAAGTTAAGCAATCAAATAGACCAAATTTTGAGCTTCCAAATATTAATGTTGGAGCTGATTGGGGCCACTGGGGGACATGTCGGATCTTAGTGGGCGTTTAGATCCCCAATGGAATACTGTGCAAAAATTTGGCTGTTCTAGCTTATACGGTTTGGGCTGTAGTCGTACTCCCTTAAAAATCGGTCTTTCATTTTATAATCTTTAGAGATATAACATTTACGCACGAATTTACAAACACATATCTCAATTCTTCAATTTTTTTAGTCAGACTTTGCGCATTAATATGACAGATTTTAAGGCCGGTTCTCTGTTTCGTAAGAACTCTTAATAAGGCAAATGTATTTGATTGTTGTGTGTCCAATTGATCACCCATTTTGTTTAAATGTGATTATCAATAAGAAGCGGACGCACTTAATATAAATAATTATTATTATTATTATTATTATTACCCATGCAACGGAGAAAATTTTAAAATTTTAAGCGACTGGCCCTTCTCTTAAATCTAACAAAATGTATTTTAATTATCATAAAGATATCATTTACCGTTCCCAAAATATACAAAAAAGAGTGATGGGACCTTTTTCGAAAAAGTCCAAAAGTGCCAATTTGTGACCGCTATAGGTAGGTAGGTAGAAGTGGTGAGGTCCTCTCTGAGAGCCTCCAAGTAGAGCTGAGCTCCGTTTTGATCCACACCCTCGTAAATTGTTGTCTCCGCGTTCTCTTCAGTACCAGCCTGCATCATTTAGAAAACCTAGGATTGCAGTTATCCTCTGCTTTCCTATTTCTCCCAATGATTCCAGCTGATACGCCCCGAAGTATCTCGCCCTGATATGGTTTAGTGCTGGGCAATGACACATCATGTGCTCAGGTGTCTCCTGTGTGTCTGTTTCTTTGCAGCTCCTGCAATTAGCATTGTACGGAAGCCCCATCTTCATGGCTTGCGTGCCAATGGCCCAATGGCCTGTGATGAGTGCCGTGATCCTTCTAATATCCCTTTTGCTTTTGGATATTAGTTCTCGAGTTCTCTTGCTATTGATGGTTGGCCAGCAGAGCTTTGATCTCCTGAGACCCTGCTTTTCTGACCAACTTTTACTAGCTAGTGTTTTGTAGTGTTCGTGAATCCTTGCTTGGACTGTATTAAGGGATTCAGGTAGACTAGTTGTATAGGAGTCGTCTGCCGACCCCTTTCGTGCAAGTTCATCCGCCTTTTCGTTTCCTGGTATATCATTGTGCCCTGGCACCCATGTTATCTGTACATGGTTGTTTGTTGCTAGTATGTTGAGAGCCGACTTGCAATCGGCTACTAGTGTCGAGTTGGTTCTTGCTGCTGCGAGAGATTTGATAGCCGCTTGGCTGTCCGAGTATATCCGTACCTTGGTATTCCTGAGGCATTGCTGAATCGAAAGCTTGGCTGCTTCCAAAATAGCGAGTACCTCAGCCTGAAAAACTGTCGCTGATTCTGGGAGGTGGAATTTCGATTCTATCCCCCAGCTTTCAGCGAAAATTCCAGCCCCTACACCACAGTCCATCTTGGAGCCGTCAGTGTAGAGTGATACCTCATCTTGTCCGGTTACTCTGTCATTCTCCCAGTCTTCCCTCGTTGGAAAGGTAGTCGTAAATCCGTTTGCAAATCTTATCTCCGCTGTCATATAATCCGTCTTGTTCTTTGCCAGATAGTTGTTGTCCTCTAAGATACGGCAGTGCCCTGTGTGGTAGCCTTTCCAGCAATTACTTGCCTTCAGTCTGGCCGCACTCTGCGCTGCCGTATCCTTTATGAAAAGTTCTATCGGCATTATATCCAGAATAGTGTTCAACGCGGCAGCCGGGCATGATCTTAATGCCCCTGTAGCTCCTGCGCAAGCTGATCTTTGTATTCTTGTCAGCTTGGCAATATTGTATGCTCTTGTCAGGGCTGGCCACCAGACTAGTGCCCCGTATGTGAGAATTGGCCTTACCACTGCTGTATAAAGCCATAATATTATCTTAGGGTGTATACCCCAGTTTTTGCCAAACATTTTCCTGCACGAGTAGAATGCTATGCTGGCCTTTCTTACTCGTTCCGTGATGTTCAGTTTCCACGAGAGCTTCGGGTCTAGTATCACTCCTAGATACTTAGCCTTATCCGATAGCTCGAGTTCGATTCCATCTATTTTTGGTTTGCTGTATGTTGGGATCTTTGTTCTTCGCGTGAAGAGCATCAGTTCGGTTTTACTCGGGTTTATACCTAGTCCGCAGGTTTTTGCCCATTCATTTAGTCGGTTAAGGGCCCCCGTCATTATATTACTAATGACATCTGGGAATGGTCCTGATACTAGCAGCACTACGTCGTCTGCGTAGGCTACTACTTTTACTCCTCCGCTATTGAGTTCTCTCAATATGTCGTTCATGTTGATGAGCCAGAGCAGTGGCGATAGAACCCCGCCCTGAGGTGTGCCTCTCTTCACAAAGCGTGTGAGGTAAGTGCCACTCAGTTCGGCTGTTATCGTCCTGCTCGTGAGCATAACTCCGATCCAAGCTCTGATGTCTCCTTCAACGCCGATCGAGTTGAGGGAGCTCAGTATGGATTCGGCGTTCACATTATTGAACGCACCTTCTATATCTAAGAAGGTGGCCATTGTATATTGGTTAAAATGTAGCGATTTTTCTATGTGGCAAACTACTTCGTGTAGTGCCGTTTCTGTCGATCTGCCCTTTCGGTACGCATGCTGAGCGTCCGATAGATGCTGCTTCTCGGTGTTTTCCCGGATATGAATATCGATCATTCGTTCCAGCGTTTTCATTAGGAATGAGGTAAGGCTGATCGGCCTGTAATCCTTTGCTAGGATATGTCCTCTTCTTCCTGGTTTTGGTATAAATACAACTTTGGCTTCCTTCCATAGAAGCGGTATGTGTGTTAGTCTGATGCAAGCCGTGTAAATGGCTTGCAGCCACCTACTGATGCTGACCTGTGTTGCTTGAAGCATTGCCGGGAAAATGCCGTCTGGCCCCGGACTCTTATATTTGTCGAAGGAGTTTATCGCCCAGTTGATTCTTTCAATGGTTATGATATCCCTTGTGTGTGTTGGTTGATGAGCCCTCTGACCTTCAGTAGGTGCTGGCTTTTCTCGAAGGTTGCCTGGAAAGTGTGTATCCACTAGTGTCTCTAGGGATTCTTCCACCGTTGTAGTCGCTGATCCGTCTTGTTTGTGTAGTAGAGTTGGGCTGTTATACCCTTTAGCAAGGACCTTGCTTAGTCTAGCCGAGTCTTTTATACCTTCTAGCGATTCGCAGTAAGTCCTCCAAGAGTCTTTCTTGGCTGCGTATATCGCTTTTTTGTATGCTTTTTGTGCTTCTTTGTATGGCTCCCATTCCTTGGTAGCATAGCTGGAGTTATAGGCTTTTCTTGCCCTCTTTCTTAGAGTGCCTAGCTCTTTGGTCCACCATAAAGGGTGTTGTTTCTTAGAGTATGAAACCTTGCATGTTTCCTTATATGCATTGTTTAGAATGTTTGTTAGGTCCTCTACTTCCTTGTCCAGGGTCGTCGTAGAGGTTTGTACCCGTATTCTTCTGTTGCTAACTTTCGAGTAGACAATCTTACCGAATTTGTCCCAGTTTGTTCTACGGGGGTTACGTTTCGGTTCCGGTTTGCTAATCGGAATCGAAATTTCGAAGAAAATGTACCTGTGATCTGAAAAGGAATTTTGTTTCGACACTATCCACTTTTCAACCTTATATCTACTAAATTCTGTCTGTAAAGGGAGGTCTAACACCTCTTCCCATCCCTGAAATTCCCTTGTGCTTGGGAATATAAAGGTGGGTGTGTTACCTCTGTTACATATGGTGATGTTGCGGCAGATAATATTATCAAAAAGAGACTCACCCCTTTCGTTGGTTTCCGAGCTTCCCCATAGTGCGTGCCTCGCGTTGGCGTCGCATCCGAGCACCAGGGTCGTCTTAGTATCTTCCGCCCATTGCAGCAGCTTGATGACTGGCTCAGGTGGAGCCGGTTCATCATGGGCCATGTAGGATGAGGCTATCACCATCGATGTCCCATCCGCCGCCACGAATCTGGCAACTGCTAGATCCGGTGTGCTAAGATTGGGGCATAGAAGTGCGTTATAGTTATTCTTTATAATAATACCTGCTCTCGGCCTACCTGTCGAGTTAGTATAAAAGAGTTTATATCCTTGTTGTGTTAGACCCGAGATTTGTCTGTCTCGCGTCCATGGTTCTTGAACGATGCCTATGTCAATGTTCCTCTCACTGAGAAGAACTGCAAGATTGGCTGAAGCATGCATGCTGCGCTTCAGGTTAATCTGCACGACTTTAGGCATCGGTGTTGGGTGTTATGTCTAGGGTCTTGTCGTCGATGACCAGGTCATCCAACAGCTTGTTGGTGTCATCGACCTCCTCGAGAACATCATCCGGCTCTGTCAGGAAGATCTTGATCTTGGCCTTCCGTAGGCCGTACCGGATGGTGTAGTCGGCCTTCTCAAGCTGCGGCAGGCAGCGCTGGTTGATGAGGAAGAGGAACGGCTGGCTCGTCTTCATCTCCTTCTCTACCTTGAGTATTGCCCAGTCCTCAGTATGCACTTCTGGGTTCTGAGCCCTCAGCAGCGACAGCACCTTTCCTTGGTCAGTCTGCCCCTTTGGCAACCAAATGCGAGCCCGCGGCCTCCTTGGAATCTCCCTGGCGTGGACGAGCCTAATGCTAAGGCCGTCCCATGCATTTCCAATCTTGGATATGCATTCCGCCAGGAAGGTCCTCGAGAACGAGTCATCGCACTTGATCACCCGGTGCCCTCTGACCATGTCCGACGAGTCGAAGGAGGGGATCGGACCGTCTGGCACGGCTGATAGCCTTTCAGCTACCATGTCGGCCACCTTGATCTCGATCTCCTCCCACTTCTCCGACAGCAGGCGTCCGTCGTCGTGCAGGTCGTCCACCAGTGCCATCGCGAGGCTGTCTCTGGCTACATCGCTGAATTTCTTGGCCTTCTTCACAAAGGAGGTCGGTCTTGGCCTCCCCTGTGCGTCCTTTGCCCGTTTCGGTGCGCTCACGCTTGCCTCATGCGAGCGGTCCCTTTTTGTGTTTGTTACAGTGGCCTCCGGGCGCGTCCTCATGTATTCTTCGAATTCTGCGATCTCCGCAAGGCATCGAGTCTTGTCCTCCGCATCGCGCTGGTCAGTCTTGCCCTCTGCCTCATTCTTGGCTATCTTGCCGAGAATAAAACGGGCCCGACTGACCTTGGCCTTACGCTGCTGATGCGTAACGGTGGCTGCCTTGCTGGTACCCGGCTGGGTTCCGCTGCTGTGTGGGTTGTTGTTCTTGTTGTCTAGTGGGGTGCTGGTCTTAGCAGCCCCTTCCGTTCCCATCGGAGCCGGAGCACCCTGACTGGGTGTTCGCGGCCCTACCTCGACGGTAGCGGAATCGGTTTGGGGTTTAACCTCCCCCGTGAGGTCCGAAGCTACGGTGTTGGGTTTCATTTTCAGTACATGATCGCCCGCGTTGCTCGACCAGGCAAGCGCGGCGGGCCTGAGGGTTGTTGGGGCTCTATGAAAAAGTCGACCGTGACTCCGCCCCAAAGCCACGGCAAGGCCACTTCCGACCCAGGGTTGCCCGGCCCTGGGAAGGCTCCGTTAAAACACAGCTGGATTAACCCCTCAGCTGCGAACCTGAAAGTCAGCGGGCACGGGTCGCTTGACACGCCTGACTTGAGGGGAGGCACTTTAAAGACCTGCCCAGGTCCGCCCGACTACGATTCGTCAGCATCCATAGTCATAGCTAGACTATGGACCTGCTTCCAGCCGCCCTCACGGGGAGAGTATAGTCGCACTACCATCGGTGCACACAGTTACGGCAGGGGACGAGTCCCCCGTTGATCCCCCTGCGTACCCGACGGCTGACGGCTGTGACCGCTATAACTCCGGTAAAACTCAAAATTTTGCAAAACCGTTCAAATAAAGTTTTTTTTTGTCGTTGTGAACAGGAAATGTCAATTTTTTCGATGAAAATCGGACCTTTGAAACAGGGGTGGCCCACTTGGGAGATTTTAACTCAACTGCGTTGATTTGAGAATAACCACAGCAAACAGTGAAACAGAAGAAAGACGATTCGATAACTAGTTTTTAAGATATTATTTTTTAAAGTGGGCTAATTAGACAAAAATTCCATGTTTCTTTTACAACCATTAATTGGTAGTTATGGATAGGGATAAACAGTTGAAATTGTGGATCAATTTAGTGTCGAATGATGGGCCTTCCCATTTTCTAGGCCCACATAAATAATTTGATCTATTGCACGTTTTTCTGTCAAAGGCGCCAATGTGCAACGCTTACATTCTTATCTACTTTACATTGTATACTTTACAATTTTATCTACTGGCGATTCAAAGCGAATAAGACTTTATAGCAGCCCTCGAGGTAAGTTCATGTTACATAGTGTAATTGTTAAACCTTTAAAATTAGTGTTTACAGCAGCCGTCGGACATTGGCGCCTTGAGCCAAAAAAGTACAATAATCAAATTGTCAACTTTGGCCTAGATTCAAAGAGTTTAAAAATTCAACAGGGTAATAAACCGCATTGTCAACATCAGGGACAGAGTCGACCGATTTATAGAAGACTTCTTAACCATCAAATGAGTTTAGCAATAATGTATTGGTACCGGTTGCTCTTTTATTTTTCTTCACATTTCATGATGTGTTAGAAAAACAAAGAACCGTTTTTTGGCTTGTTTTTTGTCCAAATAGGTCGTAAAATGGGGATATACGATTAAAGAAAAACTTCAAAGTTCCTGGTTTTAAAATGAACTCAAAACAAGAAAGGAAGCTAGCTTCGGCCAGCCGAAGCTTATATACCCTTGCAGATCATTCCTATTTATTTACAAAAACGGTAAATTTAAATTAACTTGCGCTTATGTTACAACAATCCAAATTTTAGCTGCTTTCGTATTCCTTTGGAATTAATTTTTTGATCCTTCCTATGGCAGCTATATAATATAGCCGTCCGAATTTTTTATAAATTTAATACGAAATTTTGAAATGTTAATGAAAAGCCATACCCAGAGGAGAAGAAAATGTAATAAAAGGCAACAAAGATATAATTTTTTTCCTATTAATTTCCATTTAATTTTCCCACCGTTCCTATGGCAGCTGTATGATATAGTCATCCGATATTTAAGAAATTTTATTCGAAATTCAGAAATATTTAAAAAATAGTATTCCCAAAAGTAGAAGGTAATATTTCAAAAAACACCAAATCTAGATTTTTTTACTATGGGAGCTATAAGATATAGTTGTCCGATCCGGCTGTTCCGACATATATACTACCTGCAATAGAAATAAGACTTTTGGGAAAGTTTGAGCCCGATAGCTTTAAAACTGAGAGACTAGTTTGCGTAGAAACAGACGGACCGACGGACAGACGGACGGACAGACGGACGGACAGACGAACAGACGGACGGACAGACGGACATGGCTAGATCGACTCGTCTTGTCATGCTGATCAAGAATATATATACTTTATGGGGTCGGAAACGTCTCCTTCACTGCGTTGCAAACTTCTGACTGAAATCATAATACCGAAAAAGTCCAAAAATGCCAATTTGTGACCGCTATAACTCAGGTAAAACTCAAAATTGTGCAAAACCGTTCAAATGAAGTTGTTTTTTTGTCGTTGTGAACAGGAAATGTCAATTTTTTCGATGAAAATCGGACCTTTGAAACAGGGGTGGCCCACTTGGGAGATTTTGACTCAACTGCGTTGATTTGAGAATAAACACAGCAAACAGTGAAACAGAAGAAAGACGATTCGATAACTAGTTTTTAAGACATAGGCGTCACATTCGTAACAACTAAAGGTCAAAAAATACACAAACAAAAAATTAGAAAAACAGTTAAGAAATTTACAAACATTGGATAACCGGCAACAAATACTAACACCGACACATAATTTTCAACGTAATTCGATCCGTAGTTCTAGAATCCTTTTAATAATCGCCCAACCCTTGAAGTATCATTAGAATTCCTACGAAACAAAACAAACAAACTAAAATTGTTATTCAATAAGGAACAAATACAACATAAAAACGGAAACAACTAGTTAATTTGTTACTAGTTTTGCACTAGTGACTGTAAACCAATTTAAGGTAACAGCTGTTAAGCTACACTAAAAAAATTTTTTTCGAAAAATCTAAAAACTAGTCTATTAACCATTAAATCATTGGATTTTACTCGTACTTAAAGATGTTTAATTTGACGCTCTCCTAATTGGTAGCTGCTAATTGGAAGGCGCGGTCCCTTATAGGAATTCTGGTTGTTAATTGTTTTTTAATATTTTATTAATATCAATTTTTCAAAAATTAAAAAAAAAACAAGAGAGAACGCTATAGTCGGGTGCCCCGATTATCAGATACCCGTTACTCAGCTAAAGGGAGTGCGAGGGAGATGGAGATATACAACTTTGATAGAGCGTAAATTTTTAACGAATCCGATTTGGAAAATTTCTTCTACATTTCGATAGGTATTAATAAACACAATAAAACTGAATTTTTACTTTTCCGAAATCTTTAAAGGTGTGGGCGCCAGACACCTTTCAAAAAATGGATTAGGGCGATTGAGGGCGTTAGAGCGGGCGTGGCACATTTTTGAAATAAACTTGAATATGCATGCAAAATGCCAATCCTCTAGCTTTTATAGTTTCCGAGATCTCAGCGTTCATACGGACGGACAGACAGACAGACGGACATACGGACGGACGGACAACGCTAGATCGATTTGGCTAGTGATCCTGATCAAGAATATATATACTTTATGGGGTCGAAGAGAAGAAGAAGTAACGTATTTGATTGCTTACAGATCAAACTTCCGTACATGTTCAAAAATTCGAATCTTAAGATTTTGCCTTTGCTTACAGAATATGTAGTAAGTTTGTCTATTTTCTTCCATGGCCGAAATTAAATAGGGCTCTTACTTCTGCTACAAAATAAAAAATACTTTGTGAAAAAAAAAACCTAAGCATTTGATCCACAGAACTGACTATTGATCGAAAATTATATTGATTGGAGCAGCAGTATAAGATTTTAAAGTCCAAAACAAATTTTAACTTAAATTGCCCCTTTCCCCTCCTCTTTCCACACAGCACTTCCCCCTCCCCCTCATCAGTTTTCTTGGCTGTTGCTCTCTCGGCCGTCGCTCTCGTGGCATCCGCTCTCTGGGTTTCGCTCTCTCGGCAGGCTCCCACAAAATGAGACGCAATAACTTAGAAAATCTAAACATATTCTTTAAAAATACTAAAAAAAATGTTAAAACCTTGAAAAATGAAACTTAAGCATTTGGGCCATAGAATAACTAATGATGAAAAAATCATCTTGATCGGAGCAGCGGTTTGGATTTTTTAAATCGAAAAGTTAACTTTAAATGTAGCCGCCAAATTATAGGGGATATCGAAATTTAATTTAGAAATCTAATTAGGCCTTTTCAATACCTAAAAGTCGGCAAATTCCAAATTTCAAAATTCCAACCACTTTAGAAGTTAAGCAATCAAATAGACCAAATTTTGAGCTTCCAAATATTAATGTTGGAGCTGATTGGGGCCACTGGGGGACATGTCGGATCTTAGTGGGCGTTTAGATCCCCAATGGAATACTGTGCAAAAATTTGGCTGTTCTAGCTTATACGGTTTGGGCTGTAGTCGTACTCCCTTAAAAATCGGTCTTTCATTTTATAATCTTTAGAGATATAACATTTACGCACGAATTTACAAACACATATCTCAATTCTTCAATTTTTTTAGTCAGACTTTGCGCATCAATATGACAGATTTTAAGGCCGGTTCTCTGTTTCGTAAGAACTCTTAATAAGGCAAATGTATTTGATTGTTGTGTGTCCAATTGATCACCCATTTTGTTTAAATGTGATTATCAATAAGAAGCGGACGCACTTAATATAAATAATTATTATTATTATTATTATTATTACCCATGCAACGGAGAAAATTTTAAAATTTTAAGCGACTGGCCCTTCTCTTAAATCTAACAAAATGTATTTTAATTATCATAAAGATATCATTTACCGTTCCCAAAATATACAAAAAAGAGTGATGGGACCTTTTTCGAAAAAGTCCAAAAGTGCCAATTTGTGACCGCTATAACTCCGGTAAAACTCAAAATTTTGCAAAACCGTTCAAATAAAGTTTTTTTTTGTCGTTGTGAACAGGAAATGTCAATTTTTTCGATGAAAATCGGACCTTTGAAACAGGGGTGGCCCACTTGGGAGATTTTAACTCAACTGCGTTGATTTGAGAATAAACACAGCAAACAGTGAAACAGAAGAAAGACGATTCGATAACTAGTTTTTAAGATATTATTTTTTAAAGTGGGCTAATTAGACAAAAATTCCATGTTTCTTTTACAACCATTAATTGGTAGTTATGGATAGGGATAAACAGTTGAAATTGTGGATCAATTTAGTGTCGAATGATGGGCCTTCCCATTTTCTAGGCCCACATAAATAATTTGATCTATTGCACGTTTTTCTGTCAAAGGCGCCAATGTGCAACGCTTACATTCTTATCTACTTTACATTGTATACTTTACAATTTTATCTACTGGCGATTCAAAGCGAATAAGACTTTATAGCAGCCCTCGAGGTAAGTTCATGTTACATAGTGTAATTGTTAAACCTTTAAAATTAGTGTTTACAGCAGCCGTCGGACATTGGCGCCTTGAGCCAAAAAAGTACAATAATCAAATTGTCAACTTTGGCCTAGATTCAAAGAGTTTAAAAATTCAACAGGGTAATAAACCGCATTGTCAACATCAGGGACAGAGTCGACCGATTTATAGAAGACTTCTTAACCATCAAATGAGTTTAGCAATAATGTATTGGTACCGGTTGCTCTTTTATTTTTCTTCACATTTCATGATGTGTTAGAAAAACAAAGGACCGTTTTTTGGCTTGTTTTTTGTCCAAATAGGTCGTAAAATGGGGATATACGATTAAAGAAAAACTTCAAAGTTCCTGGTTTTAAAATGAACTCAAAACAAGAAAGGAAGCTAGCTTCGGCCAGCCGAAGCTTATATACCCTTGCAGATCATTCCTATTTATTTACAAAAACGGTAAATTTAAATTAACTTGCGCTTATGTTACAACAATCCAAATTTTAGCTGCTTTCGTATTCCTTTGGAATTAATTTTTTGATCCTTCCTATGGCAGCTATATAATATAGCCGTCCGAATTTTTTATAAATTTAATACGAAATTTTGAAATGTTAATGAAAAGCCATACCCAGAGGAGAAGAAAATGTAATAAAAGGCAACAAAGATATAATTTTTTTCCTATTAATTTCCATTTAATTTTCCCACCGTTCCTATGGCAGCTGTATGATATAGTCATCCGATATTTAAGAAATTTTATTCGAAATTCAGAAATATTTAAAAAATAGTATTCCCAAAAGTAGAAGGTAATATTTCAAAAAACACCAAATCTAGATTTTTTTACTATGGGAGCTATAAGATATAGTTGTCCGATCCGGCTGTTCCGACATATATACTACCTGCAATAGAAATAAGACTTTTGGGAAAGTTTGAGCCCGATAGCTTTAAAACTGAGAGACTAGTTTGCGTAGAAACAGACGGACCGACGGACAGACGGACGGACAGACGGACGGACAGACGAACAGACGGACGGACAGACGGACATGGCTAGATCGACTCGTCTTGTCATGCTGATCAAGAATATATATACTTTATGGGGTCGGAAACGTCTCCTTCACTGCGTTGCAAACTTCTGACTGAAATCATAATACCGAAAAAGTCCAAAAATGCCAATTTGTGACCGCTATAACTCAGGTAAAACTCAAAATTGTGCAAAACCGTTCAAATGAAGTTGTTTTTTGTCGTTGTGAACAGGAAATGTCAATTTTTTCGATGAAAATCGGACCTTTGAAACAGGGGTGGCCCACTTGGGAGATTTTGACTCAACTGCGTTGATTTGAGAATAAACACAGCAAACAGTGAAACAGAAGAAAGACGATTCGATAACTAGTTTTTAAGATTCGGACATTGGCGCCTTGAGCCAAAAAAGTGCAATAATCAAATTGTCAACTTTGGCCTAGATTCAAAGAGTTTAAAAATTCAACAGGGTAATAAACCGCATTGTCAACATCAGGGACAGAGTCGACCGATTTATAGAAGACTTCTTAACCATCAAATGAGTTTAGCAATAATGTATTGGTACCGGTTGCTCTTTTATTTTTCTTCACATTTCATGATGTGTTAGAAAAACAAAGAACCGTTTTTTGGCTTGTTTTTTGTGCAAATAGGTCGTAAAATGGGGATATACGATTAAAGAAAAACTTCAAAGTTCCTGGTTTTAAAATGAACTCAAAACAAGAAAGGAAGCTAGCTTCGGCCAGCCGAAGCTTATATACCCTTGCAGATCATTCCTATTTATTTACAAAAACGGTAAATTTAAATTAACTTGCGCTTATGTTACAACAATCCAAATTTTAGCTGCTTTCGTATTCCTTTGGAATTAATTTTTTGATCCTTCCTATGGCAGCTATATAATATAGCCGTCCGAATTTTTTATAAATTTAATACGAAATTTTGAAATGTTAATGAAAAGCCATACCCAGAGGAGAAGAAAATGTAATAAAAGGCAACAAAGATATAATTTTTTTCCTATTAATTTCCATTTAATTTTCCCACCGTTCCTATGGCAGCTGTATGATATAGTCATCCGATATTTAAGAAATTTTATTCGAAATTCAGAAATATTTAAAAAATAGTATTCCCAAAAGTAGAAGGTAATATTTCAAAAAACACCAAATCTAGATTTTTTTACTATGGGAGCTATAAGATATAGTTGTCCGATCCGGCTGTTCCGACATATATACTACCTGCAATAGAAATAAGACTTTTGGGAAAGTTTGAGCCCGATAGCTTTAAAACTGAGAGACTAGTTTGCGTAGAAACAGACGGACCGACGGACAGACGGACGGACAGACGGACGGACAGACGAACAGACGGACGGACAGACGGACATGGCTAGATCGACTCGTCTTGTCATGCTGATCAAGAATATATATACTTTATGGGGTCGGAAACGTCTCCTTCACTGCGTTGCAAACTTCTGACTGAAATCATAATACCGAAAAAGTCCAAAAATGCCAATTTGTGACCGCTATAACTCAGGTAAAACTCAAAATTGTGCAAAACCGTTCAAATGAAGTTGTTTTTTGTCGTTGTGAACAGGAAATGTCAATTTTTTCGATGAAAATCGGACCTTTGAAACAGGGGTGGCCCACTTGGGAGATTTTGACTCAACTGCGTTGATTTGAGAATAAACACAGCAAACAGTGAAACAGAAGAAAGACGATTCGATAACTAGTTTTTAAGATATTATTTTTTAAAGTGGGCTAATTAGACAAAAATTCCATGTTTCTTTTACAACCATTAATTGGTAGTTATGGATAGGGATAAACAGTTGAAATTGTGGATCAATTTAGTGTCGAATGATGGGCCTTCCCATTTTCTAGGCCCACATAAATAATTTGATCTATTGCACGTTTTTCTGTCAAAGGCGCCAATGTGCAACGCTTACATTCTTATCTACTTTACATTGTATACTTTACAATTTTATCTACTGGCGATTCAAAGCGAATAAGACTTTATAGCAGCCCTCGAGGTAAGTTCATGTTACATAGTGTAATTGTTAAACCTTTAAAATTAGTGTTTACAGCAGCCGTCGGACATTGGCGCCTTGAGCCAAAAAAGTGCAATAATCAAATTGTCAACTTTGGCCTAGATTCAAAGAGTTTAAAAATTCAACAGGGTAATAAACCGCATTGTCAACATCAGGGACAGAGTCGACCGATTTATAGAAGACTTCTTAACCATCAAATGAGTTTAGCAATAATGTATTGGTACCGGTTGCTCTTTTATTTTTCTTCACATTTCATGATGTGTTAGAAAAACAAAGAACCGTTTTTTGGCTTGTTTTTTGTCCAAATAGGTCGTAAAATGGGGATATACGATTAAAGAAAAACTTCAAAGTTCCTGGTTTTAAAATGAACTCAAAACAAGAAAGGAAGCTAGCTTCGGCCAGCCGAAGCTTATATACCCTTGCAGATCATTCCTATTTATTTACAAAAACGGTAAATTTAAATTAACTTGCGCTTATGTTACAACAATCCAAATTTTAGCTGCTTTCGTATTCCTTTGGAATTAATTTTTTGATCCTTCCTATGGCAGCTATATAATATAGCCGTCCGAATTTTTTATAAATTTAATACGAAATTTTGAAATGTTAATGAAAAGCCATACCCAGAGGAGAAGAAAATGTAATAAAAGGCAACAAAGATATAATTTTTTTCCTATTAATTTCCATTTAATTTTCCCACCGTTCCTATGGCAGCTGTATGATATAGTCATCCGATATTTAAGAAATTTTATTCGAAATTCAGAAATATTTAAAAAATAGTATTCCCAAAAGTAGAAGGTAATATTTCAAAAAACACCAAATCTAGATTTTTTTACTTTTTTTTTTTGATCCTTTCTATGGGAGCTATAAGATATAGTTGTCCGATCCGGTCGGTTCCGACATATATACTACCTGCAATAGAAATAAGACTTTTGGGAAAGTTTGAGCCCGATAGCTTTAAAACTGAGAGACTAGTTTGCGTAGAAACAGACGGACAGACGGACGGACAGACGGACGGACAGACGAACAGACGGACGGACAGACGGACATGGCTAGATCGACTCGTCTTGTCATGCTGATCAAGAATATATATACTTTATGGGGTCGGAAACGTCTCCTTCACTGCGTTGCAAACTTCTGACTGAAATCATAATACCGAAAAAGTCAAAAAATGCCAATTTGTGACCGCTATAACTCAGGTAAAACTCAAAATTGTGCAAAACCGTTCAAATGAAGTTGTTTTTTGTCGTTGTGAACAGGAAATGTCAATTTTTTCGATGAAAATCGGACCTTTGAAACAGGGGTGGCCCACTTGGGAGATTTTGACTCAACTGCGTTGATTTGAGAATAAACACAGCAAACAGTGAAACAGAAGAAAGACGATTCGATAACTAGTTTTTAAGATATTATTTTTTAAAGTGGGCTAATTAGACAAAAATTCCATGTTTCTTTTACAACCATTAATTGGTAGTTATGGATAGGGATAAACAGTTGAAATTGTGGATCAATTTAGTGTCGAATGATGGGCCTTCCCATTTTCTAGGCCTACATAAATAATTTGATCTATTGCACGTTTTTCTGTCAAAGGCGCCAATGTGCAACGCTTACATTCTTATCTACTTTACATTGTATACTTTACAATTTTATCTACTGGCGATTCAAAGCGAATAAGACTTTATAGCAGCCCTCGAGGTAAGTTCATGTTACATAGTGTAATTGTTAAACCTTTAAAATTAGTGTTTACAGCAGCCGTCGGACATTGGCGCCTTGAGCCAAAAAAGTGCAATAATCAAATTGTCAACTTTGGCCTAGATTCAAAGAGTTTAAAAATTCAACAGGGTAATAAACCGCATTGTCAACATCAGGGACAGAGTCGACCGATTTATAGAAGACTTCTTAACCATCAAATGAGTTTAGCAATAATGTATTGGTACCGGTTGCTCTTTTATTTTTCTTCACATTTCATGATGTGTTAGAAAAACAAAGAACCGTTTTTTGGCTTGTTTTTTGTCCAAATAGGTCGTAAAATGGGGATATACGATTAAAGAAAAACTTCAAAGTTCCTGGTTTTAAAATGAACTCAAAACAAGAAAGGAAGCTAGCTTCGGCCAGCCGAAGCTTATATACCCTTGCAGATCATTCCTATTTATTTACAAAAACGGTAAATTTAAATTAACTTGCGCTTATGTTACAACAATCCAAATTTTAGCTGCTTTCGTATTCCTTTGGAATTAATTTTTTGATCCTTCCTATGGCAGCTATATAATATAGCCGTCCGAATTTTTTATAAATTTAATACGAAATTTTGAAATGTTAATGAAAAGCCATACCCAGAGGAGAAGAAAATGTAATAAAAGGCAACAAAGATATAATTTTTTTCCTATTAATTTCCATTTAATTTTCCCACCGTTCCTATGGCAGCTGTATGATATAGTCATTCGATATTTAAGAAATTTTATTCGAAATTCAGAAATATTTAAAAAATAGTATTCCCAAAAGTAGAAGGTAATATTTCAAAAAACACCAAATCTAGATTTTTTTACTTTTTTTTTTTGATCCTTTCTATGGGAGCTATAAGATATAGTTGTCCGATCCGGTCGGTTCCGACATATATACTACCTGCAATAGAAATAAGACTTTTGGGAAAGTTTGAGCCCGATAGCTTTAAAACTGAGAGACTAGTTTGCGTAGAAACAGACGGACAGACGGACAGACGGACGGACAGACGGACGGACAGACGAACAGACGGACGGACAGACGGACATGGCTAGATCGACTCGTCTTGTCATGCTGATCAAGAATATATATACTTTATGGGGTCGGAAACGTCTCCTTCACTGCGTTGCAAACTTCTGACTGAAATCATAATACCGAAAAAGTCCAAAAATGCCAATTTGTGACCGCTATAACTCAGGTAAAACTCAAAATTGTGCAAAACCGTTCAAATGAAGTTGTTTTTTGTCGTTGTGAACAGGAAATGTCAATTTTTTCGATGAAAATCGGACCTTTGAAACAGGGGTGGCCCACTTGGGAGATTTTGACTCAACTGCGTTGATTTGAGAATAAACACAGCAAACAGTGAAACAGAAGAAAGACGATTCGATAACTAGTTTTTAAGATATTATTTTTTAAAGTGGGCTAATTAGACAAAAATTCCATGTTTCTTTTACAACCATTAATTGGTAGTTATGGATAGGGATAAACAGTTGAAATTGTGGATCAATTTAGTGTCGAATGATGGGCCTTCCCATTTTCTAGGCCCACATAAATAATTTGATCTATTGCACGTTTTTCTGTCAAAGGCGCCAATGTGCAACGCTTACATTCTTATCTACTTTACATTGTATACTTTACAATTTTATCTACTGGCGATTCAAAGCGAATAAGACTTTATAGCAGCCCTCGAGGTTAGTTGATGTTACATAGTGTAATTGTTAAACCTTTAAAATTAGTTTTTACAGCAGCCGTCGGACATTGGCGCCTTGAGCCAAAAAAGTGCAATAATCAAATTGTCAACTTTGGCCTAGGAATATGTAACGCCTTTACCTCAAAGTTGACCAATTTTTTACTCTGTAAAAAATTCAGTTTTTAGGTAACTTATTTCACTTCCGGGTAGTATTTGGCTGAAACGTGACTTTTATTTTATAAAAATACTAGCTATACCCGAAGCGACTTCGTTCGCTTAAAATTAGTTTGGAGTTTGAGGGACCTAAATTTCGCAATAACATTTCGGGTGCTCCAATCCTAAGAGACGGATTATGCTGTGGAATCCTTGCTAGATTCAAAGAGTTTAAAAATTCAACAGGGTAATAAACCGCATTGTCAACATCAGGGACAGAGTCGACCGATTTATAGAAGACTTCTTAACCATCTAATGAGTTTAGCAATAATGTATTGGTACCGGTTGCTCTTTTATTTTTCTTCACATTTCATGATGTGTTAGAAAAACAAAGAACCGTTTTTATACCCGTTACTCGTAGAGTAAAAGGGTATATTGTATTCGTGCAAAAGTATGTAACAGGGAGAAGGAAGCTTTTCCGACCCTATAAAGTATATATATTCTTGATCAGGATCACTAGCCGAGTCGAACTAGTCATGTCCGTCTGTCCGTCTGTCCGTCCGTATGAACGCTGAGATCTCGGAAACTATAAAAGCTAGAGGATTGGCATTTTGTATGCATATTCTTGGAGTTCCTACGCAGCGCAAGTTTATTTCAAAATGGCGCCACGCCCCCTCTAACGCCCTCAATCGCCCTACACCATTTTTTGAAAGTTGTCTGGCGCCTACACCATTAAAGATTTTGGAAAACTAAAAATGCAGTTTTATTGTGACTATCAATACCTATCGAAATGTTGAAGAAATTTTTCAAATCGGACCATTCGTTAAAAAAGTTATGCCCGATCAAAGATTTTATATATCTATCTCCCTCGCACTCCCTTAGCTGAGTAACGGGTATCTGATAGTCGGGGCACCCGACTATAGCGTTCTCTCTTGTTTGGCTTGTTTTTTGTCCAAATAGGTCGTAAAATGGGGATATACGATTAAAGAAAAACTTCAAAGTTTCTGGTTTTAAAATGAACTCAAAACAAGAAAGGAAGAAATAGAAGAAATTTTTCAAATCGGACCATTCGTTAAAAAGTTATGCCCGATCAAAGATTTTATATATCTATCTCCCTCGCACTCCCTTAGCTGAGTAACGGGTATCTGATAGTCGGGGCACCCGACTATAGCGTTCTCTCTTGTTACACTTGCTACTGTCCTAGTGCTGACTATCGTTATATCCTTCTCACTCTTCTCACTAAAAACATATAATAAATTAATTTGATCCATGTGAAAGTCGCGAATATTTGTACTTGCTTTCAGTTACAATGATATCAATACAATTTTATTGAGCGCACAAATATATTTGTTTGTAAATTGGAATTTGTTTTTTCAAATTGCTAGTTTTGAATGTAATGAAAACTTTTGTACAAACACGCAAAGATTGCCATCCCATGCAAAAGTAGCGAAGTAACTTATTGTTCCAAGTTCCGCATATGATCGATATTTATTAGTTTTAAACTTTAAAAATAACTTAGAAAGATTTAGCATTGGCTGAAAGAAAGGTAATCATTTTATTTGTATTTAAACACATCATCTACTTTCAAATAGAAACACACACAAACACACAATACAAATCAAAACATATCCCAATATACCTACATGCCTACATATCTGAAGAAGTAACGTATTTGATTTCTTACAGATCAAACTTCCGTACTTGTTCAAAAATTCGAATCTTAAGATTTTGCCCTTTCTTACAAAATATGTAGTAAGTTTGTCTATTTTCTTCCATGGCCGAAATTAAATAGGGCTCTTACTTCTGCTACAAAATGAAAAATACTTTTTGAAAAAAAAACCTAAGCATTTGATCCACAGAACTGACTATTGATCGAAAATCATTTTTATCAGAGCAGATAATATTTTAAAGTCCAAAACAAATTTTAACTTAAATTGCCCCTTTCCCCTCCTCTTTCCACACAGCACTTCCCCCTCCCCCTCATCAGTTTTCTTGGCTGTTGCTCTCTCGGCCGTCGCTCTCGTGGCATCCGCTCTCTGGGTTTCGCTCTCTCGGCAGGCTCCCACAATATGAGACGCAATAACTTAGAAAATCTAAACATATTCTTTAAAAATACTAAAAAAATGTTAAAAACTTGAAAAATTAAACTTAAGCACTTGGGCCGTAGAATAACTAATGATCCAAAAATCATCTTGATCGGAGCAGCGGTTTGGATTTTTTAAATCGAAAAGTTAACTTTAAATGTAGCCCCCAAATTATGGGGGATATCGAAATTTCATTTAGAAATCTAATTAGGTCTTTTCAATACCTAAAATTCGGCAAATTCCAAATTTCAAAATTCCAACCACTTTAGAAGTTAAGCAATCAAATAGACCAAATTTTGAGCTTCCAAATATTAATGTTGGAGCTGATTGGGGCCACTGGGGGGACATGTCGGATCTTAGTGGGCGTTTAGATCCCCAATGGAATACTGTGCAAAAATTTGGCTGTTCTAGCTCTTACGGTTTGGGCTGTAGTCGTGTCCCCTTAAAAATCGGTCTTTCATTTTATAATCCTTAGAGATTTTTAGAATTAATCTCCGATTTTAAATTAATGCAGCAATTGAGACTCGTTTGAGTTATTTTAATATTTGGTATGCAACTTTGTGGGATATCTTAAAATATTTAAAATATTTATTTATTATTTAAAATTTTGTTTGTAACTTAATCTCTAAAGATTATAAAATAAAAGACCGATTTTTAAGGGGATACGACTACAGCCCAAACCGTAAAAGCTAGAGCAGCCAAATTTTTGCACAGTATTCCAAGTATTCCAGTAGTCTGCCAAGTACGGAAGTTTGAACTGTAAGCAATCAAATACGTTACTTCTTCAGATATGTGTGTATGTAGGTATGTATATTTGGATATGTTTTGATTTGTATTGTGTGTGTGTGTTTCTAATTAAAAGTATATTATGTGCTTAAATACAAATAAAATGATTAACTTCCTTTCAGACAATGCAAAATCTTTCTAAGTTATTTGTAAAGTTCCAAACTAATAATTATCGATCATATGCGGGATCTGGGTATTTTCCCAGTTAAGTTACTTCGCTACTTTTGTATGGGATGCCAATCCTTGCGTGTGTGAACAAATGTTTTTATTTCATTTAAAAATTCAATTTACAAACAGATATATTTGTGCGCAAATTAAAATTGCATTAATAACATTGTCACTGTTAAAAAGTATACAAATTCACGACTTTTACTTGGATTAAATTCATTTTTTATAAAACTGAATTTATTATTTGACTAATTCATAGATTCATTGATTTGACTAATTTGAAATTGGAAATCGCGAAAAGAGGCGACTTCCGTTGAAAAAGATTTTTGGTACCACTGCTGACCTGTGATGACTTTGAGTCATTTTACTAAACTATGCATATCTCCTATAATGTACATCCGATTTGCAAATATTCGGCCTCAACTTTTTGGGACTAACGGCCCTTTAGATCTGCATACTCAAAATAATTTAAAAATATTTTTTAATATTATTAAAAAATTAATAAAAACTAGCTATGAAAAAAAACGCCAAAAATGAAACTTTTTTGGAACTTTCAGAAGCTATAAATCCATCAATTTCGGTCCGATCACAAAGCGCCATACCTTTTCGAATTTTTTGGACCATCGGTTTTTGAGAGGTGTTACATTGAATAAAACAAGTGGTCAAACATCTAGTTATTTCAAATATCTCCAAAACGATTCTTTGGAAAATTTTTATTTTTTTTTCATCGTGATCAGTGATTCAACAGTAAACGAAAAAAATGGGTCCCAGCGTTTATATATAAAAAAAAATTAAAAATTGTAAACTAGTGTAATGAGCGAGATCTTTGTTATGACAGTAACAAGTGTATAGGTAAAAGCAAAAATAGGGGATGATCATGCTCACAACGAACTCTCTGAGAGAGCTCATGCTCACAACGAACTCTCTGAGAGAGCTTGCCCCAAGAGAGAGGGACAAGACTGAGCATAAGATTGACAATGGTGTGGCAAGGGGGTAGGGGCTCTAACTCTCAATTTTGGTTTCAATTTTTGTTTTTAAAAAAAATTCTTTAGTACACATTTTTATCCTTTTTTGACTTCATTTTAATATTACGATCTTTGAAATTTTACTTAATTGCGTATATCACCCTTTTTACGACCTATTTGAGCAAATATTAAATTTGTATGACCCCCTCCAGAAAATTTTAGTATGCCCATGAGCTAGGCACAAGCCAAAAAACGGTTCTTTGTTTTTCCCTTTTGTGTCGCCACAGATCATGTGACCGTCACACAAATACATATGCAAAGGAATGTGGCAACTAATGTAGATGTATGTAGTTACACATTTCGTCTATTCAGTTGCAATATGAATTTCAACAGGAGCGGACCATTCCAGGCTGCATGGCAGCCCCAACAACAACAGCAGCAGAATTTGCAATTGCAATTGGAGCAGCTCAAGCATCAGCTTGAGTTGTTCCAGCAGCAATTGAACAACCAACAGCCATCGCAGTATCAACAACTGGAGCAGCAGCAACAACATCTTCAGCAAATGCAGCAGCAATTATTTATGCAACAACAACCGAAAGCTGCGCACCCTGGAAAGGATCGGCCGCAGTTCCAAACGCTGCGAGAGGCCCACAATAAGATACAGAAGCAGCAGCGCCAAATAAAGGGCCTTCAGGACAAGGTGGCAGCCTTGGAGAATTTCCAGGCCTATGTAAGCTCCGTGATGCGCCTGCCCCAATCGTGGAATCCGCCGCAGGTAGTGCCGCTGCAGACAGTGCCGCTGCAGACAGTGCCGTTGCTGACTGAGCCGCCGCAGAATGTTCAGCCTGGCCCTTCTGCGGATGAGCTGGTGCAGCAAATAAACATGTTGCAACAGCAGCTTCAAAAGCAACAGCAGCAGACGCAGGCGCGAGCCCCCGGTGATGAGCGGCGAGATCATGACCAGCTGCAGCCGGGTCAACCGCTCCAGCAACAACCTGGCTCAATAATGCGGCAGCAAATCCAGGGCTTGCAGCAACAGCTCCAGCAGCAAGACATTTCAAGCTAATTTAGTTTTTTCTTTTTGTTTTCAATTTTTAATTAGCTTTTAGTCCTTACCTTAATTTAATCTTTTCATTTTTCCTTTTCTTAGTTTTAAGTTTAATTTAATTACAGTTTCTATTTAAATAAAAACACAAAAATAAACCAATACAAAATTCGTATTATATTGGGTGGATCTTTATTATTATCTTATCTGGCTTTTCCTTTTCCTCGGGTTTTCGTTTTCTGTCTTCTTAGATGCGTTCCATCTCTTACACGAATTTGAACATGAAAACGAAAAAGTTAAAAGCTACTTATGTAATAGAGACGGTTACATACATACATACATCCACATCTTTCGATGTTTGTGTTTGTGCCTGCGTTGCCGCTACTCAAATCGCTGTAACTTAAGGACAAGGAAATGAAGGAAACTAATAAACCGCTAGCATGCGCGAGAAGTTTAGTTTTATTTTGGATGCCTGAGCAGCAAGTAAATGCTATTGTGAAGCGCAAACATTTTAAAATTTTTCTGCGCCTAAAGTTAATTTAAATTCTTACACGTAAGTTATTTTTTCTATTTCCACTATACAAGTTTTGTATAGACGCTAATCAAATTCTTGAGAAGCGGAGTCAAAGCTGACTTTCATTATTAAATTAGTTAGTTATCCATTTCCTTACAATGTATGGACACTTTTCACGTTAATATTTAACGTTGATCAGTGAAGTCAATTTTGATTTTAAATATAAGCAAGCTGTGCTTGAACGCTATTAACGTTTCTTTTTAACATTGATTAGCGAGTTACTGTTGGCTTTTTTAAGTTGGCATAACTAAATCGATTTTTTTAAACTTCTTTAATTGAAGTTGACAATAAAAACTTGGGTAAAAGTTTAATTTGATCTTTGACCTTTAATACAAATTTAAAGTTTTAAAATGTCAATTGAGAACCTAATTATAAATGGTGAGCTGGTGCCCCATATGGTGGTTAAAATAATTGGCGATGGTGCTTGCCTCTTTAGAGCCATTTCATATCATTTAAAAGGCTCACAGCATTTCTCTGGAGTGATTCGCCAGGAAATTGTGGCTCACGTAACTAACAATTGGGATTTTTTTCAAGTGCACGCACTAAACTCTAATGGACTTAATTTCCTAAATTCTGCAGAATATGAAGACGAAATGATTAAGTCCCGTACTTACGGAACAGCGTGTGAGCTTCAAGCAGCTGCTAATGTATATTCAGTTTGCTTTCATGTTTTTCGAAATGGAAATTTTCATAGCGGTTATGGTTCAGAAGATAACCCTGTTAAATTATTGAAATTTTCTGGTGATCTTGAAAATTGACATTTCGATGTACTTCTTTTGTATGAATCATCGCCGTTAACAGATTCACCGTCACAAAGATTAGTTGAGGCTAGCACAAAAAAAAATCTCCCAAAAGGAGAGCTCGATTTTCTGATAGAACTAAGTACAACCAAATAAAGGGTGCTAAAAAAAATTCAGGATTGATCATACAGAACAAATCAAAGTTACAAATAAGGAATATTACGCTAATAAGTCGTCAAAAGGTAATCTTTTATGGAAAGAAAAGAAAATGTCTGGACTTACATATAATTGCCAAATAGCGTATAGTGCTGACAAAATGATTGAAATTGGTCCAATGAATAAGAAATGCAACTATAGCAATGTTTTGAAATGAAAGAACGAATCTGACGGCATTTGCTGTAGTTCCGGAAAAGTTAAACTTCCTCAACTTCAAACATTACCTGAGCCCCTTAAGAGCCTAATCCTAGGCGGTCATCCCAAGCATGCCCACTTCTTAGATCGTTTACGAAAATACAATTCATTATTTCAAATGACTTCATTTGGCTGTAATAAAGTTTATGAAAATGGTTTCATGCCAACTTTTAAGGTTCAGGGTCAGGTATATCACCTAATTGGCAGTCTATGGCCTACAAAGGAAAAAGAAGCACAGTTTCTTCAAATATATTTTGTTGGTGAGGATAAAAAGGAAACAGAACTGAGATGTAAAAATGCGTCTGATGTGAATGGTGATTTGGTACAAACTTTATAATCTATGTTGCATAAAATTAATCCGTTCGTTAAAGATTTAAAATCAACTATTGACAAAGTTCCTGCAAACACTACTGACTACAAAATGATAATTCATGCTGATCGCACACCATCTGGATCTCACAAAGGTTGCTATAATGCACCGCGAACAAGTTAAGTAGCTTTACTTATTGTTGGTCAGCAGTTCAAGCAGAGAGATATTATTCTTGAAAGTCATAATTCAAAATTACAAAAAATTAATGAACTACACCGTTCCTATGACGCTTTGCAGTATCCGCTTCTCTTTCCACATGGAGAGGATGGATATTCAATTGATATACCGCAAGTAGATCCTCTATCAAAAAAAACATTTAAAGAAAACCGTATCGGCACAAAATTTTTATAGTTACTGAATAATGATTCGAAAGGGTGAAGATAATCATTTAAATTATTCCAAAGCTCTTTTTAGTCAGTTTTTAGTCGATATGTATGCCAAAATGGAAGCAGAACGGCTTAATTTTATTCGAAACAATCAGGAAAAACTTAGGGCTGAAAGCTATATACACCTTACGCTATAGACGCTATAGGTGGGCAAGATGTAAATCCAGCTCAGCTGGGCCAAATGGTTATTTTACCATCTTCATTCACGAGTTCTGCACGTTATATGCATGAGAAAACTAAGGATGCTATGACATATGTCCGGCACTATGGCCGTCCTGATTTATTTATAACATTTACTTGCAATCCTAAGTGGAAAGACATTACACACACAAAAAAAAAACTTGGTAAAATCAACTGTAATAATTGTCAATCAGGCCCCAACCACAAAAAATAGTCAATTCTACTAAGTAAATAGTTACTTTTACAACAACAAATACACACAATTAGCAAAGACACACACCTATATCCATGACAAAATTGACAATTTTTTGTGGTTGGGGTCTTTTTGACAATTTTTTTTTTTGTGTGCAGAGTCATTATTACCCGGTCAGATGGCCTATGACCGCCATGATATAATAGCACGAGTCTATAATTTAAAAGTTAAAGCACTAAAGGCTCTTTTAGTTAAGGCCGAATTGTTTGGAGAAGTTCAATGTTTCATGTACACTGTAGAATGTCAAAAACGTTGGCTGCCACATGTCCATATACTACTTTGGCTTAAAAATCGAATTTATGCTGATCAAATAGACGACACAATATGTGCAAAAATTCCGGACCCACAGAAAGATCCCGTGCTACATAATATTGTTAAGCCCAATATGATTCATGGACCTTGGAATGTTAAACCGTACTTCACCGTGCATGAAAGATGGCAAATGTTCAAAAAAAAATTTCCCCGTCAGCTTTCAAAGGAAACAGTAACAGGAATTGATAGTTATCCTCTGTATCGAAGAAGGGCTTCAGATGATGGTGGCTTTACTGTAGAAAAAATTGTAATATTTTAGACAATCGCTGGGTTGTGCCATATAATTCGGTACTATTACGTGCAATGGAAGCACACATAAATGTTGAAGCCTGCAGTTCAGTTAAGTCTATAAAATACGTATGCAAATATGTCAATAAAGGCAGCGATCAGGCTTCATTTTCCCTTGAAGACCGACGAAATGAAGTTAAAACATATGAAAATGGAAAATATATATAAGCAGTTCGGAAGCCGTGTGGAGAATCTTCGCTTTCCCTATACATGAACGATTTCCAGCAGTTATGCAATTGTCTGTACATTTAGAAAATGGGCAGCGTGTTTACTTTAATCCAAATGATCCGAATCAAATAGCGAAGAAGATAAACACTCCTTCGAATACAACACTTCTCGCTTTCTTTGAACTTTGTTAAATTTATGATTTCGCCAAAACTCTTTTATATGTTGAAGTTCCATCCTATTACACATGGAACAATATAAAGTTTCTTAGAAGAAAACGTGGCAGTGACGTACCTAATTTTTCTGGAGTTAAAAAAGATTCAGCTTTGGGCAGGGTTTATACCGTTCACCCACATAATAGTGAATGTTATTTTCTTAGACTTTTACTCCATGAGGTACGAGGTCCAACTTAATTTTTGTATTTAAAAACTGTAAATGGCGTAATATACAGTACCTTTCAATTGGCTTGCAAAGCATTGGGCTTACTTCAGGATGATAGTCATTGGGGCAGACTTTAAAGCTGGCTGGGCTAGATCTTAGAGAAGATTGATTTTCTCATGGACAATTTTATGTCGTATGCTCTAGAGTTAGCCCTGCCAGTAGCCTTATTATTCTCGCTCCTGAAGGAATTTCTAAAAATGTTGTTTACACAGAGGTTTTAAAGTAATCATATTAATTTACATTATTTAACTTATATGATGGACGTTGATGCACTACGAGCAGTACAAACAAGTGGCCCAACGATACCAAGCACGTGCTTGTTACGCGCGGGACCCTTTATCAATTAGGGCAAAAATGCGAGTTCGCGAGGAAAATATATGAAACAAGTACTACAAATACTACAACTAAGATTGAAGCAAATGAGATAAAATTTTAGTTTTTAATACGGGGATAGATGTTGAAGTGCAAATTAAATGATAAAGATTGTTATAATTTTTACATAGAACACGAAAGGGCTCATGCAGAGTAAAATTTGATGTACATCGAGGCAAATTAAGAGGGTAATAATTTCGTGTTAGTCTAACGGGAACATTAAAAGTTCAACGGTTTACCAGTTCTACAGAATCAATATCACCACTTATAAGATTTTGCATAAAAATAGTACCAAGCATTATTCTACGGTTTTCAAGTGTAGGTAAATTAAGCAATACCAATCTACTCTGGTAGGAAGGTACGAAGGGCAAAAAGAAGAAATTTGTTTTAAACCGACTCAATTTGGTCGATGTGCACTTGATATTGTGGACTCCAAACTGAAGAACAATATTCCAAAATAGGACGGACAAGGGAGGTATATAATAATCTGGTTGTATAAGGGTCATCAAATTCCTTTGACCAACGCTTTATAAACCCAAAAACACTCATAGCTATATTGACAGTGGCCATTATGTGGCAATCAAATTTAAGTTTTGGGTCGAGAAGAACACCTAAATCGTTAATTGAATATATACGGTCGAGTGGTGTATTTTGAAGAGAATAACTAATAAACGTAGGAGTACCCCTATAAAAAGTCATAACGTTGCATTTAAGGCAGTTCAGATTTAAAAGATTGTACTCACACCATCCCTGAAAACAATCAATATCTGACTGTAAGTTGAAACCGGACCCTACATCTTTATATGATAAACAAAGCTTAACATCGTCAGCGTACATTAGTACACGAGAATGAGCTACAATAGAGGGAAGATCGTTAATAAACAAAGTAAACAGCAAAGGGCCTAAATGACTACCTTGAGGAACTCCAGATGTCACGTTGATCATTTTAGAAACAGCGCTCTTAAATATAACCCTCTGAGTCCTACCATTCAAGTAACTTGAAATCCAAGTTAATAGATTACATGGAAACCCAAGCTGATCTAATTTGAATAAAAGGAGAGAGTGGTTAACAGAGTCAAAGGCCTTACTAAAATCTGTATATATAACGTCAGTCTGCATGTTATTCTTATATCCATTTATTACAATAGATGACAGTTCAAGAAGGTTGGTGGTGGTCGATCTTCGCTTAACAAAACCATGCTGACACGGTGATATTAGCGAGGAACATAAATGCTGCAAATGAGAAGTAATAATACATTCAAATGCTTTAGGAATTGCCGACAATTTAGAAATGCCTCTATAATTCTGGACATCCGCCTTCGCACCCTTTTTGTGGAGTGGAATAATGAAAGAGTCCTTCCAGATAGTTGGAAAAACTGATGATGAAATAGACAAATGAAAAAGTTTAAGAATCGGTTTACAAATGGTTGAAGCACAAAACTTAAGCACACTCCCAGGGAGTCCATCAGGACCGGGAGAATACGTTGGCGTTGTTGTTGCTAAATCCTTTAAAAGAGAACTTTCGGTAATTACAGGGGTAAAAATACAATTAGCCCTATTTAAGGGGTTAGGGTAGATAGGGTTTGACCAAGCAGCCGAACTATAAGTTGTTTGGAAAAACTCGGCAAATAAATCCGCAATTTCAGAATCCGACGATGCCTCTTTTGAGTTTAAACGTACCGATGAAGGCAATGCCGAAGACTTACGCTTGGCATTAACGAAGTTATAAAACTGCTTTGGATCATTTGAAAACTCGAATTTACATCGATTTAAATACATGGAATAGCAATGACTGTTGAGAACATTAAAATCTGAACGAGCCACAACAAATTTCGCAAAATCAGATGGCTTACCCGTTTTTTTATACTTTTTATAAGTGTTGGATTTAAGATTTTTAAGTCTTTGAAGCGCATTGTTAAACCAAGGAGGCCTGTTTAGCTTCGGAGGAAGACTGTCAGGAACGCATTCGTCAAAAAAAGTGTTTAAAACGCTATAGAAAAGTTCAATTGCACTGTCAATATCCATGCAATTGTACAAATCAGTCCAATTATATTGCGAAATCATGTAGTTTAGTTTATTATAGACACATTTACGAAAGCATCTCCTTTTAGTTTGAGGAACTAAAGGAGAAAGGGTATCAGTACAGGGGAGGCCAATTGTCAATTCCAAAGTTGGATGATATAAGTCTTCAGGTACAACAAGTGCGTCAATTCTAGCTACAGTGACTTCATGCGGATCTAAAACAAATACTAGATCTAATTGTCTATTTAATGAATTTCGTATAAAGCTTACTTGCTGTAACGATAATTCTAAAAGGCCATCCACAAAATCATGGGCGGATAAAGGAGTAGCGACAAGTGAGTCAGTGGGAAGAGACCAAGAGATATTAGGGAGATTAAAGTCACCCAAAACAATCAAAAGGTCTCTGTTGGAAAGAAAGGATAGAACAGATTTTATAGCAGACAGATGGTGCTCATAAATTATTAAATCAGAGCCAGGAGGAATATAAGAGCAGGTTACAAAAATAGATAAGGATTGAATGGAAACTTTGACACTAACAAATTCAATATCGTTAGGGATATGAATGTTAAGTCTCTCCGATGTTAAACTAGAGGTAACGGCAATCAGTACACCACCCCCCCTACGCGGGAAGCGATCGGTCCTGTAGGAGTTAAAGTTCATTGACAAAACTTCAGAGTCAGATATCTCTGGTTTTAGCCAAGTTTCCGTAAAAGCCAAAATATCTTCAGTAAATGCAGAGGAGTCAGCATAAAGCTTTGGTAGCTTCATATTTAGTCCTCTAACATTTTGATAAGCCAAAAATAAACCTGTTAGTTTTTTGGCACAGCGGAAGACCTATTATTAGGCACAGTGGAAAGCCGATTATTAGGCACAGTGGGAGGCCTGTTATTTGTTCTCGGTTTATTGGGAACAAATTCTTTTATTACCAAATCATCATTAAGCCAAAAGCTTTCAGAAAGTAGTACATTAAACACATCAGGCGGAGCAAATATTTTAAAAGAAGATATCCTACGGGCGTACGAAAATCGAAATTGTTCAACTTCAATGTCCTCGGATGGGAATTTTTCACGTATGAATTCCATAACATCCTCAGATTTGGTATCCGGGGTAAATCTAGAAACAAACAATTGCTTCCTATGTGGAACAACTGAAAGTTTCTTACGCCCCCCAGCAGCAGTCCGAACCTCACTTGGCTGGGACCCAGAAGCGGTTCCTACTGTATCTACAGTCAGCACCGACTTCTGTGACTCAGGTTGGCATCCAGAAACAGACTTAGACAGTTTCAGTGGAATAGGTCTAAATGGAGATACCACTTTAAAAAAAAAGCCGATTTCTCTACCTCAGGGGTGGTGTGGAAATGGGAAAGTCTTGATAACCGTACTCCAAACTAATTTTAAGCGAACGAAGTCGCGCCGGGTATAGCTAGTAATAATATAATTAGATTATACTGGAAAAAATGTCCCAATTGACTAAGTATATATGCCTGAAATTTTATGTGAAATTGAAAAATTGTACATTTTACCCCTTAAAGCATGCAACACTTTTCATTGCGTTATTGACAACAACGCAATTAGTAAATTTATTTAATAAAAATCAAGTTTAGTTATTTAATACTAGCTATACCCGAAGCGACTTCGTTCGCTTAAAATTAGTTTGGAGTACGGTTGTCAGGACTTTCTTATTTCAAGAGAAATTGGCGCGTTTTTTTTAATATGATTACTTTAAAACTTCTGTGTAAACATCATTTTTAGAAGATCCTTAAGGATCGAGAATAAGGCTACTTGGTGAGCTAATGAGAAAAGCAATCTTCTCTAAGATCTAGTCCAGCCAGCTTCCAAGTCTGCCCCTGCGATTAATTTATAGTTATTGCAAAGCAAACTTTTTAAGGGAATTGTAGCCTCTCCCACTTCGCGGATCCCGAAATAACTGTTGCTTCGATAACATTCTTATGAAGACCTATCTGCAATCCTGTCCCATTGCATAACTTTGCGGGACCTAAATTTCGCAATACCAATTCGGGTTCTCCAATCTTAAGAGACAGATTATGATGCGGAATCTCTGCTATATTCAAAGAATTTAAAAATTCGACAGGGTAATGAACCGCATTGTCAACATCAGGGACAGAGTCGTCCGATTTTTAGGAGACTTCTAAACCATCAAATGAGTTTAGCAATAATTTATTGGTAACGATTGCTTTTTCATTTTTCGTTGTCAAAATGGAGCTCTCAGATGTGTTAGAAAGAAACCTTTTTTGGCTTGTGCTTGGGACATACAATTTCTGGAGGGGGTCATATAATTTAAATTTTTTACGATTAAAGAAAAACTTCAAAGTTCCGGGTTTTAAAATGAACTCTAAAAAATAATAAAAATGTGTACTAAAGAGAGTTTTTTTAAACCAAAATTTAAATCATATTTGTGAATTTAAACCCTACCCCCTTGCCACACCACGGTCAATATTGTGCTTTTTTCTCTTTTTTTAGGCAAGCTCTCTCAGAGAGTTCATTGTGCGCTTCATCGTCCCTATTTTGGACACTTGCTACTGTCCTAACGCTGATTATCCTTCTCACTCCCAAACAACGAATTGTGGCAAAGAAGAGTAAGTGAATTTTTTGGCATAACCCTCTTCTAACTTGTGATCTCATCCTTGTCGAATCAATAAAAATTAAAAACATATAATAAATGAATGTGATCCAAGTGAAAGTCCCGAATTTTTGTGCTTGCTTTCAGTTACAATGTTATCAATGTAATTTTATTGAGCGCACAAATATATTTGTTTGTAAATTGAAAATTTTTTTTTTCAAATTTTTAGTTATGAATGAAATGAAAACTTTTGTACAAACACGCAAAGATTGGCATCCCATACAAAAGTAGCGAAGTAACTTATTTTTTCAGGTTCCGCATATGATTGACTACCCAAAGCGACTTCGTTCGCTTAAAATTAGTTTGGAGTTTGAGGGACCTAAATTTCGCAATAACATTTCGGGTGCTCCAATCCTAAGAGACGGATTATGCTGTGGAATCCTTGCTAAATTCAAAGAGTTTAAAAATTCAACAGGGTAATAAAGCGCATTGTCAACATGAGGGACAGAGTCGACCGATTTATAGGAGACTTCTCACCCATCAAATGAGTTTAGCAATAATGTATTGGTACCGGTTGCTCTTTTATTTTTCTTCACATTTCATGATGTGTTAGAAAAACAAAGAACCGTTTTTTGGCTTGTTTTTTGTCCAAATAGGTCGTAAAATGGGGGATATACGATTAAAGAAAAACTTCAAAGTTCCTGGTTTTAAAATGAACTCAAAAAAATTATCAAATTTTGTACTAAAAAGAGTTTTTTTTTAACCAAAATTGAAATCATAATTGTGAATTTAAACCCTACCCCCTTGCCACACCACGGTCAATCTTGTGCTAGTTTCTCTCTCCTTAGGCAAGATTTCTCAGAGAGTTCATTGTGCGCTTGATCGTCCCCATTTTTACACTTTCTACTGTCCTAATGCTGACTATCATTATATCCTTCTCACTCTTCTCACTAAAAACATATAATAATTAATTTGATCCATGTGAAAGTCGCGAATCTTTGTACTTGCTTTCAGTTACAATGTTATCAATACAATTTTATTGAGCGCACAAATATATTTGTTTGTAAATTGGAATTTGTTTTTTCAAATTGCTAGTTTTGAATGTAATGAAAACTTTTGTACAAACACGCAAAGATTGCCATCCCATACAAAAGTAGCGAAGTAACTTATTGTTCCAAGTTCCGCATATGATCGATATTTATTAGTTTTAAACTTTAAAAATATTTTAGAAAGATTTAGCATTGGCTGAAAGAAAGGTAATCATTTTATTTGTATTTAAACACATCATCTACTTTCAAATAGAAACACACACAAACACACAATACAAATCAAAACATATCCCAATATACCTACATGCCTACATATCTAAAGAAGTAACGTATTTGATTTCTTACAGATCAAACTTCCGTACTTGTTCAAAAATTCGAATCTTAAGATTTTGCCCTTTCTTACAAAATATGTAGTAAGTTTGTCTATTTTCTTCCATGGCCGAAATTAAATAGGGCTCTTACTTCTGCTACAAAATGAAAAATACTTTTTGAAAAAAAAACCTAAGCATTTGATCCACAGAACTGACTATTGATCGAAAATCATTTTTATCAGAGCAGATAATATTTTAAAATCCAAAACAAATTTTAACTTAAATTGCCTCTTTCCCCTCCCCTTTCCACACAGCGCTTCCCCCTCCCCATCATCAATTTACTTGGCTGTTGCTCTCTCGGCCGTCGCTCTCTTGGTATTCGCTCTCTGGGTTTCGCTCTCTCGGCAGGCTTCCGCAAAATGAGACGCAATAACTTAGAAAATCTAAATAAATTCTTTAAAAATACTAAAAAAAATGTTAAAAACTTGAAAATTTAAACTTAAGCATTTGGGCCATAGAATAACTAATGATCCAAAAATTATCTTGGTCGGAGCAGCGGTTTGGATTTTTTAAATCGAAAAGTTAACTTTAAATGTAGCCCCCAAATTAGGGGGGATATCGAAATTTCATTTAGAAATCTAATTAGGCCTTTTCAATACCTAAAAGTCGGCAAATTCCAAATTTCAAAATTCCAACCACTTTAGAAGTTAAGCAATCAAATAGACCAAATTTTAAGCTTCCAAATATTAATGTTGGAGCTGATTGGGGCCACTGGGGGGACATGTCGGATCTTAGTGGGCGTTTAGATCCCCAATGGAATACTGTGCAAAAATTTGGCTGTTCTAGCTCTTACGGTTTGGGCTGTAGTCGTATCCCCTTAAAAATCGGTCTTTCATTTTATAATCTTTAGAGATAGGGTCGGAAACGCTTCCTTCTCCGTGTTACATACTTTTGGACGAACACAATATACCCTTTTACTCTACGAGTAATGGGTATAATTATCCCCATTGCCTCATCAATTTTTCACGAAATGGTAAAATAAAATTTTTGTAATTGCAAGACCTAAGAGTAAAGAAAACGATTTTACTTTAGCAACTTTGCATCAAGCAACAACAGCGCAAAGTTAACTATAACTTTTTTAAACTTTGATGGAAAATAAAAAAAAAACGATTTTATACTATTTTTTATACTTTCCTAAAACGTTATTTGGACATTCTTTTTGATATCAGAAAAGTTGTAGTTGCGTTCACGTTCACTTTGACAACTAATTTTAAAGAAAAACAAACAACATTTTTATTTATTTTGAGAAATTTTTTACGAACATTTTTATTTAATTTTAAATAATTTTTAATGAAAGTAATAAAATAAACAAAACAAAATTTCTTTAAAAAAATGGATTTATTTAACAATTTTGACTTTGCCGCTTTGTTAGTAGGACCTGCCTCCAAAAAGTTCCCCGACGCAAGGATTCTTAGCAGAAGAACCTCAAAGTTCGAAAAATTATATAATTTGCCAACTTTCCGGTGGTATCACAGGTAGTGTTGGGTAAAATCTGCTTATTTGTGTGAACATGTTCACTTGCTCACTTGTTTATTTGCTCACTTGTTCACTTATTCACTTGTTCACTTGCTCACTTGTGCTGTCCTTAAATTTCTCACTGGCTCTGAGAAAACAGCTGATTAACTGTAAACCGTATGCAAAATTCATCCAAATAGTAAAATAAAAATACTTTTTGAGCCAAAAACAGCAAGAAATCAACTTAGCAAGTGAACTAAAAAAATCAAATAAGAGAGCAAAACTGAACATGTGAACAAAAAAGAGCAACTAAGAGAGCAAAACTGAGAAAGTGAACAAAAAGGAGCAAGTGAGCAAAAATGAAAAAGTGAACAATAAAGAACAAGTTCGAAGGAACATGTTCACTCACTCAGTTTAGTGAGCAACTCTTTTTTGTTCACTTACTCATGAGCAACCCAACACTAACCACAGGCAAACAGATTCATGGTTTGTTTTGCTGTTTAAAATTTTAGGTATGACACTTTATCTTTTGAACCTCGTATTCAGAATAATTGTATGTTTTTTTTTAAGGAAGCAAAAAAAAAAAAAAAAAAAAAAAAACGAGAAACGAGCAAGCAAGTCGTGCGTTTGTGAAGCTCCGCCTTAAAAACCGAACAAAACTTAAAACTCGGCTGAAAAAAAACAAAAACTGCTAACTACAGAAACATAAATATCATAAAAATAATCAAAACTTATTTTTTGCCCGGAATAAATCGGTTTTAAACTACAAAATCACTTTAAAAAAAAAGGCGACAATCGGAAGTGCAACAACAAATACCCAAATTGAACTGTTACACTGCAACGAACACTCAAACTAGCCACAAAAACAGTGTCAAGCATAACACAAAGCACAGGGACAAAACACTTAACACAACAAAACGCTTAACCGAAAACACTCATCACCAACACCACTATGGCTTCAGCAGCAAAACGACTGAGGAAGGAAACTCACTCCGATCTGATGGGAGCCCGTGACTCCGATGTTCAGCTGCTACATACGATCGACCTCAAATTTTCCGAGCTCAAGGAGAGTCTTGCGGGGGAGATCCGAGATGGTGAGGCACGGATAACCGGCAGCCTGGAGGAGAAATTCAAGCTGATAGCAGCTGATTGCAACAAGCTCTCTCTGCGAGTCACTCAATTGGAGAACGAGGTGAGAGAGATGGGCACGTTGAAGCAACGGATCCAAGAACTGGAGGTGAAGCTGGCCAAGAACTGCCATGCCCAGCGCGTCGAAGAGTTGGAGGCAAAGTGGGTGGCCTCCTGCAACGCACAGGCTGAGTCTGAAGTTGCCTGTGACCTGCGCTGGCATGGTGTCCCACACGTCCAAAAGGAGAACGTGAGAGCACTTTTCAACGCACTGTGCTTCTCACTTCAACTGACCCCGCCGCCGAAAATACGATCCATTTTTCGAATGCGACCGCGACAGTCGGGGCATACAATTGTGGATCCAATTATTATTATAAAAATGGAACACGTGCACGATAAAGCAGCACTGCTGCGTGCGATCGGTGCGTACCGGAGAGAGAAGAAAACGCAACTGAGCTTAAAGCTTATCGGCCTAGACTCGCCAGCGTTTATATATATAAACGAACAGCTGACGAAACCAAAACATGAAATATTCAAGCGGGCGATGCATCTCAAGAGGCAAAAACGACTAATAGCTGTTTTCTGTAGGGGAGGCGATTTGCGTGCAGAGCTTGACTGAACTAGCTCAAATGGAAATTTGCACACCCGATGAATTGGTTGCCCTGGACGCTGCTAGCTCTGGGGCTCTAACAGAAAATTCTTTTCGCGCCTAAAAGCCGTTTATATTTATATTCAGCATTCAACATATTCTCATTAACATTATTATATTTATTTAGGTTTAAAATCAGTCGCTCTAATTTAAGTTTGTTTATCATTATGGTGTATCTTAGATTCATGATTAATTGTAGACAGCGTGCGCAACTAATTTCTCAAATTTCGAAATGGGTGACAGCTATAATATAAATACAAATCGATCAAACAGCCATGCGATGTTAAGGATTCTCGGAAAGAATAGATCAGGTCTAAGCATCTGTCATCTAAACGCCCAAAGCCTCACACGAAAAATTAAAGAATTTAGATACCTCATTATCAATTCAAGTGTCGATATTATATGTGTGTCTGAAACTTGGTTTGTCCCAAATCTATGTAATGTCCTTGTTGAATGTGATGGCTATAATTTGCATCGCTCTGATCGTGATAGTCACGGGGGTGGGGTTGCAATATATGTTAGTAAAAAGTTCCACGTTGGTTTGTAAACATCCGTCTAGCAGTGTAATTGAATACTTGTTTGTAGAAATTAGATGTCGAAGAAATGCCGATAAACTGTGTATTGGGTGTATATACCGACCTAATTGCCGAATTAACTATGAGCAGTTTTTAAATATTTTCCCAGACGTGTCATTAAATTATTCAGACGTAATTATAACAGGAGATTTTAATAGCGACATTCTAAGGGAGTCCCACCTCGCAGAGAACATGAAATCGCTGGGCATGAAATTAGTAAATTCCGTATCCCCAACACATTTTACCAAAACTCGGAACACGCTCTTAGACCTATTTTTGTGTCTGACACAGACAGAATAGCTAAATATGACCAACTTATTGTACCGTCCTTTTCAAAACATGACCTAATATTCTTGACCTATGCACTTGACCTACAATACCTTGACCATGCAATAGTTTTTAGGGATTTTAGAAGTATCAATTATGACCTTTTGGACTTAGCCTTCAACTCGTGCAATTGGAATAACATATATTCCCTTTCCGAAGTAGACGAACAAGTAAACGTTTTACAAGACAATATTTGTTATTTATATAACTGTCTTGTACCTGTCCGTCAAAAAGTTATTCGTCCTTCTGAAAAACCCTGGTTCCATAAAAGCATACAAGACGCAATATTACAGCGTGACGGAGCGTATAATAAGTGGAAAAGATACAGGACACCTCAAGCCTACGCGATGTTTAAGGCATTGAGACAAACAGTGACCAAACTTTCTCATACCGCCAAGAAAAATTTCTATTCCCGTAAATTTAATAAAGCTTCAACTACTCAGACATGGAAAATAATCAAAAACCTTGGAATATGCAAATCCAAACCCCAAACTGAGCAAGACATAGATGTTAATGATTTAAATAAAAAGTTCTTAAACTGCCCAGTACCTGAAATCACTAAAAATAATTACCTGACCCCACAATTTGTACCTGGATTAGGCTGTGATATTAGGTTTAGGTTTATGTGTGTTAACCAGTGTGATGTCCTTCAAAGTATACTTAGAATTAAGAGTAACGCTACTGGGCTCGACAACATAAACCCAAAGTTTATAAAAATATTGCTGCCAAAAATCCTCCCGTACATAACGCATACTTTCAATACTGCATTGACAACCTCCACATTTCCGGATTGTTGGAAAACGGCTAAAATAATTCCGATTCCAAAATCAAACAATGATTATAGGCCCATCTCCATTTTACCCTACCTTTCAAAAGTATTTGAGAATTTAATGGCTGATGAAATTAATAAGTTCATGTTTGACAATGCAATGCTAAACAATAGTCAGTCAGGTTTTAGGAAAAACAGAAGCTGTACCTCAGCTATTTTAAAAATTGCAGATGATATAAGGGAACAAATAGACGACAATAATATTACACTCTTAGTTTTACTGGACTATAGTAAAGCCTTCGATACTGTAAACCATAATGTCCTTTGTGCCAAGTTACGTAACATGTTCATGTTTTCTAAAGCTTCCACCAAACTTGTGTCTTCGTACCTACAAACCATTAAGAAATCATGTCTCGGAATTCTCACAAAAAATATTTTATGTCGACCTTAATGAATGGATAAAGATGCGTAACTTAATTTATCTCCATAAAATTATTTTTGAAAAATAACCTTTGTATCTATTTGAAAAACTCCAATTTACAGCCTCTAAAAGAGCTAACAACCTAACTTGCATAAGACCTAGATCATTGACAGCCGAGAGACAATTTTTAATAAATGCTATTCGATCATGGAATCAGCTCCCCAGCCAGATAAAGAATATTAGCAGTGCAATGCAATTTAAAACAAAGTTACTCTCACATCTTAAAAACACTGTTAGGTAAATAAAAGTAAAATTAGAAAGCGACTTAGGTTACATTAGTTTTAAGTCATATAATAAGTAAATATTTGCACCTATTTGTGACTAGCGCATTAATTTATAAGTTTCAAACTTGTAGCGTTAGGATGACACACAATAATAAAAATACAAAAATACAAATACAACGAATACAAGAAAACTAGCCAAAAACAAGAGGGAACGCTATAGTCGGGTGCCCCGACTATCAGATACCCGTTACTCAGCTAAAGGGAGTGCGAGGGAGATGGAGATAAAAACTTTAATCGGACATAACTTTTTAACGAATGGTCCGAATTGAAAAATTTCTTCTACATTTCCATAGGTATTGATAAACAGAATAAAACTGCATTTTTACTTTTCCGAAATCGTTAAAGGTGTGGGCGCCAGACACCTTTCAAAAAATGGTTTAGGGCGATTGTGGGCGTTAGAGGAGGCGTGACACCTTTTTGAAACAAACTTGCGCTGCGTAGGAACTCCAAGAATCTGCATGCAAAATGCCAATCCTCTAGCTTTTATAGTTTCCGAGATCTCAGCGTTCATACGGACGGACAGACAGACGGACATGGCTAGTTCGACTCGGCTAGTGATCCTGATCAAGAATATATATACTTCATAGGGTCGGAAAAGCTTCCTTCTCCCTGTTACATACTGTTGCACGAATACAATATACCCTTTTACTCTACAAGTAACGGGTATAAATATAAAAACATACAGCTGCGGTCAAAATCGTAGTGGTGTTGGCGCCCTGTGTGTTTATAAGTTTGTTTTTAGTTGAAAAGGCTGTAAGACCCACACAAATTTCGAATTGTCTGTTACTGGATGCATGGTGTATTTTAGAATCTGTGCAACACTTTTCCAATTATCTTGTAGTGGTTACGAAAATTCCCAGCGGGAAAAAGCATGGGGTTTCTCACATAAGCGGAAGACACAAAACCTTATTCACCCCTGACATTTTATCACTTTCTGGTTGCGAAATACACGGTGCTGACACAAAAAGTAAGGGGTGAATGAGGTTTTTAGATGGTTTTCGAGAGGAATTTGCATTTTCCCTACACCATGGCCCGCTAAAAGAAACAGGATTTCCAACGTTTTCTGCTAAAATATACAGGACTTCTAACACTCTTAAAAACACCTTCCCAATTCCTGGTGGGTTCCTACATTTCTTTGCACCAATGTAGAGAAGCTGTGTATATTTTTTTGAGTACATTGAAACAAAAAAACAAGAAAAATCGTTTAAGGCGATTGGGCGTTAGAGGGAACGTGGTTCTCGGATGAAAAAAACTTGCGCTGCGTAGGAAGCCAAAGAATATATGTGGGTATTCCCAACTTTCTAGCTTTTATAGTTTCCGAGATCTCAGCGTTCATACGAACGGACAGACGGACATGGCTATATCGACTCGGCTTGTGATCCTGATCAAGAATATATATACTTTATAGGGTCGGAAACGCTTCCTTCTCCCAGTTACATAATTTTGGACGAATACAATATACCCATTTACTCTACGAGTGACGGGTATAACAATTAGCTTAACTAAAAAATTATGAACAATGGTTTTCTAGTAATAAGCAAGAGAGAACGCTATAGTCGGGTGCCCCGACCATCAGATACCCGTTACTCAGCTAAAGGGAGTGTGAGGGAGATATAAAGTTTAGGGCCGTTTTCTCGTCCGTCCTGCAAAGTAAAATTTAGCTAATAGAAGGATAAATTTATCTAGGTGGCAAATCGGTTTTGGTTTTCTCGTCCGTCATTTAAAACTCCAAGTAAAAGGCGCACTAATTTGAGACTAGGTGGCAACCCCACAATAGAATACTTACCTAACTGTCAAAAATTAGTCGAAAAACTATCGAAAAATACCATGAAACAGTCATACTAACAGCTGATGATATAAACAGCATTTCAAACTAATAAAAAAACCAATGTAGGCAGAAAAAAAGTTTCGCGGTAAAAATTACACCGATGAACAGGAGACAATTCTTGTAGAACTGGTGTCTCCGGAATCGCCTCCGGGAGATTGAATTCTTACATGCGTGCAATATATGGCTCCTATGATCGGAAACTTGGCTATTTTATAAAAATCAACAACATTTTCTTGAAGATCCTCAATAAGCGGGAACTTAATAAATTGTTTTGATAAAGACGCTATAGCAAAAGAAACCTCCCTAACAACTCGACTGGCTGTGGCCACGCTAACACCACAAAAATCGCCTACAGTTATAAGAAAATTAAAAGCTTAACCCATGGCTGTATTGTCGTGTTCCTGTAATAATGGTTTTTGATTATATGAAATTAGTTAAATCAAATGAATGCACTTACTTCTTTACTTTAGATTCAAGTCGCAAAACAATTTTTTCCAAAACAAAAAGAGCCGTGCTTTTACACAAGCGAAACCTTTTAACAAATTCTTCATCACTGTAATGTTCGAAGTAATTTCTTTGGTCTTGATATCTGCGCCGAACATAAGGACGAGTAAACCATTTTTTGTTTATCGCTCCGTTGTCCCGGCAGGCAAATTAAAGTACGGACGAGAAAACGGCCCTAAGTCCAGAAAAAAAGTTGTCCTACAATTTATAATTGTATTTTTAAAACAACAAAATACATGAAGAAAACAAAAAGTTTTGTTACTATATTAATTGTGGTATTACTATTCAATGACCCAAAAAATAAAACAACAAAATACGTGCAAACAAATAAAATAGTTTTGCTACGATATTAATTGACACGTTAAACAACAAAATACATGAAAATTTCGAAAATAGGTTTTTTACTATTCTAATTGTTAAATACTATTCAATTACCCAAAAAACAATAAAAACAACCAAATACATGAAAAATGCAGAAAATAGTAGACTACTATTTTTCTATGTAGATTTTACATAGTTTTTTGTGTGTAAGAAGCCGATTCGTAACGATCGAAGTGATGATTAAATCCAATCAAATAAAAACACCTCTTATCGAGGTAAAAAACTAGTAACGATCGCAACTTCAACATACAAAAGTTCTGATATCAACATTTGTGACGAAAAACTATTACACTCGTCATTAAATACACTTTCTAACCGTTTCTGATTCGGTCCGCCCTAGCAAACTATTCCAGCCTTTTTCCCTTTACATGCATTTTCTATTGCAGCGTGCCGAATGAGAAAATATTAGAAAGTGTATTTAATGATGAGTGTATTAATTTTTCGTCACAAATGTTGATATCAGAACTTTTGTATTTAGACAAATTACGTTCAAAAGACGTTTATAGTATTTCAAAAAACAAGGTATAGTGCAAGTCTGTAGCCTTAGTAGTACAAAAGTAACGGCCTTACAACATTTTGCTATTTATAGCCGTTTTCTCGCTAAACTAGTTAGTTTTTCCAAAAGTGGTAAAACTTGTGGGGGACTACCTTACGAGTTCCGACTACATGTCAGCGTCTCTCGGTGAATACCAAAACAGCTGATCTGCGCAGGCTTCACCGGGAATGGTACTTATCGTTAGAAAAAGCTTTATCCTAAGATCTCATCCCTAGCTCTCTCTCTTCGGAACGAGCCTCGACGAGTAACGCAACTTGCTAATATTCATAATCAATATAATCAAGCACCATCAGTGAATAAAAGATTACTGTGATACAGAACTCCCACAAACTAAAGTTTCTTATATCGATTTGTTTCACACAAAATAAAATTTTCAAGACTTTAAAACAAGGTTTTGGGACAGACAGACAAACTGACAAACAGAATGAAATTTTAATTTTGGGAAGAAGAAGAAAATCATCTTGTGCTCACTCTCCTTGTGCGCTTCGTTAGTACATGAACTCCCGTCCATAGTGATAAGTGGAGACTGGCGGCGAGGCTAATTTTCAAGGAATTTAAATTAAATATGAAAGTTAGTCTTGTACCTTGAAAATGTCTAATAAGAATTTGTTCTCGTCAAATTGGTTTTTGAGCATTCAAGTAAGCATGAAGTGTTTTCAATACTAATCTGAAACGGGTTGCACTTTTCATCGCTCAAGTACACCCAAACGCGCATTTTTATGAGAAAAAGTTTTATATAGTAAAAGTTGAGGAATCTCAAGGGCTATATAGATTCAAATTTAAAAAGAAATCGTTAGAGCCGTTTTGAAGAAAAGAGCCAAAAACTGATTTAAAAAACAACTTTTATCCATAAATTTTAAACTATTGCATTAAGCTAATTTTACTTAAGGCAACGTTTTCAACGAGGTATAGCACGAGTCGGTAGCTTTAGACGTTTAGAAACTATAAGCCTTAAAAAAAAAGCTTTTCGATCAGAAACCAAATCAGTCCCAGAGGCATTGCATTCATTGCGGCTCAACTGAGCATATGAGAACCGAATGTGAAGAGGAGACGAAATGCTTTAATTCTACGGATGTGGGCATACTTTAAGGAATTGTCCAGGTGAAAAGCCAATTACACAGGTCGACAAAATGGACTTTATTAAAAGGTGCAGGCCTATTGGCATTAAAATATGTTAATATAGACGTATATAAGCATATCTGCATACTTAGTTTTCGCGTTTAACGGGTGGTATTTGTGCAATCGCGGTTTGAAAAATGTAGCAACATTTAATTTTTTGATTTGAGATATCTTCAAGGGTCTGTGCTCAGCTGTAATGAAACCTATGCCAAAAAATTGCTTAGATGCTCTTCTTCATAATTGCATTTAAGGTTCCATAATAATATGAGTCAATCAAAGCCTATGAGCCATTGAAGTAATTTGTTCACCTCTATTCCCAACCAACTTGATGCGGTGAACAGGCTTAAAAAAATACAAGGAAAAATGTGTGCCCTAAAATATTTGACAGGAATCTAGAGGCGTCTTTTCCCTGAGGTACAGCAGTTCGGATGCTTCTGACTGTTGACCCTTCGCCTCTGACTTCAACCATGAAGTTACGCTCTTTTAGGTACAATTTTAAGAGGAGATATTGCCCAGTTGGGAAGAGAGATTTTAGCTTGGAAAGCAAGCCATCGTGCCATACTCGATCCTTAACGTCAAGAAAGATGGCCGAATTGTACTGCTTGTTTTCGAAGGCATCGATGATGTGCTGGGTTACCCAATTGGCTTGTATGGGGGTACCGTAGTGACTTCTAAAGCCAAACTGGTGGTCTGGAATGCCATCTTGAGCGCTTCTTACTGCCATCATTCTGCTAAGAAATATTCTCTCGAGTATTTTAGAGAATGTGGTCAGCAGACTTATTGGTCTGTAGGACGCAACAAGGTTCCCCTTGGTATCACTGATATTACAGCACACTTTCATTGGGTGCGGAAGTGGTGGATAGGTAGCATGGAGTTAAAGAGGAGAACTATGAGCAGAATGCCTTTCTTGGGTAACGCCTTTGCAATCCTGTCAATTCCGTCGAATCCTGGAGTTTTACAGCGATGCAGCTTGCGAATTTGAAGACAAACCTCTTACGGGCTCACATGACGAATTGGTTAAATAGCTGGGGACGGAGCATTCAGGAATGATATTTATTTATTTTATAAGTCATTCCAACGCTACAAGCTTCCAGCTTATTATTAATGCGCTAGTCACAAAACTCAATTAAGGTAAACATATTTCAACTTATTATCTAATACAGTACTTTTATTTAATATTTAATATTTAGGTCGCTTTAAACTGATTTTGATTATTATGAAACAATTATAGAAAAATATTGCGTTGCGCTTCTTATATTTTTGATGCTTTTGAAAAAATGTCTTTCTTATAGCAGCGACCTGAAGATATATTGTTTACCCTTCGAGTTTTTGCAAATTGTAATTTTTCGTATAGGTAGGATGGTTCTTTAGAAATAATAATTGTATGTAGGAGAAGTAATACTCTAAGTTTTATCCAATCTATTTAGTTTAGGTCAACAATTTTTTATGTAAAGTTAAAAGCATGGTCCGCCCTGCGTAAATCAAACAAATCAGACAAAACAAGAGAGAACGCTATAGTCGGGTGCCCCGATTATCAGATACCCGTTACTCAGCTAAAGGGAGTGCGAGGGAGATGGAGATATACAACTTTGATAGAGCGTAACTTTTTAACGAATCCGATTTGGAAAATTTCTTCTACATTTCGATAGGTATTAATAAACACAATAAAACTGAATTTTTACTTTTACGAAATCTTTAAAGGTGTGGGCGCCAGACACCTTTCAAAAAATGGATTAGGGCGATTGAGGGCGTTAGAGCGGGCGTGGCACATTTTTGAAATAAACTTGCGCTGCGTGGGAACTCCAAGAATATGCATGCAAAATGCCAATCCTCTAGCTTTTATAGTTTCCGAGATCTCAGCGTTCATACGGACGGACAGACAGACAGACGGACAGACGGACGGACGGACAACGCTAGATCGATTTGGCTAGTGATCCTGATCAAGAATATATATACTTTATGGGGTCAAAGAGAAGAAGTAACGTATTTGATTGCTTACAGATCAATCCAAAACAAATTTTAACTTAAATTGCCCCTTTCCCCTCCTCTTTCCACACAGCACTTCCCCCTCCCCCTCATCAGTTTTCTTCGCTGTTGCTCTCTCGGCCGTCGCTCTCGTGGCATCCGCTCTCTGGGTTTCGCTCTCTCGGCAGGCTCCCACAAAATGAGACGCAATAACTTAGAAAATCTAAACATATTCTTTAAAAATACTAAAAAAAATGTTAAAACCTTGAAAAATGAAACTTAAGCATTTGGGCCATAGAATAACTAATGATGAAAAAATCATCTTGATCGGACAAGCGGTTTGGATTTTTTAAATCGAAAAGTTAACTTTAAATGTAGCCCCCAAATTATAGGGGATATCGAAATTTAATTTAGAAATCTAATTAGGCCTTTTCAATACCTAAAAGTCGGCAAATTCCAAATTTCAAAATTTCAACCACTTTAGAAGTTAAGCAATCAAATAGACCAAATTTTGAGCTTCCAAATATTAATGTTGGAGCTGATTGGGGCCACTGGGTCGGATCTTAGTGGGCGTTTAGATCCCCAATGGAATACTGTGCAAAAATTTGGCTGTTCTAGCTTATACGGTTTGGGCTGTAGTCGTACTCCCTTAAAAATCGGTCTTTCATTTTATAATCTTTAGAGATATAACATTTACGCACGAATTTACAAACACATATCTCAATTCTTCAATTTTTTTAGTCAGACTTTGCGCATCAATATGACAGATTTTAAGGCCGGTTCTCTGTTTCGTAAGAACTCTTAATAAGGCAAATGTATTTGATTGTTGTGTGTCCAATTGATCACCCATTTTGTTTAAATGTGATTATCAATAAGAAGCGGACGCACTTAATATAAATAATTATTATTATTATTATTACCCATGCAACGGAGAAAATTTTAAAATTTTAAGCGGCTGGCCCTACTCTTAAATCTAACAAAATGTATCTTAATTGAACATATACTATTATTAAAAGAAGTGTATTTACTCGCGAAATGAGAGCATTCTCTCCTACACCCAGCTTTAGAAATACTTCTCCGCGCCGAGTTTAAACAATTCATATTTTGGTTTTTTCAGCTGTTCATTTAGGTATATAAATGCAGGCGAGTCAAGGCCTATAAGCTTTAAGCTCAATTGCGATTTTGTAGTCCGCCGGTATGACCCAATTACTCGTAGTAATAATGCCTTTTCGCGCACGTGATTCATTCTAATAATAATTACCGGATCCACTATAGAGTTGGCCGCTTGGCGGGTACGTAGTCGGAAAATCGATCTAATTTTCGGTGATGGTGTAATGTTAAGTGAAAAACAGAGCTTATGGAAAAGTGCTTTGAAGAACCCCATGCCATCGTAGATCGCAAGCAATCTCTGCTTCTTCCTGTGCAGCGCAATTGGCAGCGAGCTTGGCTTCCAGATCGCAGACCTGCTGCCTGAGCGGAGCCACCTCTTGTGCTGAATAGTTAGTTGCAAGTTTTGCCTCCAGATCGCGAACTCGCTGCTTATGTGGGGCAACATCATTTTCCAGCATTTTAGCTTCCAAGCTCGTAAGAAGACGTTCGTGGAGTTCATTACAGAGGCCCCCCTTAGTTCCAATAGGCGCTTGTCGATCTCCTGTAGCAGCGAGCGCAAAGAAAACACAACCGACTCCTTTGGCAGTATGGCCATCATTATTAATATATTGTGTCTTCGACGTCTTCAGACCTAGCTAGGCTTAATGGCCGAAAGTGCTCCTCTAGCTCATCAGCAAACGCCATCGAAATCAAAGTGTCTGATCTGCACCATGTGTTGTCAGCACGCTTAATTGGGATTCGACGAATGGATTGTCTTTTTATTTTCCTTGTTGCTCTGCAGAGGTTGAATCCATATGGTTTTGTGCGATCAGCATTGCGGAGCAATTCGGCAAAGTATTCGCTCTTCGTTTTGTGCAGGAGCTTTTTTAGAACGTCTCGGCTCGACGATATTCTTATTTGTCGGCAAGATCACGTGTACGCATAAATCCTCGACGCAATGCCCTTTTTAACCTTGCCAGATCCAGGACCTCAGGTTTTAAAATTAACGGGTATAAAAATGACATTTAGCAAACTGTCACTTACTATGATACGCAGATTACCAACTGAGTCAAAATCTCCCAAGTGGGTCACCTCTGTTTCGAAGATCCGATTTTCCTGTTCACAACGACAAAAAAAACTTATTTTAAACGGTTTTGCAAAATTTTGAGTTCCACCGGAGTTATAGCGGTCACAAATTGGCACTTTTGACACTTTTTCGAAAAAGTTCCCATCACTCTTTATACCCGTTACTCGTAGAGTAAAAGGGTATATTGTATTCGTGCAAAAGTATGTAACAGGGAGAAGGAAGCTTTTCCGACCCTATAAAGTACATATATTCTCGATCAGGATCACTAGCCGAGTCGAACTAGCCATGTCCGTCTGTCCGTCTGTCTTTCCGTCTGTATGAACGCTGAGATCTCGGAAACTATAAAAGCTAGAGGATTGGCATTTTGCATGCAGATTCTTGGAGTTCCTACGCAGCGCAAGTTTGTTTCAAAAAGGTTTTTTGCTATACGAATTTTTCGGTGGATGCACAGCGGTTTCCCATACAAAAACCGCTTGCTCGTGAAAATTGGCTGGTCAACACATGCCGTTACGAGCGTAGCGTCAGCCGACTGCAGCTGTCAATGAGGGACTTTTTGTCGTTTTGTATGGAAAACCTCTGTGACCTTACCGACAAATTGAAATTGCGAAAAACGTTTGTCCGATACCCAATTTTTGTTTTTGGATTTAATTTATAATGAATCAAACTTCAATTTTAAATGGTTTTGAACTCTGTAGCTGATGAAAAACACTGGAAAAATACACTGAAAAAAAGTATTATTTATTTTATAGAAAAATAATTTAAAAAAAATTTGTATATTTTTTTATGAAAAGCTAATACAATTCTTGACCGATTAGCGAAAACATCATAAAGATATCATTTACCGTTCCCAAAATATACAAAAAAGAGTGATGGGACCTTTTTCGAAAAAGTCCAAAAATGCCAATTTGTTACCGCTATAACTCCGGTAAAACTCAAAATTTTGCAAAACCGTTCAAATAAAGTTTTTTTTGTCGTTGTGAACAGGAAATGTCAATTTTTTCGATGAAAATCGGACCTTTGAAACAGGGGTGGCCCACTTGGGAGATTTTGACTCAACTGCGTTGATTTGAGAATAAACACAGCAAACAGTGAAACAGAAGAAAGACGATTCGATAACTAGTTTTTAAGATATTATTTTTTAAAGTGGGCTAATTAGACAAAAATTCCATGTTTCTTTTACAACCATTAATTGGTAGTTATGGATAGGGATAAACAGTTGAAATTGTGGATCAATTTAGTGTCGAATGATGGGCCTTCCCATTTTCTAGGCCCACATAAATAATTTGATCTATTGCACGTTTTTCTGTCAAAGGCGCCAATGTGCAACGCTTACATTCTTATCTACTTTACATTGTATACTTTACAATTTTATCTACTGGCGATTCAAAGCGAATAAGACTTTATAGCAGCCCTCGAGGTAAGTTCATGTTACATAGTGTAATTGTTAAACCTTTAAAATTAGTTTTTACAGCAGCCGTCGGACATTGGCGCCTTGAGCCAAAAAAGTGCAATAATCAAATTGTCAACTTTGGCCTAGGAATATGTAACGCCTTTACCTCAAAGTTGACCAATTTTTTACTCTGTAAAAAATTCAGTTTTTAGGTAACTTATTTCACTTCCGGGTAGTATTTGGCTGAAACGTGACTTTTATTTTATAAAAATACTAGCTATACCCGAAGCGACTTCGTTCGCTTAAAATTATTTTGGAGTTTGAGGGACCTAAATTTCGCAATAACATTTCGGGTGCTCCAATCCTAAGAGACGGATTATGCTGTGGAATCCTTGCTAGATTCAAAGAGTTTAAAAATTCAACAGGGTAATAAACCGCATTGTCAACATCAGGGACAGAGTCGACCGATTTATAGGAGACTTCTTAACCATCAAATGAGTTTAGCAATAATGTATTGGTACCGGTTGCTCTTTTATTTTTCTTCACATTTCATGATGTGTTAGAAAAACAAAGAACCGTTTTTTGGCTTGTTTTTTGTCCAAATAGGTCGTAAAATGGGGATATACGATTAAAGAAAAACTTCAAAGTTTCTGGTTTTAAAATGAACTCAAAACAAGAAAGGAAGCTAGCTTCGGCCAGCCGAAGCTTATATACCCTTGCAGATCATTCCTATTTATTTACAAAAGCGGTAAATTTAAATTAACTTGCGCTTATGTTACAACAATCCAAATTTTAGCTGCTTTCGTATTCCTTTGGAATTAATTTTTTGATCCTTCCTATGGCAGCTATATAATATAGCCGTCCGAATTTTTTATAAATTTAATACGAAATTTTGAAATGTTAATGAAAAGCCATACCCAGAGGAGAAGAGAATGTAATAAAAGGCAACAAAGATATAATTTTTTTCCTATTAATTTCCATTTAATTTTCCGACCGTTCCTATGGCAGCTGTATGATATAGTCATCCGATATTTAAGAAATTTTATTCGAAATTCAGAAATATTTAAAAAATAGTATTCCCAAAAGTAGAAGGTAATATTTCAAAAAACACCAAATCTAGAATTTTGTTTTTTTTTTTTTTTTTATCCTTTCTATGGGAGCAATAAGATATAGTTGTCCGATCCGGTCGGTTCCGACATATATACTACCTGCAATAGGAAGAAGACTTTTGGGAAAGTTTGAGCCCGATAGCTTTAAAACTGAGAGACTAGTTTGCGTAGAAACAGACGGACAGACGGACGGACGGACGGACGGACAGATGGACGGACAGACGGACGGACAGACGGACGGACAGACGGACGGACAGACGGACGGACAGACGGACGGACAGACGGACATGGCTAGATCGACTCGTCTAGTGATGCTGATCAATAATATTAATACTTTATGGGGTCGGAAACGTCTCCTTCACTGCGTTTTAAATTTATGACTCAAATCATTATACCCTCTGCAAGGGTATACAAATTTTCGAAAGAACCGTTTAGGAGATATTTGAAATAGCTAGATTTTTGACCACTTGTTTTATTAAATGTAACAGTTCTCTAAAAGCAATAGTCCAAAAATTTTGTAACTGACTCCATTCGAAAAGAAATAGGTGCACCTTTCAGAAAAGGTGTGGCACTATGTTTAATTTTTTTAATTTTTAAACCCTTGCAGAGGGTGTTATAATTTCAGTCAGAAGTTTGCAACGCAGTGAAGGAGATGTTTGAGTAGACGAGTCGATCTAGCCATGTCCGCCTGTCCGTCTGTTTCAACGCAAACTAGTCTCTCAGTTTTAAAGGTATCGTGCTCAAACTTTCCCAAAAGTCTTCTTTATACATACATATATGTATATGTCAGAACCGGCCGGATCGGACAACTATATCATCTAGCTCCCATAGGAAAAAATCTAGCTTCGGTGTTTTTTAAAATATAAGAAGAACTCTTGGGAACATTCTTTTTTAAATATTTCTGAATTTCGAATTCATTTTTTTTAAAGTCGGATTACTATATCATATAGCTGCCATAGGAACGGTCAGAAAATTAAATGGAAATTAATAGGACAAAAATTATATCTTTGTTGATGAAATGATCTGCAAGGGTATATTCGCTTCGGCTGGCCTTTCTTGTTTGCTTTTTTCTTTAATAGCTAGTTTTCATAAAATTTTTAAAAATATAAATAAATTTATTTAAATTATTTAGAGTATGCCGATCTAAGGGGACGATAGTCCCAAAAAGTTAAGGCCAAATATTTGCAAATCTAGTGTACGTTCTAGTTTAGTAAAATGACTCAAAGTCATTATAAGTCAGCAGTGGTCCCAAAAATGTTTTTCAAGGGAAGTCGCTTGATTTCGCGATTTTAAATTTCGAAAACGAGTAAAATAGTGTTATTTCTTGTTGTACACTTGATTAAAAAACATTGAAAATATTTAAAAAAAAATTCAAGTAACAAAAACTTTTTGTTTGAACCTACTAATAAAGAAAACGATTTTGCTTTAGCATCTTTGCATTTTGCAGGGAAAGCAACAGAAGTGCTCTTCGTCGCTCTCCGGTGCTCGTATTGCTGCTCTCTTCTTACACGTTGCGGTGCACTATGGGGTAAAAGTCCACTTTTACTGGCATTAATTATTACTTAAAAACTACGTAACATTTCGAAGTTTTGTTTTTGGAATTTGGTTTATAATATCTAAAGAATTTCTTTCTGAAAAAGCGGGCATGGTCGCGCCTTTTTTTAGAAAAAAAACAACTTTTTTTTCAGAATATGCATAAGAAAAAAAATTTGTTCTTCAATTGTTCTAAAGAAAAGAAGAAACTTGATACAAAAAAAATATTTGAATTGCCAAACATTTTTTTTTAGGTGAAATCGTTTTTTTTTCGTATTACCAATAGAATTCCTTACAAAAATACTAAAACCATTTATAGCAAGCTAAGTATAGTCAAATTATGATGTAAAATTGTTTTAAAGTAAATAATATTTAATAACAAAAATAATTGCATAGTGTTTTTCTAAATATTTATCTATTTTACATTTTCCATACAAAAATACACAAATTGTGCTATTCGCTACTGCATACAAATCAAAGATGAAAAAAGTGAGGTTATCTGAGAAAAATTCAAATTGCTCCAATAGTGCGGAAAAGTGCAGAATGCGACTAGCACCAATGGATTCTGTATTGACAAGGCTACAACATAGACTTGGTCGCAATTCAAAATAATCTAAAACTCTTTTTCAAAACTCTGTCCAAAGTTAAAAATTATTTCCAAGTAACCAGCTCAATATGCATTTGTAAAATGACAAAATAATAGTATAAGCACGCACAATTTGAACAAATTATTACATTAAGCATATAGTCCAAACCTGTGATAGCCATGTTCTTGCATTGTTTTGTTTACTTATTGTGTTTTACATAAATAAATGAATTTCAAAGATCACGACCAAAAATGTGCAAACCCAGCGTACATGCACTTGTAAGCAGCAACTGACTTTGCAGCTGTTATTTTAACAGTGCACTGTTATATATTAACATTTTAAGTATAGGGCATAACAGTTTAATGTTTTCTTAGTAAGTTTTTATTCATTTTGTTCCAATTGGAACACTTAGAAAATGACTCAATGCCAGTAAAAGTGGACTTTTACCGCATAGTGCGGTGTTGTTGTTTGATGCAAAGTTGCTAAAGTAAAATCGCTTTCTTTACTAGTAGGTCTTGCAGTTACAAAAAATTTTTTTAACCACTTCGTGAAGAATTGATGAAGCAATATGGGGATAATTTTTTTTATTTGGAAACCGCGTGTATTTTGGCGTTTTTTAGTTTTAAATTCTCTTAATAAATACTTAATTTTAAATTTAACCATTTTTTAAAATATTTTTCTGAAAAATATTAAGATATCCCAGAAAGATGCATACCAAATATTAAAATAACTCAAATGAGTCTCAAGTGCTGCATACATTTCAAATCGGAGATGAATTCTAAAAATACTTTTAAAAAATAAACAGTAAGAGATTAAAAAAAACAAAAACGGGTCGTTATATTTTAATCCGGTATCAAAAAAAAAGTTTCAATCACTTCTGAGTCTTGAGCCTAATTTGCCTGTCACGTTTCACATGAAATGAGCCAGTTTCCTTTTTTGTTTTTTCTGAGTATACTGATCCAAAAAAATGAAAATGAAATAAAAATTTTTAACCAATTAATTTTGTAGGAGCTAGGTGCCGCCACTTTGTTGAATCGAAAAATGGCGTCCACATTATTAAAGCTAGAGAGAGACACCATTAGTTAATATGTTGTTTTTTTATATTTATAAGATTATTTTTGTAATAAACAAATTTAAATGATTTTAAGTTGTTAAAATATTCTTACTTATGGTTTAGTAGGCGATACGCGCCTACGTATGAAGCTAAGCATTATCTTTATTTTAAGGAACTCAATGTAAACAGCTTTTTTGCAGAAATGCGTTGAAGCTCTCAAAGCGTAAATATAGCTGAACCCTTCTTTCAGCTGAAATACGAATAAGGAAGGTTAAAACAGTAACACACTAGTCTTTTATAAAGCTTGGTTGGAATCTATGTGGCTCTCTTAAAAGCTCCGAAATCATCTCAACTTCTCTGAAATCATTCACCGTGCTGCCGACGAATGTAATGCCGTTAGTCAGTACAGCATCATATGTACCAACAAACAGAGCCAGGATTTGTAAGGCGCACAAATATTCAGAGTGACTTAAGGCAGTCGAACATTGCCACAATTGTGTCGAATAATACAAGCTATCTCCGAGCGAAGTGGATAATAGGAGTAAAGCATTTATCAAACGCGGAAATCTAACTGATTTTAAGGAAAAAAAGAAACCAAAGTAATGAAATATAAAGTGAAAGATCAATAAACTATGTTATCCTCTTGATTAAAAACATAGTATTGGTTATCAAACATACTAAAAACCAAGCTAAGTCTTGGAATCTTATTCAAAACCATATAACCTGACGTATAAAGGAATAAACTTTAAGTAGCTGCGAGGGTTTAAATGTTATTGATATCAAAATATATGTAACCCAAAAAAACTAAAATTAATTGTGCAACAATTTAGAACACAATACAATTACTGTATTGAGAAAAAAATCGGGTACTGAAACTAAAAACTCCATTAAGTGATTTAAAATTCGTGTTAATTTACCAATTGTGAATAATAAAGAATCGAATTATTACGGATAGCCCAGTCTGCTTTTAAAAATTTATTTGGATTTGGATACTATACCAGGTTTTAAAGGTATGTGGTTATTCCCAGCTGGAATAAATTCTTAAAAAAAATAATTTAAAGGTCGAAAAAATGTTGCAATTTTTTGCATAGGCACGCACTAAAACTAAAATATTATTCTAGTACAAAAATGTAAAAATATATAAAAAGCGTTTTGATAAGAAATGTTTTTATACCCTTGCCGAGGGTATTATAATTTTGGTCAGAAGTTTGTAACGCAGTGACGGAGACATTTCCGAACCCATACAGTACATATATTCTTGATCAGGATCAATAGGGGAGTCGATATAGCCATATCCGTCTAACTCTCTGATTTAGGGATTTTAAAAATATATCAAAATATCTATGATATTTTTATACCCCTGCAGGGGTATTATAATTTCAGTCAGATGTTTGAAACGCAGTGAAGGAGACGTTTCCAACCACATAAAGTACATATATTCTTGATCAGCACCAATAGCCGAGTCCATCTAGCCATGTCCGTCTGTCCGTCCGTCTCTCAGTCTAAAAGCTATCGCGATGAAACTTTCCCAAAAGTCTTCTTTCTATTGCAGGTAGTACATATGTATGTCGGATCGAGCCGGATCGGACCACTATATCTTATGGCTCCCATAGGAATAATCTCAAAATATATATAAAAATACATTGTAACTTTGTAGGAAGAAGGGGTTTTAGTTTTTGACAATTTAATATAAACATTTTTAATAGGCAATAATATATTTGAAATCCCAAAAACAGCACCGATCGAGTGAGGACTAAACTTTGGGTACTTATAACTGCAAGGTTATATAAACTATGGCTTGCCGAAGCAAACTTCCTTTCTTGTTTTTAAAAAATTTATTTATATTTTTTTGGACCGAAATATCGATAATCGATTTTGGTCCTTTCTAATAATTACTCCTGAAAGTTCAGTTTCATTTGAAAGATTGGCCACTGCCATAAAATGCGTGGTTTACCGAGCGAGAATTTTTAAAGTACAGATTTCTATTCCTAGCATTTCATATCATTTTATTTGTAATTTTCATAATATGCCTACTTTAAAAATGGTGATGTATAATTAGATTTAAGTCGACGGCTGTGCCCGAAAATTTGATATACACATATATATATTTTTATGCAATAATCACTAATCTGGTCAGGAAAATTCGAAAAATTCTCCTTAAAAATCGAAAAAATTGCTACTTGGGAATCGAAAAATTGTGATTTCCGGTTTTTTTAAACACCTATAAATTAAAAAAAAACAAGAAAAAACCATTTTTTTTATTCTCAAAATTACATTTTTTAAATCTTTTTCTTTGACAAATTCGTGATTATTGCATCAAAATATATAGAGAATCCAAGCTTTCATTGTAGCATTCTTGTATTAATTAAAAAAGGTGAAACGTGAAAGAAAATATCATCGATATATCGATAATTTAAATTGACATTTTTAAATATCATTAATATTGTTAATATTATCATTAATATTAATATTATCATCGATACGATATTTTTCAAAAATTCGACAACTGTAGTCTGTTTTTATACCGTTTACGTGCTTAGCTTAAGTCTTTAAGTTGAGTTAAACATTGTTATATCCAATACGAATATTCTGAATATATTAAATATTGAAAACAATGGTATTGAGTACCTCTACTACCAGATACTCGTTAGTAAGTCAAAGTCAAAGGGTATACTGTAGTTGTGTATCTGTATTTGTGTTTCTATTCGTATTTGTGTTTCTTAAACATATAGGCTTGTCCGACACATCAACATTTTTATACCCGTTACTCGTAGAGTAAAAGGGTATATTGTAGTCGTGCAAAAGTTAGAAGGATGCATTTCCGACCCTATAAAGTATATATATCTCGATCATGGTCACTAGCAGAGTCGATCTAACCATGTCCGTCTGTCTGTCTGTATAAACGCTGAAATCTCGGAAAGTTTGTTTCAGCCCAGGGCCACTCCTCTCTAACGCCCACAATCGCCTTAAAGATCTCTGGCGCCCACACCTTTACAGATTTCGGAAAAGTAAAAATACAGTATTATTGTATACCTATCAAAATGTAGAAGAAATTTCAAATTGGACCATTCGTTAATGAGTTATGCACGATAAAAGTTTTACATCTCCCTCGCACTTCCTTTAGCTGAGTAACGGGTATCTCATAGTCGGGGCATCCGACTATAACGTTCTCTCTTATTAATAGTTATGGTCGAGTACTTCGACTATCAGATACCCGTAACTCAGCTAGAGTGAGTGGGAGGGAGATATGCTGTCGTTAAAGCTACTGGCGGTATGTAGCGGCTGTTTCCATTTTTGCTCAGATCTTTTTAACGGATTGTTCAATTTTAAAATGTTTTTTAACATTTTGGTAGGTAATAATTTGCCAGTAATTGCAAATACAATTTGGGAAAGGGAGGTCCAAAGGGTGGAATCAATCGTTCAAACGAATAAACAGAACAAAATTGCATTAGCAGTCTTACAAAATCTATAAAGTTGTGGCTGCCAGGCATTTTTATACCATTGCAGAGGGTATTATAATTTCAGTCCAAAGTTTGCAACGCAAACTTACGACCACATAAAGTATATTGGTCATTCCACGTGAAACGTGACAGGTCAATTTGGGTCAAATCTCAGAATCAATCGAAACCTTTTTTTTGATAGAGGATTGAAATATAAGGATCGGTTTTTTTTATACCCTTGCAGAGGGTATTATAATTTCAGTCAGAAGTTTGTAACGCAGTGAAGGAGGCGTTTCCGACCACATAAAGAATATATATTCTTGACCAGCACCAATAGCCGAGTCCATCTAGCCATGTCCGTCTGACCGTCTGACCGTCTGTCCGTTTGTATGCGAACTAGTCTTTCAGTTTTAAAGCTATTGCGATGAAACTTTCGCAAAAGTCTTATTTCTATTGCAGGTAGTACATATGTCGGAGCGAGCCGAATATGACCACTATATCTTAAGGCTACCATAGGAATAATCAAACAAATATAAGAAAATTCATTGTAACTTTGTAGGAAGTAGGAGTTTTGATTTTTGACAACTTAAAAACAAAATGTTAAATAGGCACGCAGAATCTGAAATCCCTGGAATTGCACTGATAGAGTGAGCATTAAACTACAGGTATTTACTTTATCTGCAAGGGTATATAAGCTTCGGCTGGCCGAAGCTAACTTCCCTTTTTGTTTTTTTTTTAACTCTTACCGTTTTTTTTTAAATCTTTTTGTAAATATGGTCCGATTTTTCAGTTATGCAGCACTTCAGACTCGTTTGAGTTATTTTAATATTTGGTATGCAACTTTATGGGATATCTAAAAATCATTCAGAAAAATATTTTTAAAAATTTTTAAATTTAAAATTAAGTATTTTTTAATTTTATTTTTTTGTACGACGGAATACACTCGATTTCCAAAAAAAATAATTATCCTCATCAATTATTCACGGGGTGGGTAAAAAAAATTGTTGTATTTGCAATGTTTACTAATTAAGATCGAATTATAAGTCCAGAAAGCCAGTACCAAAAATGCAATCAAAGTGTCAAAACAGCTGTTCGCCAAGCCTTCGTCACAGCTCACACTATATCCGTCCTCTTCTAACTGGCCCGCGCAAATAATAGCCATAGAATGAACTTTTTTCTGAATTTTAGAATATTTTCTAACCGCATGTCTTCTTCATTTTTCTTTCGAAGAAGGAATAAGAAACATAAAAGAGATAAAAAAAAAGTCTTTCTAAAATCGATGGCGATTTCCTAATTATACTTTTCTGTTTTCAAGAAATAATTTTTTTTAATTTAAAAAAATTCTTTTAATATAGACAAATTGACTGTGTTTTGTATAACGACTTTCTAGATTCTAGAAAAGGCTGAAAAACATCGCCATTAAATTAAGAAAATTTTTGGAGAGCCAACTAGAAACAATCACCATTAATTTAAGAAAAAAATCATTTTTCTAAATTTAAGAAAAGTTTTTCATAAAATTCTGTTTCTATGGTCTTTTTCTTAGATTCAAGAAAACAATTTCTTAAATTCAGAAAATTTTCTAAAATTAAGAAAAAAGTTCATTCTATGGCGATTTTCTAAAATTTGGGAAAAAAAATTGTTTGAGTGTATGTAGACTTGCTATTTCCCTCATTGTACCTGCAATAACATAAGAACGAGTAAACAAATTTTCATTTATAGCCCGGACGTCCCGCCGCAAATTCAAGTTTGAGTGATAAGTTTATTGCTCATTAAATTATTTGAAGTTTAATAATGTCGTTTGCCTGCCTCGGATGTTCTCCTGAGGCACGTAAATCACTTTCTTGTATTCTCTTTTTATTTCCTTGGATCCAATTTCTTGGTATTATGGCTGGTATTAAATATTTTAAGCGTTATATTCCTAAAATCACTTAATTCTTTGTTCAGCTATAGCCGGTATGACCTTCTGTTTAAAATAAGAGACTTTTAAAGTTGTTTGTTAGAATATTGGTGAGGTACCTTACGTCTTTCTGCCCTTATCCTCAAGCTTAGACTAAGAAATCTTTTGCATGCCTTAGCTAAGCAAGACAAAGGTTGGTGTGCTATTTTTGTTACTAGTACGATCATCAAAAATGACAACGGTTGGTGTACTACCTTAATAAGATATGGTGACGTTACGATAGATTATATTTTCATAAAGAGACTTTCATCTGTTTCCGAGTTGCTTCAGAGCGTGTGCCTTGCATTGGCATTGCATCCGAGCGCCATCTTGTTGTTTCATGCCCACTACATAAACTTCATGAATGCTTTTACTAGAGCCATTTCGCCGTATTACATATATTACATACATATATATTACGTATATGCATGCCGAGTTTTTCCACTGCTACACCCAGAAAAATTGAGAACGAAAAAAACCAACATCGACCCGTCTGGATTTTAGTATTTCTCTTCTCACTTTTTCTTCTTGATATTAAGAAGAAATATTTATTATATAGAGAAGTTTTTAGCTAACTCGAGGTCATGACGGCTTAGACTTGTTAGAATTTCAAGACGTCGGCATTATATATATTTATATTTTATTCATATTTAATTCAAATTAGGATTTAGTTAATCTAACACACACATAAAGGGCTAAATAAGAGTATAAACCTAGAACCCAAGAGAAGAAAAGTAATACATGTGATGTTTGACTAGCGTACACTCATAGAAATTTTCCGGTAAAATCGCCCTAAAAATAAGGAAATCGCCCTAAAACGGGGGTCAATGGCGACTATGCAATGAAATAAGGGCAAATTACCCTAAAAATACCGGTGAATTAGTCATACATTTAGCGCGATTTTTCTTAGATCTAGGGCTATTTTTCTATTTTTGAAGGTAATTGCCCTGAAAATAAGAAATGAGACCTTTAAACTAAAGGCAGCTTTTCATAAATCTAGGGCGTTGTTCTGGATTTAAAGGCGAATGTTCTTGGAAATAAGAAAAATACCTCTAAACTTAAAGCAGTTTTTCATAAATCTAGGGTTTTTTTCTGGATTTAAAGGCAGTTTTTCTTTTATGTAGTGTGTTTTTTCTTATATTTAGGGTTTTTTTCTGTTTTTAACGATGAATCGCCCTAAAAATCAAACCATTTAAAAAAACTATTTTTCTCATAGAGGATCCCTTATGCCTGGGATAGACTTTATACTAAGCCGCATAGGTCCTAGGAACTGGACTTGACTCAGATCATTTAATTGTACTTGTTGTTGCCGTATATGGGAAGGATGCGGTTAGAAGGCTTACCTATGCAACACCGCGTTTAGAACTGAAAAATCAACTTTGTAATCGAATTAATGAGATATACATAAGGAGAAAAAACAACTTACTTGAGAAACACTTTCGGTCATGTCAATACGTGGGATCGAACCCACGGCCTTTCGGGTTATAGTCTAACGCTCTACCGCTGCACCACAGTCCCATTGCGCTACGCGACGTTCAAACACTGGACACAACTTATTTTCATGAGGTCTAAGTTATATTTTGACTAAACGGAACGAAAACTTGTATTCTTTTTGCTGATGGGTGGGATATTTTCGGCCGTTTCTTCACATGCCTAACATAATTTAGTCTTCAAACTCAGAATATCCATACGTATTTAAGGTTTAAAGACTACTTTAAATTTAACATGCGGGCGAAAAAATATCAATAGTAACAAAAACTCAAAAGAAAAAAAAAAAAAAAAGTTGACTCACACAGGGATCGAACCCACGACCTGTATTTTCAAACAGTAAGTAAAGCTGAAAGTGCGAGTGCTTAGACCGCCGGGCTACCCATTTTCAAACTTTTGGTGCGATTATTAGGGCTATTCGCCTTAGAATTTCTAACTCACTTGTTTTGACCTGTCAACTACACACACATGTACATAACATGTTTTACATGTATCCATTTATTGCGTCTTAAAATTTTCGTTTTAGTCTTGGAAGTTTTTAGGGCAATTTTTGGTGTATTTTGTTCTATTTTTTAGAGCGATTTCGCCCTTAAAAGAAGGAAATTCTATCAGAGTTCGTTCATAAAAATTCGCCCTAAATAATAGGGCATTTTTGCCTTTTTGGAAAAACTAACCCTAAAAAATATTTTCCTTGGCGATTTGTCCTATTTTTACGGCTAGCTACCCTAATAATAAGACAATTTTTCGTAGTTTTAGGGCAACCTCTGTTTTAGGGCGACTTATCTAGTTTTTAGGTAAAAATTTCTATGAGTGTAGAGTAGAGTGCTTGACTGCAAACTGTGAGGCAAGAAATTCGATTCCCACGAGCGACCAAATATGTTTTTCTCAAGATAGAAAGTTATATTTTCAGTTATTGTTTCAGTCAATATTTGAAACTAAAAGTCTGTTTATGTACAAACCAACCATATTATTCAATTTTAAAATTTCCTTTGGCATATGATTCGACATCGGTTTATCTTGAAATCAACATTCTAAAAATCTATTCGCAAACCGAGAAGACATCGATGTTGATTTAAGGATTTTTAGTACAAGTCAATCTTGGCTAGCTTTTGAGATCGAAAATACTGAAATCAACATCGATTAGCATGGTTTGTTTTCTGAGTGTATTACCTATCAACATGTAAAAGAAAGTGTTTAGTATTATACCAAACCCTAAAAATTTTATTCACACATTCTTGCTATATCTTTAAAGAAGGCGATTGTTGGCGTTTGAGTTAGCGCTCGGCTGAAATAAAATACGCTGCGTATAAACCCCCAGAATCTGTATGGTGAATACCACATATGAGAAATCGTACTTTGGGTATTGTTGAATTTTTATCAGCTTTTCATTAGCTGTTCCATACAAAGTCAACTTTCAGAAATTGAAGCGATTCAACGGGCTTGAGGCTGCTAAAAATTTGGTTGAATCGTTGAAAGCCAGAGTTGTAACCTTATTTATAGTTATTCTTAGCTTGGTAACAATTTTGGCATCAAAACTGTGGCCGCCACAGTTTTTGCGGTCTGTGGTTGTTAGAGGCTTCGTGGCACATTGATGTGATTGTGCATGCCTAATACAGAGTTTTCCAGATCTCAGCGTTCATACAAACAGACAGACGGGCAGGGATAGATCGGCTCGGCTAGTGATCCTGATCAAGAATATATATACTTTATGAGGTCGAAAACGCTTCCATCTACCTATTACACTTTTCATGAATACAATAAACCCGTTAACTCTACGGGTAACGGATATAAAAATTAAATTTTATATGTTTGAAGTCCTGAAAAACTTTTCAACAACTGACTGCTGTTGGGAAATTTAACAGGAAACAGGGCCGTTCCTTCACTTGCTGAAATTTTCTGTTAATTTTTCAACAAATCAGCAATTCAGAAGTTAAAGAAACACCCTTCTGGGTGTCATACACATTGTCTTAACCCACGCAAGTAATTTGGAGGTAGCATTAGAATATCGGTCAGGAAACACAGAAAAAAGTTTTTAGAACAGGCGAGGTGAAAGAGTAAGAGCATTGAACATTGAATTTTTATTTTAGCTGCAGGGCTATATTAACTTCGGCTTGCCGACGTTACCTTCCTTTCTTCTGTTTTTAAAATAACTTTGAACGGAGCATCTTAACAAATAGGGCGTCATTCGGCAATGAAACCGGGATAGTGAGCGTGCCCCAGCAGCTCCAATTTTCTAAATTATGACTTTTACACTTTTACCGATATTATTCCCCAACCATTTAGTTTTCTAAAGTAATAAACTTATTTTTCCTTACAGATCTCACCTTGGAATAGTTTTAAAATGGATTCTTAAGATACAGGAAAGAAGCCGTCATTAGGGTTGCGGACCAAATTTGCAAAGCTGCATGTAAGAAAGTTTCTCCTAAGAAGCAGGGAAACATTAAGGACAAGTTTTAGACAGTCTTGTAATGAATGCGGCTACTGCTTAAAGTACAGCTAGTCAAAGAAACTTTCGCATCACAGTTTCAAAACAATTGATCAAGTACCAGTTATTTCCCAGCACTGAGGCTGTGACTTTGTGATGGAGTCGCGCCTGGAATTGAAAAAACACCGCATTTACAACCGACCCCTTACTCTTCGTGTGTTTTATTTTGGCTGGGCCTTAATATGGACACAGTACCTAAACTGTGTTTTCTGTGGAGAAAAATTGGGTAAGGTGCTTTAACTCTCTTTTATTTTCAGCTTGGTTTAATTCTGCTCATTCTATAAAAAACTGCACACAAAAAAAAACTTGGTAAAATTTACCAATAAAATTGTCAAACAGTTTCCAACCACAAAAATGGTCAACTCTAACTCTTTCATGGAAAGTATGTATCAATTAGAAGAAAGCATAGATATTCGGAATCACTACATACAACAAATTTTGTTGGTAAAATTAAGCTATGCAGATACTGGTTTTCAGTAACTATAAAAAATAGTTCTTTAACAATAAAAATAGTCGTTCGTGTATTTGTTTTTGCTTTATTTACTATTAAATATTTAAACTACTATTGAAATAGTTACGCCAGAAATAGTTATGCCAGAAATTTACCATGCGCATATCAATATAACTGCGATGTGTTTTTTGTGCCTCTTCTGTGAAGATCGCTGTTTAGTTAGCAAATTTCAAAATAGACAGCCTTGGTTCATCCGCGGGCTTATCTTAGGTAGTGACGAAAATAATTATAAAAATTTAAGAAACAAGGAAGATCGCAATAGTCTAGTGCCTTAACAATTAGATTCCCGTTACTCAGCGAACCGACTTTAAAACAAGAATTAACGCGGAAGGCAGTGGTACCACTGCGTATGCAATATGGGCGCTATAGGTACACCCAAAAAAATAGTCATAAAAGCGAAACTATTGTTACATGAATACTACACTATTGAGTTTCAAATTTGCATCGATAAGATGAGTATTAAATACAACATTTCGAAAGAATTAAATTGATACTGTCGATGTTATTGAAGTGAGACCCCCAGTATAACATTTATACTCACCTAGTGTACTGAAAGTGAACGGTTTTACTAAAATCAAGAACGAGTATTCTTGATTTGAGAGTACTTTTTTGAAAATAAGTATTCTTGATTTAAAAAAAAGTCTTCTTGGTTTCAAGAAGAAAAATTCTTGGACGTTCTATATTTCAAGAATACGCGATCTCGGTTCCAAGAGTAAATCGTTCTTGGTTTAAATAATGTCTCTCTTACCAAGAAGAAACTATTCTTGGATTCAAGCATGGGCGTTCATGATTTCAAGAGTAGGCGTTCTAGTTTTTAAGAATAGGCGCTCTAATATATCCCTTACCGAGACGAAACTAAGAATTTAAGAATAGGCGCTCTCGATTTTAGTAATATATCCCTTACCGAGACGAAACCATCCTTGATTTTAAGAGCGATTCTTCTTGATTTCATTATTAAGTGTGCTTGATTTCAAGAATACGTTCTGAACGATTTCAAGAATATTCCCAAAAGAAATTTTTCAGAAAATTAAAAACTTGTCTATATATACTTTCTTTATATTTTATTCATTTTTTATTTATTATTATATTTATTACATAATTACAAATTACTTATAACTAAAAAATTAAGGCCCTTATTATAAACTCTGAGCATTATAAGTTTAAAATTTACCTTGAACGTGCTACCTCCTCTAGGTGAATCGATACCAATCAGCGATGGTTGTTTCTCGCTTCCTTCCTGCTTACGTCCCACAAACTGAAAGATTTATAAATAAATTAAATTACAATAAATAATACAAATTGTATAATAATTATATATATACTTTCGAGTTTCGCCAACCGAACAGCCTCTCCAATGGGCGGAATCGCCTTCTTGGTCTTTTCTTTGTCTATGAATTCTAGACACTCATAGACACTTATGGCTCCATCGCTTAATCGGAAACCTACTTTCATAAAATAAACATGCAAAAAAATGAATAAAATGGGTTAAATTCGTCGTTTTTATACCCTTGCAGAGGGTAATTTAATTTCAGTCTGAAGTTTGTAACGCAGTGAAGGAGGATCAGTGATCAGGATCTTGATCAGTACAAATAGCCGAGTCCATCTAGCCATGTCCGTCTGACCGTCTGGCCGTTTCTATTCAGTTTTAAAGCTATCGCGATAAAAAATTCCCAAAAGCTTTCTTTCTATTGCAGTTAGTACATATGTCGGAGCGAGCCGGATCGGAACACTATATCTTAAGGCTCCTATAGGAATAATAAAACCAATATAAGAAAATTCATTGTTACTTTGTAGAAAGTAGGCGTTTTGATTTTTGACAACTTAAAAACAAAAAGTTGAATTGGAGCTGCACTGATAGAGTGAGCATTAAACTACAGGTATTTACTTTATCTGCAAGGGTATATAAGCTAGCTTTCTTTTTTGTTTTTGCTTTTATTTATACATAATGCAAATATCTTCCCAAAATATAAACAAAAACAAGAGAGAACGCTATAGTCGGGTGCCCCGACTATCAGATACCCGTTACTCAGCTAAGGGAGTGCGAGGGAGATAGATATATAAAATCTTTGATCAGGCATAACTTTTTAACGAATGGTCCGATTTGAAAAATTTCTTCTACATTTCGATAGGTATTGATAGTCACAATAAAACTGCATTTTTAGTTTTCCAAAATCTTTAATGGTGTGGGCGCCAGACACCTTTAAAAAAATGGTGTAGGGCGATTGAGGGCGTTAGAGGGGGCGTGGCACCATTTTGAAATAAACTTGCGCTGCGTAGGAACTCCAAGAATATGCATGCAAAATGCCAATCCTCTAGCTTTTATAGTTTCCGAGATCTCAGCGTTCATACGGACGGACAGACGGACAGACGGACAGACGGACAGACGGACAGACGGACATGGCTAGTTCGACTCGGCTAGTGATCCTGATCAATAATATATATACTTTATAGGGTCGGAAAAGCTTCCTTCTCCCTGCTACATACTTTTGCACGAATACAATATACCCTTTTACTCTACGAGTAACGGGTATAATCACATATTTCCAACGAAAACACTTAGTTCTCCAACAAAAACAACATAAAATCCGATTTTTAAGGCTCAACGAATAATCGGACACTCGCTGAATACGATTTTTTTGTGGAACTTGATGTAAGTTTTTGGTTTTTGGGATTGCTCTTAGTAAGTAGTAGAGATTAAGAGCAGACCATCATTACAAAAAATGAGGGATCGGTTAACAACTTACCTAAAAGATGGGTTTGAAAACATTCTTATTAAGCTGAAAGCTTCGTTTTTATTGAAATTTGTATGGAAGTCGTGGTTTTCGACCAAGTAGTTATTCGTTTAATTATAGTTTGGTCCATTTTTTAGGTAAGTTGTTAACCGATTTTTATAAACGATACGAAGTATGCGATTTTGAAGGTATACTAGCGGAAAAGGCAGCATAGCTTATGGAATCGTAAACAGTGTTGTAGGATGAAACCGAATGCATTCCGGATTCGAAGTATGGCGGTCATCTCTGAGACGAAGTTGGGGACGATTTCAAGAGTTCTCATGCTTGATATACGAAATCAAAAATAATGTATTCTCAAAAAACCAGATCAAGAGTTTTTTTATTCTTGATTTCAAGAACGTTTGTGCTCAAAAAAGTGAGAAGACCAAATACTGAAATCGAAAAGATTCGTTCTTGGTTTTTTCGTTCTCAAGTTTTTCCAGTGTACACACAAAAAAAAAAAGCTTAGTAAAATCAACTGTTATAATTGTCAATCAGTCCCCAACCACAAAAAATAGTCAATTCTACTAAGTAAATAGTTACTTTCACAACACAAATACACTCAATTAGCAAAGACACACACCTATATCCATGACAAAATTTAAAATTTTTTGTGGTTGGGGTGTTTTTGACAATTTTTTTTGTGTGTGTAATACACCCAAAAAAAAATCGAAAGTTTAAATTTAATATGGGTTGTGTTAATAATATACTCCTGGTTATAAGCTAATTTTAATGTTATTTGACGCATAAGTATTTTAAGGGTTTGACATTCGCGTATTTTGTAAACGACGCTGCGGTCTGTTCTAGGTAATTTTCTTGTGAAAATTTTAATATTTGCTTCATTTTGGGCATATTTGAAAAGTAAGTATACTTATATTGTGTGTAAAAAGTTATGCGCGATCAAAGTTTTATATCTCCATCTCCCTCGCATTCGTTTTAGCTGAGTAACGGGTATCTGATAGTCGGGGCACCCGACTATAGCGTTCTCTCTTGTTGATGCTTGTTAAACTATTTCCCAAGAACTGTAAACCCAAAAAAAACCGAAAGATTAAACTTAATAGCCGTATTGCTAAAATATACCAGAACGAGTATAAAAATGAAATATTTAAAAACTAAATATTATTAAGTCTATACCTTATAGTTTCATTTCGATACCAAAGAGTCTACATATTGAATCTGTGATATTATTTTCAAACTTACATAACATTCAGTTTCAGTTTCAACAAATATTTTTGATTTCTAAAAGAAACTAGTGGCAGTATACAAAATTAAAGTTTAAAATGCATAATAATTAATAAAAAGCCTACATTCTTAAGTTTTAATTAAATCTATAGATTAAATTATATAGCAGAGTTTAGATTATCGTTCCTGGCGTGTAACAAGGAAAATAGACAACATTAAAAAACAAATCCTGGTGTGAAACTAGGACAATATCAAAAACGCATTAAAGAAATCGTTTTCAGTGATTTTAATCATCGTTATCAGTAAAAAAAAAATCAAATTTTAGTAAAACAATATGGTTTAAGAAATAAGTGGATTGTAACTTTTTCATTACTTGCAATTTTTAGGAAAATGTTAGGAAAGCAATTGTTTGGAAATGTGTACAGTGTACACTGTACATATAGTATTACTGATTGATATGGTACATATGAAAACATAAGTATATACATGTTTCTAGGATAATTCGTAGAGTTAAAGGGTATATTGTATTAGTGCAAAAGGATGTAACAGGTAGAAGGACCCCATAAAGTATATATATTATTGATCAGTGTCACTAGCCGAGTTGATCTAGCCATGTCCGTATGTCCGTCTGTCTGTCTGTCTGGATGAACGCTAAGATCTCGGTAACTATAAAAGCTAGAAGGTTGGGATTAACCACACATATTCTTGGGCTTCCTATGCACCGTAAGTTTCTTTCAGCCAAGGGCAACGCCCCGTTTTACGCCCACAATCGCCTAACGCCCACAATTAAACGATTTCAAAAGTTGTCTGGCGCCTACACCTTTAAAGATTTCGGAAAAGTAAAAATGCAGTTTTATCGTGTCCTATTAAAATGTAGAAGAAATTTTTCAATTTGGACCATTCGTTAAAAAGTTTTACGCTAACAAAGTTTTATATCTCCCTCGCACTCCCTTTAGCTGAGTAATGGGTATCTGTCTATCTGTGGGTATAGTCGGGGCACCCGACTATAGCGGTCTCTCTTGTTTTTAAATAATAACAAGTTTTGAGCCTACGTACAATCATGTATGTGTGTATTAGGGCGGATCGACTTGGGAGCCTAAAAATCGTAAGGGGGGTCGTAATTCTTAAACGATTCTGAGCAATATTGGCAAACAAACTTATTGTCTAAAATAACAAATGCCAATTAAAAATATTGTTATTTTGAGAAATAATACGCAGCATAGATATTTTACTGAATTCGAAACTACTAAACCAAATAGTATGCTTTGAAGAAAAACTTTAAAAAATGTTCCTAAAATTATTGCCAAATCTACTCCGAAACTACAATAAATCTCTATAGATTCTGTGGTTGGTTTCCAAACCAACCGTCCCTAAATCCATCGACGGTTTTGCGACTCCTGAGTTTGAGGCATTTAATGTTTCCGAAAGCTAATTATCACAACAATTAAAAGATAAATATCCCAACATACAGACCGTGTAAATTTACTGGCCTCTTCCATATCATTTCATGAACAGTCACACAAACAGGGATATTAATGTAATATAACGTATTCAAAAATGTTATATTTAACGATATACATTTTTTGTATATTTTTGCCATAATATTTTTCCTGTTTCTGTAGCTCTGACTACAACGTTATAATTGTGTGACTCGGAGTGTTTCAGTACGTACAACCTCAAGCACGGACAGCAACCAAGAACTGTACTACGTTCGTTGGGTGCTGTCCATGCTTTACGTGGGTGTATAATTTAAAGTTTGTTGGAGTTTGTTCACAGCCTTTAAGCTGTTGGAATTTGAAGAATAATTTCCTTGGATTTGGTTTTTAAAACCCGTTACTCGTAGAGTAATTCATCGAAAAGTACGCAACAGGTAGAAGGAAGCGTTTCCGACCCTAAATGTATAAATATTCTTGATCACGATCTCTAGCCAAGTCGAATTATCCATCGTCCATCTGTCCGTGTAAACGCTGGAATCTCGGAAACTATTTAGATTTATGTAGTTTCCTTAGTTTATCATTCAGCGCAAGTGTTTTATGCGAAAGGTATATGTAGGATGGGATTTCGTTTTGATTATAATAATAATTTATAATTATCCATAAAATATTTAATTTCGACGGTTTCTGCGACATCCCTGATTTAGGCATTGAATGTTTCCGACAAAGTTGGGATAGTCAACTAATAGACCGTCCGAATTTACAGACCTCTGCCATATCATTTCATGAACTGTCACACAAACAGGGATATTAATGTAATATAACGTATTTTAAAATGTTATATTTAACGATATACATTTTTAGTATCTTTTTGCCATAATATTTTTCCTCTTTCTGTAGCACGGACTTCACCATGATAGTTTTGTGACTCGGATTGTTGCAGTACGTACAAAATCCAACTAACTTTTTATTATACATCTGTCTTAAGCACGGACAGCCACCAACAACTGTACTACGTTCGTTCGTTGCTGTTCATACTTTACACAGCTGTATAATTTGAAACTTGTAATGTAAAACTCCGATAACATCTGTTTCAGTCAGCAGTTCCTCATCTCAACATAACGAATGGGGATTTCAACTCGAAATAAACAGTCGTTAAAATTCGTTTTACTAATCCTATTGTAGTATCATACATTAAATATAAAAGTTTAAGGGGGACTTACAAGTAAAATGGGGGAAAAAAATGGATTTGTAAGTTGGCCTAAATCGATAAATAAACTATCCACAAATATCCCCACAAAGTTTAAGAATATGATTCGAAGTAGTTCTCAAGATATAGCAAAAGTATGCACGGAGCAAACGATAAACATCGAAAATTTTAAATCCGTTTTTCTCGAGTTTTTATTTTTGACCTTTTTGTAAATTGGCGGGCACGATTAAAAAAAAAATATATTCAACCTATCGAATCAAGCAATAGCTCGTTTTTTTCGTAATGAATATTTGGCATACTCAGCTAAAGGGAGTGCGACGGAGATGGAGATATAAAACTTTGATCTTGCATAACTATTTAACGAATGGTCCGATTTGAAAAATAGGTATATTTAAAGGTGTGGGCGGCAGACACCTTCTAAAATTGTTAGGGACGTACAGACATGGCTAGAATATATACTTTATAGGGTCGGAAACCCTTCCTTCTACCTGTTACATACTTTTGCACGAATTTCCTTTCAGCCAAATTCTTTCTAAGTTATTTGTCGAGTTTAAAACTAATAATTATCAATCATATGCGGAACCTGAAAAAAAAAGTTACTTCGCTACTTTTGTTTGGGATGCCAATCTTTGCGTGTTTGTAAAAAAATTTTCATTCAAGACTAGAAATTTGAAAAACAAATTCCAATTTACAAATAAATATATTTGTGCCCTCAATAAAATTGCATTGATAACATTGTAACTGAAAGCAAGTACAACAAGAAAGGAAGTTAGCTTCGGCCAGCCGAAGCTTATATACCCTTGCAGATCATTCCTATTCATTTACAAAAACATTAAATTTAAATGAACTTGCGAATATGTTACAACAAACCTAATTTTAGCTGTTTTCGTATTATTTTGACATTAATTTTTGATCCTTCCTATGGCAGCTATATAATATAGCGGTCCGAATTTTTATTAAATTTTATACGAAATTTTAAAATGTTAAAGAAAAGCCATAGCCTAGAGGAGAAGAGAATGTAATATAAGTCAACAAAGATATAATTTTTTTCCTATTAATTTTCATCTAATTTTTCGACCGTTCCTATGGCAGCTATATGATATAGTCAACCGATTTTTTAGAAATTTTATTCGAAATTTAGAAATATTATAAAAATAGTATTCCCAAAAGTAGAAGGTTATCCGGCCTGTTCCAGTTTTCACTCGGAAGTGAATTTGTTAACATTATCGGATTTCCCTTTAACAGAACTAAATTTCCCTCATTTGTTAGGGATATTTTATAAAATTTCCCTTTGGTCCCTTTGCAGTTAAACTTTGTGTCAGGTCAGTTGTTTTTGTAGCACTTTTGTTTTCAAATAGCGTTGCAAACTGCTAGAGCATACAGAGATGCCAAAGTCGAAAAACAAAGTCCCTATCAAATGTCCCCATTCAAATTTCACATGAAATAATGTGGTATTCCGAGCCAAAACGTTTATTTCGATAATTAGGATAAATTATCTTTCTTATAAAAGAACCATGAACCTTATCGGATAAGTTTAGAATAAGTCCCAACAAAATACTTACTTATTTCCATATTGTGACAACTCTAGGCCATTTTTACGAAATCCGAGCGGAATTTAGAACAAGGGCGGCGGATTTTCATGTATTGTAAAGACTAGAATTTATCGGGTTTTGAGGTGCAACCACAAAATAATTCCTAATAAGTCAAATCTGCATGAATTCAAATTCCGATGATGCAATTGTGAACATAAAACATCAAGGAATTTAATAAAAATAGCATTGGCATATAAAGATAACGCGAAGTATTTTTAAACAATTAATTTTCATGCTGCCGGATTTAAATCCGCCTGTCAAATGCTTGTCGGAAAGTTCCCGTGTGAATTTTTCGGAAGTTAACAGAGTAACAACAGAGGGAAATTCGAATCCGAGCAGTTCTTTCGGAAGTGAGTCCTGGAACAGGTCTGGGAAATTCGATTCCGTGTGAATCTTTCGGAAGTGAAAACTAGAACAGGGCCGTATATCTAAAAAAAAAAGTATTTCTATTTCTTAGAAAACCTTTATTTCTAAATTGGAAGACATTACTTTCTAGTAAAAAATTTCTAAATTGTAGATTTTTTTTCTTATTTTTTAGAAAAAAACGCCATTGTTATTAAGAACCTATTTTCTTAAATATATACAAAATCGCCAGTAAAGCAAATTCATAGGCGATTTTCTAAAACCAAGGGCGACTTTAGTAGTTTTTTTTTTTTGTGTGCAAAAAATTCACTTACTTATCTTTGCCACAATTTGTTTTTTGGGAGTGAGAGGGATATAATGATAATCAGCGTTAGGACAGTAGCAAGTGTACAAAATAGGAACGATCAAGCGCACAATGAAATCTCTGAGCGAGCTTGCCTAAAAAAAAAAAAAGAACAAGATTGACCGTGGTGTGGCAAGGGGGTAGCGTTAAAATTTGGTTTAAAAAAACTCTTTTTAGTACACATTTTGATTATTTTTTTGAGTTCATTTTAAAACCCGGAACTTTGAAGTTTTTCTTTAATCGTATATCCCCCATATTACGATCTATTTGACCAAAAATTTAAATTATATGACACCTCCATAAATTTTAAGTACGCATATGTGTTAAGCACAAGCCAAAAAAGAGTTCTTTGTTTTTCTAACACATAATGAAATGTTAAGACTGGCTATCTGAGCGCTCCATTTTGACAACGAAAAATAAAAGAGCAACCGAAAAAGTTGGAAAAGTTTAAGCCCGATAGCTTTAAAACTGAGAGACTAGTTTGCGGAGAAACAGACGGGCAGACGGACTGACAGACGGACGGACAGACGGACGGACAGACGGACAGACGGACGGACAGACGGACATGGCTAGATCGACTCGTCTAGTGAAATTGATCAACTTTACTTTATGGGGTCGGAAACTTCCCCAATGACCCAATGACTCCACCTATGCTTATCGCGGCCATAAATAGCCGCTTTAATGAACAAGCTCTGCTGTAAAGTCCACCATTGGCGAGTTATAGGATGCTCGAGGTGCTGAAGGAACGGCTCCTAGGTGTGACCACTGAGATGAATCACATGTCCGATCGCATGTTAATGCTGAAGCGGGAGGTAGAGGAGCTGCGCTTCCTGAATTCCCAAATTGGCACTGTGCAAGGTTAACTGGATGGAGACGCCTTTGTGGCAGGCGAAAAAGTACGGCCACTGTTTAACAAGTTGTGTTTTTCGACAAACCTTGTTCCAGCGCCAATAGTTCGCGACATTTTTAGGGTCCAAGAATCGCGAAATTCTCTGGTGAACCTTCCAATTCTCATAAAATTAGAAACGACAAGGGAAAAAGTGTCCTTCCTCGCGCACTGGGTGAATACCGACGGACAACAAAACAACAACTGAGCATACACCTGTTGGGCTTTGACTCGCCGGCCGCTCTTTATGTTAACGAGCAGCTTTTGAAAGATAATTTTTAAAGAAGTCATGCGCTTAAAGAAGAAGAAATCTCTTGCTGCTGTAATTATGCGCCGTAGGATTGTGCACGTGAAGTGCTTTGGGAGAGATGACATCCAGATCATCCAGCAGCTTGATGAGCTTTCAGCGATCTCGGCTGCTGAGTCAGTCCTCACCCTCTGAGGATCCAGTCCCCTGCTTGCCGAAGGTACCTCTCACGTCCAAAATAGCTTTCGTCAATAACATATTCTATGCAGTTGAACTCTTTAAGAGTATAGTTTTTTAAGAGTAATTATATTATTCTATTTGTAATCTCCCTTCACCTAAATCTAGCTTGTGCCTTCTCAATTCATATGTGCGTTTGCCAATATTCCGTATATTTTAATATTAATGCAGGTCAATACAAATAATGCAACAGCGAGCAGTCTGCTTATAATTCTCTGTAAACAGAAAGTGGGGTTGACGGTTGTCCACATAAATGCTCAAAGCCTGGTCAGAAAAATTGATGAGTTTAGGGAAATATTTGTTGGTTCAAATGTTGATGTGGTCTGTGTTTCAGAAACATGGTTTGTCAGTGGCTATAGTGAATGTGATGGTTATGTATTGTACAGATCCGACAGAGTAAGCCACCACGCAGGTGGGGTAGCCATTTATGAAACTTATTCAATCAAATACGATTGATAGCAGAGTTGAATATATGTTTTAGATGTCGTAGATCATCGTTTTCAATCAAAAATTCTAATCTGTTGTATTTATAGACCCCATCGAACGACCGAATATAATGAACTCACACAGGCTGTAACTAATATATCTGTTGGGTACAAAAACGTTATCCTGGCTGGAGATCTTAACAGCAACATTATCAAAGAACAAAATGTGCAGAATGATTTTAGATCTCTTGGACTAAACTTCGTTAACCAACCTACCTACCTATTTTACAAGCACATGCAGCTCTTTGTTAGATGTTTTCTTTGTTAGTGATCCGTCCAAAATCCTGCTCTATGATTATATTTCCTATAGGTTGCAGGCCATGGTCTCCGGGTCGCTTAAGTAATCTTGTCTACCTCTCACACAGGGAGTCCCACAAGGCTCAGTTTTAGGTCCGCTTCTTTTCTTGTTATATTTAAATGACCTCCCTAAATTTATTTCTTTATGTGATGTGCACCTTTATGCAGATGTCCAATTATATGTTAGTCGTCCCCTAGGTCAAATTAGTGAGTGTATCAGAATTAGCAGCAATGAGATTAAACATATAAATAATTGGGCTGATGCAAACGGGCTATGACTAAATCCAGCCAAATCCAAATGCCTATTAATATACAAAAAATCGATTAACCACAGCGCTTTTTCAAAGATCCAGTTTAAAAAATGTTGAAATAGACTTTTTTGAGCGAGCCACAAACCTATTTTTATTTATTTGATTTATTATCCCGTATGATGTAAGACTATTTCTTTTTGATTAACATCGGTCTAAGAATAGAATTTAACTCCACTTTAACTTGGGAAAGCCACTGGGAAAGCGTACGGCATACTCAGGCAATTATCTTTAACCCAAAAACTAATTCCACAAAATATCAGGATGCTAGTGGCGAAAACCTGTATTATCCCAATAGCAAGCAAGCGAAAGCTACAAGTTGCCTTCAACTCAATTGCACGATATGTATTTAATTTAGACCGTAGAAATCACATAAAAAGTCATGCAAATAAAATTTTCGATCTAAGCTTTGAGTCGTGGATTAAGTTGAAAACCTTGCTATTTCTGCATAAACTCCTGGTCAGAAAAGAGCCAAAATACCTAGTTGAACAATTGCAATTGGCTTCTTCGGCCAAAACGAACAACATTGTCTGCAAAAGGTTAAAACTTGCGATGACTGAAAAACACTTTTTATTCAGGCCGTTCTCTTTTGGAATGACCTCCCAAACCAATTAAAGTGCATATGCATATTTAAATTATTTGAACGGCACAAGCTAATTTTAATAGTTTTAAATTTTTTCTTTCCTTTTAAAATTTTTTTTTTCTTTATGTAATTTTTTGTAAGTTTCTAAATGTCAAAATAATTACTAATTCTTTAAATGAAATTGTACCTTTAGTTCCTAAGTAATTTTATAATTACCACAAAGTGACCGATGTTACTCAAAAAGACATAGTCTTACTTCATCGGGATATTAAAACAAATAAATCCTTCCAAGTTTTGCAGCGTGTAGTCTTGGGTTATTTTTGTGTCGACCAGTGTTATTTATTTAATACTCATCTTATTGATGCAAATTTTAAACTCAATAGTGCAGTATTCGTGTAACAATAGATTAGTATCTATGACTGTTTTTTTTTGAGTGTTGTTAATACTGCAGAAAAATACAACAAATTTGGATTAGCAGACTCTAACACGGCTATTTTCATCCCCTCACCAACAATTTTATATGGGATTTAAACGGTAAATGGATGCAAGGTATTCATAATAAAGAAAGGGTCTAACCAAATTAGGATACATATATGTCATGTATACCAAATAGTATTGCAGTTTTACCAAATAGTATCAAAAATAAACTAGGAGTCTTAATGTGACTGCAAAGAGTGAGTATATATTTTATATTCGGGGGTCTCAATTTAATACTATCGAAAGTTTTAATTTAATACTTTCGAAAAAATCATCAAATTCAAATTTTTGTTTTTTTATTTTTGGCCTATGAAATCAACCACTGCACAGTGGTTGATTTTTTGTCTTAGAAATATTTCTTAACAGAGCAATTATACAAACGGTAATTTCATTCAGTCATTTCAGTCTCTCTAATTCGTACGCGCTACGAATAGGAAGAGAAGTGAGACAAAAAAAACACGTACACGTTACAACGAACGCAGCTTAAAAACAAGAGAGAACGCTATAGTCGAGTACTTCGACTATTAGATACCCGTTAGTCAGCTAAAGGGAGTGGGAGAGAGATTAATATATGCACGCGTCAAAGCTACTAGCGCCATCTAGTGGCTGTTTAATTTTTTGCTCATAACTTTTTAATGGATTGTCCGATTTGAAAAATTTCTTCTACAATTCGATAGGTATTGATATACAGAATAAAACTGCATTTTTACTTTTCCGAAATCTTTAAAGTTGTGGGCGCCAGACACCTTTAAAAAAATGTTGTTGGGCGATTGTGGGCGTTGGAGGGGGCGTGGCACCTGTTTGAAACAAACTTGCGCTGCGTAGGAACTCCAAGAATCTGCATGCAAAATGCCAATCCTCTAGCTTTTGTAGTTTCCGAGATCTCAGCGTTCATACAGACGGACAGACAGACGGACAGACGGACAGACGGACATGGCTAGTTCGACTCGGCTAGTGATCCTGATCAAGAATATATATACTTTATAGGGTCGGAAAAGCTTCCTTCTCCCTGTTACATAGTTTTGCACGAATACAATATACCCTTTTACTCTACGAGTAACGGGTATAATTAGCTTCAACAAAAAAATTTATTTCTGCTACTAAATCGCGTCCAATTGTCGGCATATAAAATGAATATTGAAAGTAAAGGTATGTACTATAAAACTGAGTAATTTTTATGTCATTATGTGTTGTGTTATTGTTTTAAAATTAGTGTTTCATCAGTGACCTGACGAGTTGAGTATTTTTGTGTATACATAGATTTCAGATAAAGAAAAAGTTGTGAATCCCGTCTTACCCTTTAATGAAACTAATTTATAAATACTCGTGAATGTTTTCTTAGTCTATGTTATAAATTTGAGCTGCAACTTTTTGCAACTTTCTGAATTATACGCTCTTTTGTGTTCGTGCATATTTTGTGTTTTGTTGTTGGTTTATGCTTTGAAATCTTAATTGCTCAATGGTTAAGGTTAAAATTAAAGTTTTTAATTTTTTAATAAAATATTTTATTTAAAAAACGTATTTTTATTGTATTTTGTGCATCTATAAAAATAAAATTTAAATAAAATATATTTTATTAATAACAGATTTTTTTTTTACCCTAAAAGTATGCAATTGAATTTAAGTCTTAAAATGTTGTTTTCTAATATTTTCGGGCATTAACGTATGGTTTTAAAATTTTTTTGTTTATTTTATTTATCTAATTGGATCTATATAGCAGTACAAAAATTTTCAGTTCAATATTCCAACTGGAAGTATTTTTGGCCGCCTCTGCCATACTAGATCAACCAGTGTGCGCCGCAAGGCATTGCATTATGGGGAAAAGTAGTTTAACTAAAAATGTGATTTCTAGAATACTTACTCAATTAGAGGGCGCCTCTGGTAACTTACAGCTGTTATATCCGCTGTTGTATGTTGCATTCTCACACCTCACACTGTGCCAGCCGATCCGACTTTTGGCCAAAAATACGTTTTCTTTTTTTAAGAAAATGGCCAAATCGAGTTTGGGGTCCTATTTATAATACATTAAACTAATTTATGCCAAAGTTTCAAAGAATTCGGTCAAAAAGTTTTCTTGTACCGTATTTTCAAAGTGGAAAATTCGTCAAATATTGATGGAAATGAAAAAAAATCTAGAAGTCAAATATGCAGATGTAGCTTTTTGACTTCTTCACGAAACTTGTAGATGTGACTATTTTCAACAAGTAAAAAATATAATATAAATCGTCAAAAAAAACGCAAAAAACTGCATTCCTCTAACTATTCTAGAAAAGAAATTACAGATTTTTGGCCAAAAAATGATCTTTCTGTGCCCAGTGTTAAAGGTTGTAAAAAGAAAAATAAAGCTATAACTGTAGCAAAAAATAAAAGAAATGGCAAGTAAAGTCCGATAATTTTCGGTTCTATGAAACTAAAAGAAATATTCTCCGATTTTAACTCAATTTTATGTGGTTTTAATACCGTATTAAAACGGTATTCATCAAGTTTTATGCCTTTATCTCTAAAAATACCAAGTTGATCTGATCATTCCTTTGGCAGCTATATGATATAGTTATTCGAAAGATATTAATACAGAATTTGCGTTGGGATATAAGAACGATTTCTAAAGTTTTACTTTGATATCTTCAAAATTTTGGCTAAAAAAAGTGTTCAAATTCCCCATAGTGCATTGCAGCATGGACAGCTGTTGGTTGCTGTCCGTGCTTAAGGCAGATGGATAATATAAAGTTGGTTGGATTTTGTACGTACTGCAATAACAATCCGAGTCCCAAAATGATCGAGTTGTAGTCCGTGCTATAGAATCAGAAAAATATTATGTCAAAAAGGTATAAAGATTTTATATCGTAGAGTATAACATTTTTGAATACGTTATACTATATTCATATCCCTGTTTGTGTGACACAGACAAGTTCATGAAATAAAATGGAAGAGGTCTGTAAATTCGGACGGTCTGTTAGTTGACTATCCCAACTTTTTATCTTTGAGGTAAATAGTTTTTCGGAAACATTCAATTCTTAAATCAGGGATGTCGCAGAAACCGTCGACGAATTAAGGGACGGTTTATTTTGAAAACCAACTACAGAATCCATAGAGATTTATTGTACTTTTGGAGTAATTTTTTATAATTATAGGTCGCTGTGGTTTTTATAGTGCACCAAAAAAAATAGTCATAGAAACGAAACTATTGTTACATGAGTTTCAAATTTGCATCAATAAGATAAGTATTTTATACATAATTTCGAAAGTAATAAAGTGATACTTTTAATAGTATTGAAGTGAGACCCCCCGTATAAAATGTATTCTCACTTGGTGTACTGAAAGTGAGACTTCTAGTTTATTTTGTATCCTTAAACTTAAAATTAATACTATTTAGTCTTGACTTGATACTATTGAAGCTGCCTCTTATATTATTTAGTATTAAATTAATAGTATATTATTAACACAACCCTAATTAAATTTAAACTTTCGGTATTTTTTTTGGTGTACAGAATATTTTAATTAACTGTGTCAAGTGTCTTACTCTAATTGAGTAAATTTAAGAAAGTCACATTGGACTTTGTTCCTGTATATCCTGCACTATTTTTAAAATTGCGCTCGTGATTCTTTTAGTACCGGTTGATTATTCAGCAATTTATTGGACTATATAAGCCAATTTAAATTCTTTCTAAGGTATTTGTCGAGTTTAAAATGAATAATTATCGATCAAATGTGAAACCGGGAAGAATAAGTTACTTCGTTACTTTTGTATGGGATGGCAGTCTTTTCGTCTGTGAACATTAGGGTGGTTGCCTTTTTGTATTCTTAATCCATAAAAGAAAGAAAAGTACAAATTAATTCGTTTTGGCTGTGCGCAATAGCTTTAAAGTTTATTACACATATTTTAGATTCATCTAGATGCAGTAGACTTGATTTTTAACTTCGACAGTGTTTCAAAAAGTATCTAAATCATTTTCGTCAGGCTTTTTAACAAGGGAAGGGGTCGTTGATAAAATTCAAGCAGGGACTGTAACAGTTATAACTTTTAAAATAAAAGTCATCGGGTAACAGTGTTTCTCCTGACTTTTATTTATCTGTCACAAAATTACTGTTATGAAAAGACTTTTATAAATCTCACACAGAATAACTGTTATCAAAAGACTTTTAAAATAAAAGTCAAAAATAAATAGCAGTCCGAGACTTTTACTTTTTTGAAAAAAGTCCCTGGGAGACTTTTATTTGTAAGCATTTGAATAAAAGTCTTTTTGAAATATCTCGCTTAATAATCCAAGAAAAAAAAATCAAATTTAAGCGATATAATTTGGCGTTTTAGCGAAATACTGATGTCTTCGACCATTTTCCCGAATTGCTCATTAACGACATTCAGCACGTTTCTTGATGATATATGAGTCATATTCAAATTGTTAAAAATCTGTTCCGAGAAAAACTCAAACGGCTTTGAATCGAAAAAGGCAAACGGTACTTTTTGGTGGGTCACTAATTGAACGCATGCGTCTTTAACATCACTTTCGGAGAATTCCACCTTAAACTTTTTTTTTTTTGGTGGTAGGATGCTTTTTGATTCTAATGATTTGGTATGATTAATATGAAATTCAAATGTATTTCTGGAAGATTTACTATCTATATTTTCCCAAACTATTTTGTGCTTCGACTTTAAGTGCCGGACCATATTGGTCAAGTGATTCCCGTTCAATTCAATTTTACACTTACTGCACTGTACCGCATTCGGAAGAGCTACGAAAAACTGTCGCACTATTAAATTGGGATTTCGACCCATATTGAATTTTTCCGTTTTTTGTACACCTTATAGTAAAGCTAGAATGCGACTGGCTTTTTATATTGTATGGAAAATATAAATCACAAAAATAAAACTCACTGACTGCTTTATATTTTTAAAGCCTTTCGAATATATCAGTCAGGACTTTTATAATAAAAGTCTTTCGAGAACTGTTAATCTCTGACAAGTAAAATAGAAGTCTTTGAATAACTGTTATTTGTTGTGGGATATATAAAAGTCCCACGATAAAAGTTTATTGCATGAATCAACAGATTGCATGAAAATAAACAATTCTGCGTTTTTAGAAAAATTCGACCTATTTTTCTTCATATTTTATTTTAAAGGACTTTTAAATAAAATAACTGTTATTTTCAAGTCCCTAGGAGACAAAAACAACTTTAAAATAATTGTCAGCAAAGAAATGACCATAACTTTTATTGGCGAACGCAAAATGAACAGTTAATCTTTAAAATTATTTTTATGTGAGTCACACAAAAAAAAACATGGGGGATCGGGGATCGAACTCGGTCCTCTTTATTCGGAGACAGAAGCTCTACAGACTAGGCTACGTCCAATTTTTAATACGCATGAAATAAGTTTCTACTTGACTCTTTTATTAGAGCGGATCAAAAAATTTAATAAGTTAAGAAAGGAAGAAAAATATTACGTTTTGTAAAAGTTATTTTTACTGAAACTTTGTGACCGTTGCGCATCGCTTAAACGTAATAATAATATTTTTTTGTTTTCGCATACATTTATTAACACAGAATGCTGAGTTCAATCGACCTATCGACCTTAAAAAGTCCACCTAGTGAACATTTGTTTCAATTTCATTAAAAAAAAGAAAAAACATATGTTTCAATTTCATTAAAAAAAGAAATTTCAGTTTACAAACAAATACATTTGTGCGCAAATTAAAAAGTCATCGATAACATTGTAACTGATAGAAATCATACAAATTCACGACTCTCTCTTGGATCACATTCATTTATGATATGTTTTTAAAGAATCTCAAAAAATTATATGAATTTTCTTTGATTTGACAATGCAAAGACGCTATAGTCGAGTACATCGAGTATTAAATACCCGTTACTCAGCTAAAGGGAGTGCGAGGGAGATGGAGATATGCAGTCGTCAAAGCTACTGGCTCCATCTAGCGGGCATTTCATTTTTAACTTTTTAAGAGATTGTCCGATTTTGAAATTTTCTTCAACATTTCATAGGTATTAAGAAACACACATTTACAAAATCTGTAAGGATGTCGGGGCCAGGCTTTTTTAAAAGTCCTTTAAACTGTGGGCGTACGAGTGGAATCAAACTTGGGTCGCGTAGAAAGCCAAAGATTATGTGTCATTAATCCCAACCTTTTAGCTTTGTAGTTTCCGAGATCTCAGCGTTCATACGGACGGATAGACAGACATGACTACTAGATCGTTTCGCCTAGTGATCCTGATCAAGAATATATATACTTTACGGGGTCGGAAACGCTTCCCTGTCGCTGTTAGATACTTTTGCACGAACACAATGTACCTGTTTACTCTACGAGTAACGGGAATAAAAATACACTTGCTCTTCTTTGCCACAATTCGTTTTTTGGGAGTGGGAAGGATGTAATGATAATGAGCGTAAGGACAATAGGAAGTGTATAGGAACGGGAAAAATTGGGATGATCAAGAGCACAATGAAGTCTCTGAGTAAGCTTGTCTAAAGAGAAAAAAGCAAGACTGAGCATTAGGTTGACAGTGGTGTGGCAAGGGTGTAGCATTTAAATTCACAATTATGGTTTCAAACCACGCACTTTGAAATTGTACTTTAATCGCGTAGATCCCCCTTTTTACGATCTATTTGAGAAAAAACAAGAAAGAATGCTATAGTCGAGTGCCCCAACTATCAGATAACCATAGCTCAACAAGTCAGTGAGAGGCAGACAGACAGACAGACCATTTGTTAGGAAGGCCGTGATGTATTGAGAGTTGATTTCAGCGAAAATAATTAAGTCCACATAATCCCAATTGTCGACTAACATGTAGGAACCTGTAGGTGATGGAAAATAAGTTTGTATGGGATTTTTAGTAAGGAGCTCCCAAATATCATGGAAAACTAGAAATGGTTCGTGGACATTTTTGGCTGTGTACCAGTGTAGTCAAACAAAACTCTGCAAATTCTGACCCCAAATCTGTCCACGGTTTCTGTGACACCCTTTATATGTTGTATGAAAAAATGTTTAATAAGTATAATAACCTAGTTAAATAATATAATAATCATTTCTTGCCATTCTATTTATTCTTTTTGTTAATTTAAATATTCAGGGTATTCCCTAAACTTTTGAACTGCTGAATTGTTGAATTTTGTTCAGCTGTTTAACAGCTGTTTCCAGAGCTTGCAAATAACTGTCAACCCATTTTTCTAAAGCAGTTCGACTCTCGACAAAACCGAAAATGATGTTGCTCACAAAATCTCTCTCTCAGCTGAACCCTATTTTCGTTTTGCTTGCCGGTTTCGGTCCGACCGTTCGGCTCAACCGAATCAATCGGTCATTCAGTAACCATTCGGTGAGACCCTTTTAATTTAACAGTCACCTAAAAGGGTTTCTGAAAGACTACTGTCAAATGAGCTATAAAAGGCTGATCGGTTCAAATTAACTACCATAAGTCTTAAGTTAAAAAATGTTGCAAAATGATTCCTATTCTTACAAAATTCGCGCGTTCTTTCAAATCGTTTAAAATATTGGGAATATAACTAGGTAATGTTTTGTTAGGAATTGATTTAATGCTACATAAACAAAATTTTAAACTGCTTAAGGAGGTTTAACCTGTTGAAAACCTCTATTTTTTCCTGCATCTAAAAAGATTCGCTTCTTGTTACGAGGATTTGATTATTAATTACTACATGAGAAAGATATTCCAAAAGTGGATTTTTGGAATTGGAATTTAATGGTAAATGGGCTCAACTTACAGATTCAGCTTTAGAAAATACACATTACGGATTTTCCATTACCCTTTTAAATTTTAATAATCAAAATGCAATGTTACGACTGAAGCATTACTGAACTGGTCACACACACGCACGCATACATTCACAAAAGACCGTTTTCCCTAACAGACCGAGCCAAGTAGTCAGTAGAAACCGAAACCGAAGGAACCCAAAAAAAAGGGTTTTTCTCTGAGCATAACAGCTGTTAATCAAAAACCCTTTGAATGTGTTAGCTCACTCCCAGTTCTCAAAGTGTTAGTAAATGACAGGTTTTTCTCGAACACTTTGAAAAGGTTGACCGAACATTACAGGCCCGCCGTAGCAAACTATTCGTCTTTTTCGTCTTCACTCTTCACAGGCATTTTCTATTGCAGCGTGCCAAATGAGAAAATTTTAGAAAGTGTATTTAATGACGAGTGTAATAATTTTTCGTCACAAATGTTGATATCAGAACTTTTGTATGTTGAAAGTGCGATCGTCACTAGTTTTTTACCTCGTTAAGAGGTGTTTATACCCGTTACTCGTAGAGTAAAAGGGTATATTGTATTCGTGCAAAAGTATGTAACAGGGAGAAGGAAGCGTTTCCGACCCTATAAAGTATATATATTCTTGATCAGGATCACAAGCCGAGTCGATATAGCCATGTCCGTCTGTCCGTCTGTCTGTCTGTCCGTCCGTATGAACGCTGAGATCTCGGAAACTATAAAAGCTAGAAATTTGGGATTACCAACACAAGTTCTTGGGCTTCTTAAGCAGCGCAAGTTTATTTCAGACGAGCGCCACGCCCCCTCTAACGCCCACAATCGCCTTAAACGATTTTATGTGTGTGTGTGTCTGTGTCTGGCTCGCACACCTTTAAAGATTTTGGAAAAGTAAGTAAGTTTTATTGTGTTTATCAATACCTATCGAAATGTAGAAGAAATTTTTCAAATCGGACCAATCTTTAAAAAGTTATGCCCGATCCAAGTTTTATATATCCATCTCCCTCGCACTTCCTTTAGCTTTAGCGGGTATCTGATAGTCGGGGCACCCGACTATAGCATTCTCTCTTTTTTTATTTGATATCAGAAGTTTTTGTTTGTTTACATTTGCTCTCACAGGAGCTAATATATTCATTTAAATTTAAATGGTTTAACCATAATTCTTAAAGTATTGGATTTAAACGAATTAACTTAAAAAGGCGTTCAAGTATTTCAAAATAATAGCACATGTCTATAGTTTTAGTAGTGTAGAACTTACGATCTAACGACTTTGAGCAATTTTAAGCTTTTTTCCCGCTAAAGCAGCGGGTTTTTCCACAAGTCGTAAAACAAAAGTTTCCTATTTGTAACTCATTAAAACAATTGAAATGATTCCATGACCCTAAATTACAGTTTGGATACGCACATACAAAAGTTAATGCTTGGGCATCATTAATTGTTATGAGCTGGCAAAAGTGGCAATTTTCCTTTCTTAATAACTTAAACTTGACTTTTTACAATAATGTGTTATATACCAAAATTTAAAGAATCTCGAGGGCTATATAGTTTTAAGTTTTAAAGAAAATCGTTAGAGCCGTTTTTGAGAAAAATAAAAAAAAACTAAAAATAACCTTAAAAAAAGATGGTTTTGTGCATAACTTTTTAGCTATTGCATATACATAAATAGTGTTGAGAAGGCGTTTATTGTACTTCAAAATACCCTTTAATATGAGGTAAAGCACAAGTCTGTAGCTTAAGTATATCGCAAGTAATGGGCTTACGAAATTTAGCCATTTTTAGCTGTTTTCCCGCTAAACTAGCGAGTTTTTCCAAAAGTGGTAGAACTAATGTTTCTTATATCGAGCTGTTTAACACCATATAAAATTTCCAGGATTTTAAACCAACGTTTTGGGACAAACAGACAAGCGCACAAACTCACAAACTGACAAACAGAATTAAATTTTCATTTTGGGAAGAAGAATAAAATCTTATTTTGGCTATAACTTTTGAACGGAGCATTGGATTTTATCATATGACCCCTCATTCGACGCGTATTTGCAATTGGAACACAACTAATACAAAGCGAGGAGGCATTTATTCCCACCGGCCCCAACAGCTCCAAAATTCGAAATTTTCTTTTTTTACTTTCTCTGCCCTCTCTCCCAAGCCAATTGATTTTCTATGCAATCCTGTTAGTTTTTGCGATACCTTTCGATTGGGTTATCACTCATTATGATCGGACCATCACAGCAGATTTTCAATTCTGCGGCTATATATAGTAGTCGCCTTCGCACACTCTCCTTGTGCGCTTCGTCACTACATGGACTGCCGTCCATAGTGATAAATAAAGCTCAATTTGCTTTTGCGGCCAATGTAGTGGAAGTTCAAATTTGTATATATTGCCAAGAAGTTTAATACAAAAAAAAGGTGGAAAATTGTATTTTTTTGTGAAGGCAGCATACAAAATATTTCATGGATCTGATAACTTGACGGTAAAATATCATTGTGATAATTAACATAAACTTAAGTACTTAGACAATTTTCACTTGTGTCTATTTTTACCAATTGACGAACACAATTTGCGGATTATTTGACCTGAAGATTTCGCGGTTTTTTCGACTTAACCAATATCAGAATCATTTGGCGTGAGAAATTCGTGGCTTCTCTTGACCTGAAGAATTCGTGAATTTTGAAGAATTCGTGGATTTTCTTGACCTTATCTCCATCTCCCTCGCACGGGTATGGGTGATTAACGGGTATCTGATAGTCGGGACACACGACTTCTCTCTTGTTTAAAATCTAGCCTGACAAAATAATTTTTTATATTTTTCTGCTGTTGTTATTGTCGCTTCTTCGACATGCGGATATGGCGATATGCAGCAGGAGATGAGGAATTACAAAAAAAAAACAGATACAGATACAGAGATACAGGGGTACTGATTTTGCATGCAGGGCGCACAGCGAGAGATGGGAATTTCTTAGGAAATCCAACGGGCAACTGGCAACTGGCAGTCGCCACAAATTATGATTTCTCGTGTTTAATTGTCGTGGCAGCTGGCGACGAAGGTCGAAGCGAAGCCTCGTCTTTAAGCCGCTTAAGAGGTTACATAAAAATTGGAATCGGAATTGAAACTGAACCAAAAAAACATATGAGTAGGAAAATTATAACAATGAGATATATATAACTCGAAATGATATGAGGGCTAGACAACGGTTTGAACTAGTTTTATTTCTTAGTTAATTCGACTGGTTTTTGCGGCCCAGAGAAAAGGTTTTCTTAGAAGTGAAGTGTCTTGCTCAAGTTTCAGAATTGAGTCAAGTCCCCAATTTGTTTCTCCTCCTCACTCAACTGGTTTTCTCCGCATGATTCATACATATATGTGGGTATACATACATATATACTTAAGGGGAAAGGGGGGTTAATAAAAAAATAAGTTGGTTAAATCAACACTTTGGGCTTAGCCCTTGACCTCAACTGCAATTTGATGCATTTCCTTTCGCTCTTTTGGGCCCTTTCCCTTTGGATTCGGATTTGGATTGTTGTTATATGCCTTCTGCTGCCTTTTAGCTGTCATTAATACTTTGACTTTGGCCTTTTGTGGTTTAACATTAACCAAACATTACCAAACATTAACATTAACCATTAACCACGGCCGTAAGATACAAAAAAATACAAACGTAATCAACATAATACGTTATTGGTTAAAAAAACTACATAAAATTAGGCTGCAGTTTAGCAAAATCAAAAATGCCTATGGCGGCGAATTGTCTTAATCCGCCCTGAGTACGCCTCTGCCATGCCACCTCCCTGTCTCCCAATTATCTATTATATGCCGATTACATCATTCGATTATCTCTATTGGTTCAAAAGTTATGATTATGTTATGATTTGAGGCCAAAGGTGCCACTGTGCGTCGTAATGTATCATGAGAGTTCAACAGAACAAACTTGAGCACTAATTCATCAGTAATTAGATATCATGTTATTCTGCTGAACGTGGCCAATATCGGCCGCAGTTGGTAATCGTACAGGCTAAAGCGATCTGTTAGGTGAACTATAAACGTTGCATTTGATTTAATTCGTAACCCAAACTGACTCTCTTTGCACCACAGCCGATTGTGGAGGACTCACGGCTGGGACTAAAGGGAAGGAAGGAGAAATTCATGTGGCAGTCACACTGACCCACTTATACAGCTCGTCAGCTCTACTTAATGCCGGTTGGTGGTGGGTTTTCATATATCTGGGGAACTGCTCCACCTCTCTGTATCGTTAGTGACATGCGCTGGTTGCCACGGCATGCCGTCGCAAAGAGTAAATTTCCCGGACCAAAGCTCTCGCTGAGACAATTTTTCCGTCGACAGCTCGGGTTCGGAAGCTGCTGAATAATGTTCGTACCCGACGACTGGTAACGTTACTATGCCGAGTCCTGGTGAAGACTGCATCAGTTATTCGTGGATATCCCACCGACGCGGATGTGAATAGCTTGAGCCACAGGGAACTTATGTAGCTGGGATTGACTACCGCCTCGGAGGCGCTGTACCTAACCGAATCAGACGGGAACGTCTAATTGCACGTGCTTTTCTTATGCCGAGCTCTAGGTGTTTCTTTAAGTGTGTGTTATCTTAATTTACGAACATTTTATGTGTAAGTGAGCCTATAAAGCGCGTACAAAATTCTGTGTTGCCACGTCCCATCGCAAAAAAATTAAATGTATGAAAAGCTGAATTTAAAGATAACAAAATAGTGCACGGTAAAGGGATTTTTAGTGCTCAACTTAACCTAACTGCCCAGGACCACATGCTTTTTAAACGATTAGTAATACCAGAAAATTAGCCTGCTTTATTGCGTTCATACCTCGGCGCGGTTTCTTTATCCGTTTAATTTAAATTTGCCGGCAGTTTTGTCAGCAAGGAAAGTAAGCACTCAAGATACATACATTCGCTAGTGTTGGTCTGGTACAATGCGTGCGAAGAGAGCCATTGCACCGCCCTTCCGCAACCATTCACTGGCCAATCACCCAGGAGGACTTTGGTTACCGTCCAGGGTGGTGAAATAACTATTAAATATGAGAGTGCTTAGTTGGCCGAACATCCTTAAAACCACCAGTGTATAGATAAAAGTAAATAAAAAAGTTAGTCGCTACTGATTAAATAATACAACAAAGTTATTAAAAAGTTATATTTCGAGAGGTATCCAGATTTCTATTGTTATTTGGCTTGATGTAGTATACAAATTTCAGTATGTCTTCTTCATTTCTCAAAGTCGACTTTAATGAAAATTAGTGCATGGTCCCAGTCCTTTAGTGGTGACAATTTGAACAATTACGGCTGCTCGCATCCACGGAGAAGATTGTCATTAGCCTAATGTGAACTAAATGCAAGGGAGCAAATGACAACTGCCATAATAATATCTGTCTGAATTCTTAGTTCAATGATTACTCCAAGGGAATTTTAAATTAAGACCCAACATCTTTTATACATGTTCTAAGAAAAAAATGTACCTATGCCCTTTTCACATGCGTTTAATTATGATGATTGAAGTTGACTCTCAGTAGCCTTTATCTTTTTGTCAGTGGTGTCATAGAAGTCTCTTCGAACCTAAAAATGCGATTCACGGTGTCACAGATACCATTCCAAAATCAAGAAGACGATTTAAAACAAACCAAGTAGTAGGCTTTGAAGCAAATGTTCCCAAAATCACAGCTAATTTTCTTTAACAAAGCTCGTTAGATTCTGGTGCGCCGACGGTTTTATTGGTTGGGTTTCCAAACCTACCGTCCTCGTTGCCGAGGGCAACAAATTACATGGAACACTTGCTGTTTCGTTTCAACAGAAGACGGGTCCTTATTCGCGTACAGCTTACTTATCAAACTAGTTTAATATTAAAAATTAAACGGGAGTCTTTATCTTTCTGAAAAAATGGGATATATAGGCCAAGACAGTATCCACGAGCGTTCTTAATCACAATCAGTCCTGTCTTTCCTGACATTAAATAACAGCATTGCTCAAAAAAAATTTAAAAGTACGTGGATGAAAAAAATACACACACAAAAAATGAGAAGTGACCAAATTAGTGGTTCCAACTTTGCACGTGCTGATTTTACTAACCCATGAAGGGCACCGTTGGAAATTTCGCAGGTGGAGCTTGGACTGTAATGCGTTTGACCAACGAAGACGACAAAGGCATCCTCTGCTACGACGCCAGTCGATCTACTCTCAGTAGACGACTGACTATAACTTGCTTGGCTCTGCTACATAATGGATTACTCGAAAGCCAGGAGCCTGGTGCTGTCCTTCCTGTGCTTCATCAGCGCAGTCAGGGCAGATGGCGAATTTATTTTTCGCATCGATCCGCTGGGTAAGCTTAAGCTCTAATAAGCCGTAAATAGCATATATATGTAATAAAACATTTATTGTACAGAACGGAAACGTATTTAATGTGTTTAAATATCTTTGTATGTGTTTAATGTATCTGTCTGAATAATAGCAGTCTGTAGTATTAATTTCATACTGTCCGTCCGTCCGTATGTCCGTTTCTATGCAAACTAGTCTCTCAGTTTTAAAGCTATCGCAATGAAACTTTCCCAAAAGTCTTCTTTCTATTGCAGGTACATATGTCGGGACGATCCGGATCGGACCACTATATCTTATGGCTCCCATAGGAATAATCTCAAAAAATATATAAAAATACATTGTATCTTTGTATTTTCAATTTTTCAAAGTATTAAAAATCTAGAGAGGCTGTTATCTGCTCATTTAAAATCCACAGCGCACAGTACCGTTAATATGTTGCTGTAACATACCAGATATGAGAACATTCAAGAAATGGAAAAATTGTATAAATTAATTTCACATTTTTTATCAAATACAAGAATGCTAAAATGAAAGCTTAGGTTCTTTATGTATTTTGATGCAATAATTACGAATTTGGCCAGGAAAACGGTCTCCAAGAAAAGGATTAAAAAAATTGTTTTTATTTTGGGAATCAACAAATTGTCGTTTTGTGTTTTTCTTGAATTTATTGGTGGTTCAAAAAACAGAAATAACAATTTTTCGACTCAAGGATAAATTTATAGAGGTTTAAAAAAACGACAAAACACAATTTTTCGACTTTCAAGGAGAAATTTTCGAAATCCTTCTTTTGGAGACCGTTTTCCTGGCCAGATTCGTGATTATTGCAACAAAAAAAAAACAATATATATATATATACATATATATTTTCCGACACATCCACCATTTTTAAAGTAAACATATTATGTAAATTACAAATAAAACAACAAAGGAAGTTCGGCTAGCCCAATTTTATATACCCTTTCAGTTATAATAATTACCCAAAGTTTAGTCCTCCCTCGATCGGTGCTGTTCCTGGGATTCCAAATATATTATTGCCTATTAAAAATGTTGATATTAAATTGTCAAAAATTAATACGCCATCTTTCTACAAAGTTACAATGTATTTTTATATATTTTTTGAGATTATTCCTATGGGAAAGTTTCATCGCGGTAGCTTTGAAACTGAAAGACTAGTTCGCATAGAAACGGGCAGACGGACATGGCTAGATGGCTAGATGAACTCGGCTATTGGTGCTGATCAAGAATATATATACTTTATGTGGTCAGAAACGTCTCCTTAACTGCGTTGCAAACATCTGACAGAAATTTTAATACCCCTGCAAGGGTATAATGATATGAAATGCTAGGAAAATAAATCTGTACGGTTATATGCTGGTCCGTCATACAACTGCGGGCATCGCAAGCCACGCGTTTATGGCAGAGTTCAATCTTTCATATGCATCTGTAATAAGGCAAGCTAAGGCTGAGGCTTTAAAGTGACCAACCATTCGAAAGGACTAAAATATCATTTATAAATAATATCGATATTCGATACATCGGCACAAAAAATATATGTAAGCTCGATAGATATTTATTGGTAACTTTTGTTTAAGTATATGTGTAATAAGACAATATTTAGATTATAAGAAGTACAATGAGTTTCACAAATATAGAGTTAAATCCCGACTTTATTTTTTACTTTTTTTTATTTTTCTTAAAAACGGGTCTAACGATTTCCATTAAAACTTTAAACTATATAGTCCTTGAGATTCCTTAAATTTTGTTGTATAAAAAATTATTGTAAAAACGTTTAAAAGTTATTTAGAAACGAAAATTGCCACTTTTGCCAGCTCGAATAACTAACGCTTCCTGAGTATTGAATTTTGTGTGAGGGTATCCGAACTGTATTTTAGGGTCATGGAATCATTTTAATTGTTTTTAGCAGATCCACATAGAAAACTTTTCTTTTACGACTTTTGGAAAAACCCGCTACTTTAGCGGGAAACAAGCTAAAAATAGCTGAATTTCGTAAGTTCGTAACTTCTGAACTATGGTTGAACAATTTAAATTTTAATGTATATATTAGCTCCTATGAGAGCAAAAGTAAACAAACAAAAACTTCTGATATCAAATGAAAACACGAACGAGGTAAAAAACTAGTGACGATCGCACCTTCAACATACAAAAGTTCTGATGTCAACATTTGTGGCTAAAAATTATTACACTCGTCATCAAATACACTTTCTAAAATTTTCTCATTCAAGTTGTTTTTTTTTATATCAATTCAATCTTAAGATAAATTAATTTTTAACATAACATTTGAACTTTTTGTTCATCAAAATAATCTTTGTGCTCTCGATATCGAGATGATGTCTTTTTGGTTTTAACATCGAATCCATGTCGATTACAAGATAAAAATGGAATAGGAAAAAGAAAATAAAAATTGGGAAATTAGGCCTGTTGCAACCCCTCCTGCCAGTCGGTGTGGTTGTTGGTTCCTCTGGTTCTTAACTTATTTTTCTCACCTTTATTTAAACACATCGTACATAAACACACTTTAAGTTACACATTTTTTTATCTGAAATAATAACTGAAATTATTGTATAATTAACAAATGATAAATATAAAAATCAAATAACTTACTAACTTGAGAAAAACATCTTGGTCGCTCGTGGGAATCTAACCCCTTGACTCACAGTTTGCAGTCAAACACTCTACTAGCTGCGCCAGGGAAGCATCACATTAGGCGCTGTACAAAGTACATTCATATTTTGTTCTCTTGGGTTCTTCTAAATCATAATTTGTATTAAATATGAATACTATTGAGTAAAAAAAAAATAAAAAAACGCCATGAACTTCCGCCTCGACGTGGGACTGAACACACACTTCCGACATTACGCTTACATAACATATAATCCGCTTTAGTCCCCTAGGCTACCGATTAGGGCAATTCCTAAAATTTTTTGATATTTTATCATATCAGTGTCATATGTTCCATATAAATTAAAAATATACTATTTTTAAATACCAAATTTAGTATTTTTTTCAACAAATAATATGAAATAAGATCAAAATAATATTTATTCATGATAGAATAATATGACAAAACTTGATCTTTAAAAATATCAAATTAACCAGCATTTATCGATTTGATATTATGTCATATTTTTTTTTGTGGGCATACCAGAAGTGGTTTTTGGTATATATCGCCTTTTACACTCGGCCATCCTGCACGGATTCTTCGTCCACGTCATCGTCTTCGATTTGTTTAAAATAACGCCAAAGCTTCATGTTGTCTACGCTGGTTGAAGTTTCTTGTGGACCTGCAAAATCAGAAACTTTTTTAACGTTGTACCTGTTTTGTTTGACTCCTGTTATTTCATAAGGACCAATAAACTTATTTCCAAGCCTTTTGCCAGATACAAATTGGGTGACTTTGATAGAGACTAAGTCCAACAATTGATAGATAGACTCTGGCTTTCGCTTTTTATTATAATGTTGTTTGTAGGTTTCTTGAGATTTCTTTATTTGATTCCTAACCTTGACTCTGATTTGGTTTCTCTCATCTTGAAAAACCGATAGTGGCTCCAGAAGATTGATCATGTTGGTATCAGTTTTCTTTTTCATCTTCACACCAAAAATAACTTCGAAGGGTGTGAATTCGGTAGACGCATGAAAATTAGAATTAATAATCCTTTGAACTTGAGGCACATACTTGTAGGGGAGTGTAGGGTAATGTGACGAGCTCGTTGAATCTTACATATGACGTCACGACAAAAATTCCAAATAAATTTAGTCGTGTCGACAATGTATTTACAGCAGAGCTTGCAAATACCTGTCAACCCTTTTTTCTAAGGCAGTTCGACTCTCGACAAAACCGAAAATAATGTTGCTCACAAAATCTCTCTCTGAGCGGAACCATATTTTCGTTTTGCTTGCCGGTTTCGGTCCGACCGTTCGGCTCAACCGAACTAATCAATCAATCTTTCAGTAAACCCTCGGTGAGACCCTTTTAAGTTAACAGTCACCTAAAAGGGTTTCTGAAAGACTACTGTTAAATAAAAGTCAGAAAAATGGGTTTTCATTAGAAAGGGAAAAGGATAGGCCTGCTGTGATATGTCCATAAATTTTATATAGGAAATCAAGATAATTCCAAAATTGCATTGTACACATAAATTAGAGGCCTGCATGAATGTATTTATTTCAAAACTTACAGTACTGTACAGTTGTACACGGTACTCACATTTAGTGTACTCATACAATATTGTAGAGAGTACCCACTCTACCGATAGTAAATGAGTACACTATTTTAGAGTTGCAACACTTTTTTAATACTATGTGTATGCTTCTCAATCTGAACAATACTATGAGTGTCGTCTCAATTACTATTGTACAGTACTGTACTCTGAGTAAAAAAAAAAGTGCAGTAGTGTGAAAGTTGTCGGAAGCTAAATCGGAAAATGGATTTGCCTAATAATGAGAATATCGAGTGCGATATTATTTCATCGCAAAATGTAAGTTTTTGTAATGGACGACTTTAATGTCCTGCAATGGTGGTTTAATAATAAGAAACAATTTCCATTATTATACAAACTAGGCCTACAAATCTTAGCGGTCCCAGCAAGTAGCGCTCCTTCGGAGAGGGCGTTTTCAATTGCAAAAAATCTAATTTCCGCAAAGCGTTCCAAAATTGCTTCGACTGAAGACATGGTCAACAAAATAATGTTTTAAACTCCAACATAGACAGCATTAATGAAAATGTCTTAAATAGCGATTAATGTTTTAATAAATCCGTCAATATTTTATGACTAACGACACTTCGCCTCTTTCATTAGGTTTTAAGTTATTCTGCTAGTGGTTAGATTACAATATTACAAAGAAATAAGCAAGCTTTAACATTTTATAAATGCAGTAGGCCTTGTAATTTTGGGAAAACTTCATTCACTGTACAATGAGTTATTGTACACCAAAAACACTGTATTCACAATATATTGTACTGTGTCTGGAAAAGTGAGTACAGTATTTGGCAATACAGTCAAAAGCACTGCATTCACTCATATTTAAAGTAATGAATACAGAAAAACTTATATAAGTTTTAAGAATGAGTGATTCATTTGTCAGTTTGAATGCATTCATGCAGACCTCTAATATAAATGTTCACTAAATTTTATTCTGAATTTTTGTTAGCAGTTATTTTTTTGTTTGCTTCAATATACATATTAATTGAGTATGTAAGGAACTATCTTTTTATAAGAAATGCCATAAAGAAACAAATTACCTTTCAAATGAGCTATAAAAGGCTGATCGGTTTAAATGAACTACTATAAGTCTTAATATAAAAAATTTTGCAAAGTTATTTCTATTCTTACAATATGGTTTGCGCGTTCTTTCAAATCTTTTGAAATATTGGGAATATAACTAGGTAATGGTGTGAAGATATTCTTAGATAGTTAGGAATTGATTTAAAACTATATAAACCAAATTTTAAACTGCGGTTTAACCTGTTAAAAAGCTCTATTTTTTCCTTCATCTAAAAAGATTCGCTTCTTAATACGTGGATTTGATTATTAATTACTACACGAGAAAAATATGGCAAAAGTGGATTTTTGGAATTGGAATTTAATGACAAATGGGCTCATCTTACAGATTCAGCTTTAAAAAATACACATTACGGATTTTCCATTACCCTTTTAAATTTTAATAATCAAAAAGCAATGTTACGACTGAAGCATTACTGAACACACACACGCACGCATACATTCACAAAAGACCGTTTTCCCTAACAGACCGAGCAAAGTAGTCAGTAGAAACCGAAACCGAAGGAACCCTAAAAAAATGGGGTTTGCTCTGAGCGTAACATGTTTGAATCAAAAACCCTTTGAATGTGTTAGCTCTCTCCCAGTTAGTAAATGACAGGTTTTTCTCGAACACTTTGAAAAGGTTGACCGATACACTCAGAAAATTATTTTTCTTAAATAAAGAAAAACAATATTTTTCTGTGCTTTAGAAAAAATTTCTATAAAGAGAAAATATTTTCTAAACTTACAAAAAATTCTCCATTAAACGATTTTTTTTTTTAATTTTTTTCTAAAAATTAGAAAAATTTTTTTTTTAAATCTAAGGTTTTTTTTCTAATCTTCCTTTCTATATTTGAGGGTTAAAATCGCCATTGATTTTAGAAAAAAAAGAACTAAATTTTTTCAAAAAAAAAAAATTGCCATTAACATTAGAAAAATTCTTAAATAGTAGAAATATTTTTTTCTAAAAATCAGAAAAAAAATGATTGAAAATTTTTCTAACATTTAGAAATTATTTTTCTAAAAATAAGAAAATGTCACCTCATTTGATCCGTTTCCCTTCTTATTCACTTTTTAGAAAATGTTCTTTAAAAATAAGAAAAAATTGCCTTTAATCGAAGAAAATTTCCTTTAGTGGTGGTAGCCTAAGGGTCTAACGCGTGCGTGCATGAATAGGTTATACAAGCTTTGAACCGCAAGTAAGAGTTCAATCCCACGTCGTGGTGTCTTTTTTTTTTTTTATGCGTAATATTTACATATTAATAAAAAAATGCAATGCATTTTTTTTTTTTACTTTTGAATAATTGTATTTTGATAAAAATTATGTTTAAGTTATGTACTATTGTACCAAAATAAAATATATATTTGTTTATAAATATATTGGGAAAAAATTGGAAACAAAACTGTGTTTTATTACATGGATCCATGACCTTGAGCCAGCCAGACAAAACATAAAATATTAATGGTAAATAATAACTATTAACAAACACAATAAAATATTAACAATGTTTCAGTCAGATCAATTTGACTAAAAGTAAGAGAACAAAATGTGAATAGACTTTGTACAGCGCCTCACTTGATGCTTCCGTGGCGCAGCTGGTAGAGCGCTTGACTGCAAACTGTTAGGCAGCGGGTTCGATTCCCGCGTGAGGCGACCAAGATGTTTTTCTCAAAATAGTAAGTTATTATACCCGTTACTCGTAGAGTAAAAGGGTATATTGTATTCGGGCAAAAGTATGTAACAGGGAGAAGGAAGCTTTTCCGACCCTATAAAGTATATATATTCTTGATCAGGATCACTAGCCGAGTCGAACTAGCCATGTCCGTCTGTCCGTCTGTCCGTCTGTCCGTCCGTATGAACGCTGAGATCTCGGAAACTATAAAAGCTAGAGGATTGGCATTTTGCATACATATTCTTGGAGTTCCTACGCAGCGCAAGTTTATTTCAAAATGGTGCCACGCCCCCTCTAACGCCCTCAATCGCCCTACACCATTTTTTTAAAGGTGTCTGGCGCCCACACCATTAAAGATTTTGGAAAACTAAAAATGCAGTTTTATTGTGACTATCAATACCTATCGAAATGTAGAAGACATTTTTCAAATCGGACCATTCGTTAAAAAGTTATGCCCGATCAAAGATTTTATATATCTATCTCCCTCGCACTCCTTTAGCTGAGTAACGGGTATCTGATAGTCGGGACACCCGACTATAGCGTTCTCTCTTGTTGGGTTTTTATATGTATAATTTGTAATTTGTATACTCATTTCAGTTATAATTACAGGAACAATTTGAAACTTACATGTACATAATAAACATATACACCCACACATGTGCTCAATTAAAAGAAATTAAAATAAGATGACAAACAAGAACGAAAAACAACAACAACACAATGGGGACGTGAAGTCACAGAAACAACCGGAATAGTTCGTTCCAATTGCCAAAGCAAGATTTTTGTATTTTCTAGAAAAATATTTTTCTATATTTAAAAAAACAGTATTTCTATTTCTTAGAAAACCTTTATTTCTAAATTGGAAGACATAACTTTTTTACTTTCTAGTAAAAAATTTCTAAATTTCAGATTTTTTTTCTTATTTTTTAGAAAAAAACGCCATTGTTATAAAGAACCTATTTTCTTTAATATAGACAAAATCGCCAGTAAAGCAAATTCATAGGCGATTTTCTAAAACCAAGGGCGATTTTAGTCGTTTCTTTTTCTGAGTGTACTTGCAAGCTCTGATCTACAGTAATATAAATAAGCAGTCTCGTTATTTGTTTGTGAGCAAACCTATTCAATTTATTTGTGTTTCAGCAGTGCTAGAGCAAAGATGAGTGTAAAATAAATGCAGATAAATATGCTTTAAGATCTTTATCAAAAGTTTTTGGTACTTGGCGATTTTTTTTGTTTGCGCCGTTTGAGAGTGACACCGTTTTTGCTCCAAATATACATTGTAGGTTATCGTGACGAACTTTTTGTAGGATATGGTGACGAACTTTTTTTTATTAAGAATTTGAATTGTTGTTGTTGATTTTGTGTAAAAAAACCTCTTATATTACAAGATAACATTAAATGTTGTATATTGGTCGTTGTTTTGTATTGTTTTTAGTTGAGCCGTCAGTTTAATTTATTTTTTGAAAAAAAAAGTTGCACCTTGACCAATTTTTTTTTCAGTAAGTTTTGGAATTATCTCTTACTTTATTCTTTTCCGTAATTTTTTGTCCTTGTAAAAAGACTGGTTTACGCCAAACGCTGTGGGATTTCAATACGTTGGAATTTCGAATCGTACTTTTACAAAAATATGCTCAGTAGATGAAAGCAACTTTTTGCTTTTACACTTTTACAAAATATTAATTTTTGAGGAAGTTACATAAAAAAACAAATCGTTCGTCACCTTACCCTACAACTTTTGAAAGTGAAAAAAGAAGGGTTCACGTCAAACGCTGTAGGACTTAGCTCCGTTGGAATTTGGAGTCCTAATTTTACAGAAATATGCTCAGTAGATGTAAGCAACTTTCTGCTTTTACACTTTTGAAAATGTTGATTGTTACAAAAGTTATTTTCAAAAAACGAATCGTTTGTCACGATACCCTACCTCTATTCCAGCACAGCGATTATTACATTTGGCCATTTCCCCTTGGCACGCCTGTTTATGTTTCAACGTGTTACCGCTGACGCCACATTCCTTCAAACGGTTCGATGTGAATGCTGATCCTTTATCGCTATTGATGCGATTCGGGCTTCCAAAAATTGTGAGCCAAGTGTCCACACTCATAGAAATTTTTACCTAAATACTAGAAATACTAGCCCTAAAACAGAGTTCGCCCTAAAACTACAAAAAATTTTCTTATTATAGGGGTGGCTAGCCCTAAAAATAGGAAAAATCGCCTTGGAAAATATTTTGTAGGGTTAGTTTTTCCGAAAAGGCAAAAATGCCCTATTAGTTAAGGCGAATTTTTATGAACGAACTCTGATAGAATTTCCTTCTTTTAAGGGCGAAATCGCCCTAAAAAGTAGAACAAAAGAACACCAAAAATTGCCCTAAAAACTACCATGATTCAAACGAAAATTTTAAGACGCAATAAATGGATAATAATAAATAGTAAAACGTGTTACGTACATGTGTGTGTAGTTGACACGTCAAAACAAGTGAGTTAGAAAATCTAAGGCGAATCGTCTTAAAAATCGCAGCAAAAGTTTGAAAATGGGTAGCCCCAGCGGTCTAAGCACTCGCACTTTCAGCTTTATTACTCGTGGGTTCGATCCCTGTGTGAGTCAACTTCTTTTTTTTTAAGTGTTTTTGTTACTGTTGATGTTTTTTCTTCCGCATGTTAAATTTAAAGTAGTCTTTAAACCTTAAATTCGTATGGAAATTCTGAGTTTAAAGACTAATTTATGTTAAGCATGCAAAGAAACGGCCCCAAAATATCCCAGCTATCAGCAAAAAGAATACAAGTTTTTGTTGCCATTATTCAAAATATAACTTAGACCTCAAGAAAATAAGATGTGTACCGTATTTGTACGTCGCTTTGCACGATGGGACTGTGGTGCAGCGGTAGAGCGTAAGACTCTAGCTCGAGAGGCCGTGGGTTTGATTCCACGTAATGACCTGACCGAAAGTTTTTCTCAAGTAAGTTGTTTTTCTCCTTATATATATCTCATTAATTCGATTACAAAGATGATTTTTTAGTTCACTCATAAAAAAAAATCGAAGAATTTCCATTAAATCAAGGAAATTCTTTCTTGAATTTTTGCCAAAGGCGACCTCACCTTTGTTTTAGGAAATGTTTTTTTTGAAAGGCACCTTTAAAACCAGAAAAAATATTTCTTGAAACCAGAAATTAAATTTCTTAAAACAAGAAAGGGTTTTTTGGAAAGCCACCATTAAAGGATGAATAAATATTTCTTGAAACAAGAAAGGCGATTCTTGTTTCAAAGGTGGTTTCTTTCTTGTTTCAAGAAATTAAACTTCTTAAAACAAGAAATGGTTTTTTAAAAAGGCACCTTTCAAACCAGGAAAAATATTTCTTAAAACAAGAAAATAAATTCTTGTTTTAAAGATGGATTCTTTCTTGGTAAAAAATTTAAAATTTCTTTCAAGAAATTTTATTTCTTGATTTAAGAAACAATATTTCTTGAATGGAAGTTTTACATTAACCCTAAAATATAAAATAAAATATAACTTCGTTTTTTTTTTTGATATTTGATATTTTATTTAATTACATTTGAAACATTTAACACTTAACATTTAAATATTTTTAATTATCAATTTTTTGCATATTAGCTTATGAGTTATTATTGGTGGTGTATTTAATTCACATAATTTAACTATTGTAACCCCATGGCCTTTTGAACTTCATATGACATAAGGTGATCACAAAACTCAGTATATATTCGCATTCCTTCATCTGGAATAAAAAGAGTTATTGGGATATAAAATATTTATTTTGAGATACACAACATTTTTTGAAATAATGTAGTGTTAATAATATCCAAAATACATACATGTTGGTCAAGAGACCGAGAGAGACCAACATTTTTTGAAATAATGTAGTGTTAATAATATCCAAAATACATACATGTTGGTCAAGAGACCGAGAGAGAGAGAGAGGCAAGGCAGATAGAACTCGAAGATGGGGTTGAAAATCGAAGTTCAGAGAGAGAGACACGGAAGAGACACGTACGAGCGAAGGAAGACCGAATGTAAGCAGGCCAGATCATGACAGTTTGAAGAAGTAGTAGAGAGAAACGTCGGTCAAGAGAGCGAGAGAGAGGAGCAAAAGATAGGAGGGTTGAAAATCGGCTTTCAGATCGGGTGAATCGCGTACCTGCATACATATTTACATGCCTATGTCAAACAAATACAACATATTTTTCTTTTTGATACACTTACCTTAGAAGGTTTTAAAACAAAATTACAGCTTCGCCAAACCATTTATTTGGCAGATGCAACTGCACTCACTGCAGGTATTTTTGAGATTTCTCCGACATGTTTCACTCTGAAAAATAAATATAATGCAAGTAATAAGGCGAAGTTATTATAGAACTCTACATCTACAAATAGATGTATAAATGTGTGTATGTACGTAGCTTTTAGCTAGAAAACAATTCAACTTAGTTTGTGTAAGACTTGGTTAAGAGATTTCGTATTTTTCCTTTAATTAAATACATATATACATTTGTATGCGCGCTATACAAAAAATTATATATGTACATACCTTTGAATAATTGGAAAAGGCTTCACTCCTTATCCGCTTAAAAATCACGTCCATCACTTACGAATCTTTTTTCACAACTGACGCTCGGATGATCAGAGAAGTTGGTAGCCGGGTAGTAGTCGGGCCGAATAGGCCCTTCGTCCTACTTCGTTTTTTTCTGTCGTCAACATTCGAAAGCCGATGGAAGTCAATGGCTACTTTCTTATATTCAAGGGACATTTCTTTCACATATTCAAAGGCGATTTCGCCATTAAATACATAGAAAATGTTTTGGCTGCGACGGCAAAAGAAACATATGGGATTTTCATTATTCTATTTTCAAGAAAAATTCTTTCTTGAATTTTTTCCATCAAAAAACGTTTTCTATATTTAAAGGCAAATTTTCTAATTACAAGAAATTTCCATTTTCAAGGGTAAGCCGATTCAATGGCGAGATTTCTAAAATTGAGAAATAAATTTGGTAATACTATACATTAGCGGGTTCACCCCCGAAATTCGCGAAAAAATTATCCTCGATGGACCGCGATTTCTTAAGAATTTACGTGCAAAAAGAACTTGGCGGTCGGCCATGGTTTTTTTGTAATTGAATTTCAAAGTTCCCGGGTTTGCTATAAAAAAAAGGGTGCTTTTCTCATACTTGCTATAAAAATCGAGTTGTCTTTCAAGTTTCCCTAATATTCAAATTTGTATCAAAAATTGTTGTTTATGAACACTCTGTTACCACTGATCCAAGTGAAGATCGCTGCCGTGACCACCATCGTCTCCGATTGCTGGAGAGCGTATGATTGCTTGGATGACGTAGGTTATCAGCATCTGAAAGTCAATTTTGTTGACCCAGTCACGAAGGCCAACACCCAAAAAATTTAGCGTCTGTGGCGAGACCTTAAAGAGACCATTCCGCACTATGGCCGGAAAAAGAAAAATTATGAAGGATATTTGGCGCGCTTCGCTTTTTTAAAGAAGCACAAACGGCACACCGTGCAGCTTCATTTTTTTTTTTGCAGCCATGGCGGATATGTACAACCCGAAGAGCAAGTCATGTGATGTATGTTAAATTTGAACTTAAAACATCGTGTAAGTACAAATTTAAAAAAAAAATGGAACGAGTCACAAGTAAAATTTGGCATGAAATTAAAAAAAAATCGCGGCGAAGAAAAAACAGTAGAGAACGCTATAGTCGGGTGCCCCGACTATCAGATACCCGTTACTCAGCTAAGGGAGTGCGAGGGAGATAGATATATCAAATCTTTGGTCGGGCATAACTTTTTAACGAATGGTCCGATTTGAAAAATTTCTTCAACATTTCGATAGGTATTGATAGTCACAATAAAACTGCATTTTTAGTTTTCCAAAATCTTTAATGGTGTGGGCGCCAGACACCTTTAAAAAAATGGTGTAGGGCGATTGAGGGCGTTAGAGGGGGCGTGTCACCATTTTGAAATAAACTTGCGCTGCGTAGGAACTCCAAGAATATGCATGCAAAATGCCAATCCTCTAGCTTTTATAGTTTCCGAGATCTCAGCGTTCATACGGACGGACAGACGGACAGACGGACATGGCTAGTTCGACTCGGCTAGTGATCCTGATCAAGAATATAAATACTTTATAGGGTCGGAAAAGCTTCCTTCTCCCTGTTACATACTTTTGCACGAATACAATATACCCTTTTACTCTACGAGTAACGGGTATAAAAATCTACAAAAAATCGTTTAATGGAGAATTTTTCTAAAGTATTGAAATTATTTTCTCTTTATGGAAATTTTTTTCTAAAGCACAGAAAAATGTTGTTTTTCTATATTTAAGAAAAATAATTTTCTGAGTGTAAGATTGTAATTCTTTGTTGTAGAAACTGGCACTTTGAACATTTTATTTGGAGACTAAACTTCTCAGCTTGAGCTAAAACGCGTTTCATGTTCATCAGGCATTGATATCGTCGACGTAAATTTCCATCAAACCTTCATTTATTAGCTGCTGAAATATGAAGTTTATAAACACGGCTGGCGAGTTGCAGACAGTGTTCGGAAAATAACGCACTCTGTAAAAAACTTGTGTTAATAACATGTTAAATGTCAAAGTGTTAAGTTCAAAAAAAGTTATTAACATGTGTGTTTTTTTTTTTTTTTTTATTCAACGGTAATTTAGTACAAGATACTTTTACATATACATATACAGGGGGTGGGGGGAATTGCTGGGCTTGCGGTACTGCCATGAAGCATTGCTTCGCAAGACCAGCTGCTCTTTTTGGGCGACCAGGTTTTAGGACTGTCCGTTGCGTATGCGTTCTAGACGCCTCAGCTCACGCGTAATTTCCGTCGCCAGTAGGCAAACCGCTGTCCATTTGGCCTGGCTTTCTAGCATGCCTGGTACCAAGTTTTCGGCCGTGATCCGGGATTCCAGGACCTCTTCCGCTTTCCCTCGTGCTTCTCCAAACCTGACGCAAGATGTCAGCACATGGTCAGCACTCTCCGGAACTCTACAAACGTCACACAGGGGGCTTGCTTCTTTGCCGAAACGGCAGAGGTACTCCTTGAAGCAGCCGTGTCCGCTAAGCACTTGTGTTAGCTCGAAGGTCAGCTCCCCATGTTTACGGTTGAACCACTCCGCAATGCTTGGGATAAGACGGTGCGTCCAGCGGCCAGTTGTCGCCGCGTTCCACCTCTGTTGCCAGCTTTCGAGGGATTTGGTTCTGGCTCTAAGTTTCGCCTTTCTCGCTTCGAAGTTCTCCTTGGCTTCAATCGCTGCGAGCTCCACGGGAATTATGCCACTGATCACCAGTATGGCCTCTGTGGAGACCGTTCGGAAGGCTGAACTTACTCGTAGTGCCCCCAGCCTGTAGTCTCGGTTTATACCACTCAGGTAGCTTTCTTTACATTCTTGGGCCCAGATTGGTGCTGCGTAAAGGATGGTAGACTTTGCTACATTGAAGAGCAGTCTCCGACTCGATGATTTCGGGCCTCTGTGGTTTAGCATCATGCGTGATAATGCCGCAGTGACGCCCCGGGCCTTTTTATGTGTTTCCTGTAGGTGCTCTTTGTAGGTTAGCCGTGTGTCTAGCATGACACCCAGGTATCTGATGGCTCTTTTTGAGGTTATAGTCGACTCACCAACTGTGATTTCTACCGTTTCCACTGCTGTTCTGCTGCTTATGAGCACTGCTTCGGTTTTGTGTTCCGCCAGTTCAAGGCCAGCCAATCTAAGCCAGTCCCAATCATACGGATGGCCCCGTTTGCTGTGCTCTCCACGTCCTCTTTGTTTTTTTGTACTACTACTACCGCGACGTCATCGGCGAAACCTACGATGTTGACTCCTGGTTGGAAGTCCAGTCGTAGGATGCCATGGTGTTCCATAGTAGAGGGCCTAGAACAGACCCTTGCGGAACTCCGCCCGTGACCCTGTAGATTTGTGGGCCGTCGTCTGTGTCGTAGTGTAGCCATCTGTTATCGAGGTAGTCGCTAACAATCGCCCTTAGATATGGTGGGATATCTAGTCTCTCGAGGGCCGAGATTATCCTGCTCCACGATGCGGAGTTCAATGCGTTTTTTATGTCCAGTGTAGCCACCAGACAGTACTCTTTGGTTCCTCCAAGCCAACGTGTACCCGCTATAGCACTCCGGGCTATTTTGTCTACCGTTTCCAGGGCATCCAGGGTTGAGCGAGCTTTCCTAAGCCATACTGGCTATCGGACAGTCCACCGGCGGCCTCTATTGCCTCGCCTAATCTTTGACTAATGATGCTTTCAAGCACTTTCCCCGCAGTGTCCAAGAGACAGATTGGTCTGTATGCAGACGGGTCGTCTCTAGCCTTCCTCGGTTTCGGTATGAGCACCAGGTTTTGCTGCTTCCACCTTGTTGGGAAACGGGATTGTGACAGGCATTTTGTGTACATCCTAGCGAATGTTACTGGGTGGAGGCTGATCGCCATCTTGAGGGCCCTGTTTGGTATGCCGTCAGGACCGGGCGCCTTATTGTTTGACAATCGTTGGGCGATTTTGACAACCTCTTCCTGTGTCACTGGTTGAGGTTGGAGGATCGATGGGATGGCATCCTCTTGCCGCTCTTCCTGGGCAGGAAATAAATGCCTGACTATCCCCTCAAGTGTTGCAGAGTCTGTTGGTGCACTGTTTTTGAGCCCGTTTGTCTTCTTCATTACCACCTTATATGCTCTGCCCCATAGGTCGTTCTCCGCTTCGTCACACAGTTCGTGGAAGCATCGCTTTTTGCTGGACTGTATAGCCTTTTTTAGGACTTTCCTCTTTTGGGTGTATATCTCCCTGAGAAACAGGAAGCTTTGGTTTCCCCGCGACCTGTGGTAGGCTCTTCTAGCACTTATGCATTCTCGGCGGGCTTCTTCAATCTCCTGATTCCACCAGTAGACCGGTCTGTGTCCATTGAAGCGTCTACTGCATTGCATGCTGGCGTCGCAGGCCTCCTTGACTTTTGTCATCACCGCCTCTTCGTGTTCGAGAGCTTCCATTCCTGCTAGCGTTGCCCTGAATGTTTGGATGTTTAGAGTCCCTTCTTTGTAGTGACTGCGAGTTGAGATTCTCGGCGCGGATCTTTGCATGTTGAGAGTGGTAATAATGGCTCTATGGTCGCTCTCGGTGTAGGCTTCGCTAATTTCCCATGTTGCCGACGCTGCCAAGCGTGTGCTTAGGAATGTGAGGTCGATTATCGACTGTCCTCCTGCTCTACTAAATGTGGGGTTTGACCCGGCGTTCAAAAGAAGTAAATCTAGTGAGGCGAATGCCTCTACCACTATTTTTCCTCTGGCGTTTGTGTACGCTGACCCCCATTTGGTGGCCCATGCATTGAAATCACCAGCGACCATCGCAGGAGAGTGTAGGCTGGCATCTATGACCAGGTTGTCGATTGCCTCGCTGAAGTCCTTGAGAGACCAGCTAGGGGGCAGGTAGCAGCTATAGACCCACAGGTCATTTAGCTTGGTCCTGACGTAACCTTTTGCAGCCTTTACACCACTAAAATGTCTGATATTTTGGCCACACGACCAGATAGCAGCCTTCTCTGTTGGATCCGCGACCCACGTGTTTGATCTAATAGTCCTATAGGGTTCGCTGAGGATTGCCACATCTATCCTGAGCTCTACGATCGTTTGGGTGAGAAGATCCTGGGCCACCCGACAATGATTTAGGTTCAGTTGGATAAACCTTAGCATTGGATTTTCTTGACAGCCTCAATGTACGCCGGGCATTTAAAGCTACCAGACGGGTGGTTCGTTGGGAGATCCTTCTTTTGGGCACAGAGTATGCAGTGCGGGTCCCTGCTGCAGTTTCTGGCCTCGTGGTCTTTCTCACCGCATTTGAAGCAAGCTCCTCTCAGGTCTTTGGCTGCTGTGCAGTTTGGGGATATGTGGCCAAACTCAAGGCATTTGTAGCATCTCATAGGCGAAAGTATGGCTTTGATTCGGCAAATAACCCATCCGATTCGTAGTTTGCCCATGGTTAACAGCACGTTAGCTGTCGTTGTTGGCAGCGTCAGTGTCGCTATCTGGCAGCCGCCTCTAGTGGCTCTGAGGGACCTGATTGAGTCCACTGCGACTGGTGTACCTCCAGTTTCCTTGTTTATCGCCTCCGCTATTTCCTCTTTGGTTGTTACCTCGTCGAGGTTCAGAATCTCGAGCCTTGTCTGCTCTGTCAGGGCCCTCACCGTGGCTTTGGCTCCGAGGGCTTTACCGACTGCCGTTTTTACCTCCTCTGCGCTGTGACCAGGGGCTTTCTTCAGCCGCAACAGTAGGTCTCCATTAGCCGTCTTACGGATTGTTTGCACGTCTCCGCTGACGTGGCTCAGGGATGCATCTCCTTTTACCGCTTTTAAAAGCTCAGCGTACGTCAGGTTTCCAGCGCTAGCCACCACTATGGCATCCGTCCTTGTCCTGTTCTGGCCCAGTTTTTTCCCCTTTCCAGCGGGATTCGGTTCATTTCTCTTGCGAGGTTCGGCTTCTGGCTCCAGCCTACTTGTTAGTCTCCCATTAAACCTCCTCTTATTTGGTGGGGACCCACCTTGACCGGCCGTTTGGTCTCGAGGCCTTTTCGGGGTCGCTTTCGCTCCCTCTAGGCCACAGAGAAAGCTTACTGGTCGACTTTCTGGCGAAGTTTGCGAGTTGCTGTCCTTTAGCTCTAAGGCGTGGCTTTTTTCCTGCTTGGAGAGGGCTTCTGCCGTCTCTTGCAGATGCAGCAGTTCGGTGAGTTGGTCACGCATCGGCTGGTTTATGTGCCTCTGGCCCTTGAACATAAGGGATAGGCTGTTCAGCACTGTTCCTATCCTGGTGACCGTGTCCTCCAGGGACCCGGTAGTCCTAGGTAGAAGATCAGCATTGGTCTGCACGTTCTTGCTTACGTTCTGCGGTGGTGGCGATCTCCCCATCGCGGAGCCTTTTGCGAATGGATTATCCGCAATCATGCCTTTTCTTTGCCGATGGCGAGTTTTGTCGCTAAGGGGTTCCACCGATGGCCAAGGATTTCCCCTTGACTTCCTATCGATGGGGGGTATACCGCCCCTTTTCGGTCCCCAGAGCCCCGGTTACCCAGGCGCCGCCTTGGGCGGAGGGGTTGGATGTTGTCGGGTCCTTGACTTTCTGCCTCGCTTCCCTTAGTCGACTGTAAGAGCCCCAGTAAGTAGGCAATCCGATTGTAAGCCCTGACAGAAGATGAGTGCTACGACGTTTGTTTGTGCAAATAGGGATCGGCCTAAAAGTATGCAATGGCTTATTGTCGTGGGCGCCCTGCGACGATCAGCTGTTTATTTCGCTCTAACCAGCACTGTCGACCAGCTGTTTGACCAGTTGCAAGAAGTGAAGGAAGGAAAACGAAAACGAAAAACGCTTCTTACCCCACGGAAAAAACTTTGTTTTTGGATTTCCCTTGAGGAGTGAGCGGGATGGAAGAGGTGTTTCGGTCTGGGCGACTGCCCCTCCCTCTGTACTGGATGGAACACCCTTTTTTACCAGGCGTCGCCGTAACTTTCCTTCAGCACGCCGGTCAGTTTGGTACGTACCACATGTGTGTAACATGTGTGTAAAAAATTGAAGTTGTTTTATGCTAGAAACATAAACAACAAACAGTTTATTTGTGTTATTTACACGACGTGTTAATAACACGACGTGTTTTTTACACAACGTGTTTTTTACACAACGTGTTTTTAACACAATGAGTTTTTTACACAATTAGTTTTTGACACTAAAATGTCAGATATATATGTTTAACTGAAAAATTCACGGTTTCTTTAGTTGAAAAAATGTATGTATTCTTTGAAACGGTTAATAATAACAAATAAGATATCCTGGCCAATATTGATTCTTCATTTTCCCTGCGCTTCGTTAATGTCCATAATATTAAATTTTCATTTGTGTTAAAAACACAGTGTGTAAAAAACACGTCGTGTTAATAACACATTGTGTAAAAAACACAAGTGAGCTGTGTGTGTTAAGTTAACACTGTTAACAATTATTTTTCACATTTTAACACTTTTGTTTTTGACACATATGTCAACAACTTTGCTCACACTGTAAAATTCAATTTTACATGTTTTTAACATGTGGGTTACATTTCGAACGCTGGTTGCAGAAGCCAAAAGGGGCTTTGTTGAACTCAAACAGTCCTTGCTTAGTCACGAATGCTGTGTACTTTCGACTTTGTTCATTTATCTCAACGTGAAAGAAACCATTTTTAAGGTCCATTACTGTAAAGTACTTTGCCGTTTGCATTTTTTCGAGGACATCGTCAACGACAAGAACCGGAAATCTATCCTTTAGCACCAACGTGCTTAGCTAACGAAAATCAACACATAGTCTATAGGATCCGTCCTTCTTCTTTGCCAAAACCACCTTACTAGCAACGTCAGAATGAGATTCTCGTATAATCATTAATTCCAGTCACTCAGATACTTGCTTTTGAACAATTTTCCGCTCTGTCTCCGGCATTCTGGTAGGACTCTCACGAAAAGCGACTACTGCACAGTTTGGAACAATTGATAATTTGATCGGGCAATTTATATGCGCTTCTGAGGGCTTGTACTTTTAGATAATTTCCTTCACCTGGCTCAGGTACTCGAGAGGTGCGTTGATATGAATTCTTCGTTGACGACATTCTATACGTTGTTGAATTCAACTCTTTCCACTTTTGCATCTTCCATGTTGATAACATTGTAGCTACTTCCGCTGATAGTAACTGTGAACTTTTCAATAAAGTGTCGACGTTAATATCAGCGTCAGGTACCACCAAAAAAATGTGTACGGTTTGCAGTCCATCGACTTCATCGTTTGCCGCAAAGCTTCGACATTGTTAATTTTAAAAAGCTTACACTGGTCGACAAAAAAATAGCCCAAGACTACACGCCCTACCCTTGCAGAGGGTATTATGATTTCTGCAAAAGTTTGCAACGCAGTGAAGAAGACGTTTCCGACCCCATTTGTTTATTTGTTTGTTTAAAGCAATGTACTGCTCAATGGACTTAAAATTATATACATAGTAATTAAAATGTAAACATCATATATTTTAAAATGACAATATTAAAAGTAGGAGAAGTTATTAAGTTGATGATGAAAGGAACTCAATGACTTTTAGCGAATTAGCATTAACAGTGCACTCATAGGATATTAAGTGGTAAAGTTCATTATAGTTATTACATGGGATTCGAAAGGGGTCGAAACGGGAGTAATTTGACCTGCACATAGGAAATGCTAATGGACGGAATCGTCGAGTAGCTCTGCAAGGGTAGCTAACAGATCAACTGAGTCGACGGCGCCAGTGATGAGTTTGTGAAGTAATATCACACCATAACAAGAGGCGCAACCTGTCTCTATAAGAAGGCAAACGGCGTAGTGCAAAAAGAGAAATTGCTTTTGGACGGATTCTATCATATTTTGATAGTGCTCATATTGTGGAGACCAAATATAGAGCAATACTCAAGTGTAGGATGAATTAGAGAGACGTACAGGAGCTTAATGGTGAAAGGGTCATCAAATTCCTTGGACCAGCGTTTGATGAAAGCTAATAAGCACTTAGCTTTATTGAAGATGGTACTGACGTGGCGATTATAACAAATCTTATGGTCAAATAGGACACCAAGATCAAGGACAGTATCAATACGTTCAAGTGCAAAGTGATCTAATGAGTATGTACAAATATATGGATTGGATCGATAAAATGACATGGATTTCCATTTATCTAGATTAAGCAGTAGCTTGTTGACTAGGCACCAGGATTGAAGGTTATTTAAGTCAAGCTGGAGCTGCATGTAGGAACTAGGTGAGGTCAAATGCATACACAACTTGACATCATCCGCAAACATAAGCACTTTGGAGAACTCAATTACTTGAGGAAGATCATTGATAAATAAGCCAAATAGTAAAGGACCAAGGTGACTGCCTTGTGGTACTCCCGAATTTACAGAAACAGATTTTGAATAAATGCTGTTGTACTGGACCTTTTGGGTACGATTTGTTAGATAAGAACGAAGCCATGTCAGTAGAGTTGGAGGAAATCCGAGGAGGAGGAGCTTGTGGATCAGCTGCTCATGGTTGACCGAATCAAAGGCTTTACTAAAGTCAGTAAAGATTACATCAGTTTGCTTTGTGGATTTAAAGCCTAGACTAATAAAGGTCGTAAACTCAAGAAGGTTAGTTATTGTAGACCGGCACTTTGTGAAACCATGCTGTTTAGAGGATATTATGGAGCGACACTGGTGCTGCAGTTGATCGCAAATAATTTTTTCAAAGAGCTTAGGAATAGCACTAAGTTTGGCTATACCGCGATAGTTGCTGATATAAGATAGGATTCTTTCCAAATAGCTGGAAATGTGCCGATAGCAATTGACTTGCAAGTGGTATGGCGCAATGTTTGAGGACACAGCTTGGAACCATATCGGGACCCGCAGAGAATGATAATTTAATCGAGGATAGGCTACGCAGAACTTCTCCTCCATCAATTAGAGGGCCGAAAATGGCATCAGTGTGGGGTAGCTGGTAGGAGTAGCTACAATTGATCCTGGGAGTATTTGTGGAATAGGTGAATTGGAAAAAATCCGCAAACAGGTTGCGAATATCTTGATCATTAGATGCAGATACATTATTTAATTGAAGTGATGGAGGAAATCTGTTGGCTTTGCGCTTTGAGTTGCCGAAGGAGTAAAATAATTTTGGATTGCTGCGAAATTCGTTTTTACAGCGTAGGAGGTAGCTGTTATAACATTCAGAATTATGCAGAAAGTAACTGGATTTAGCAAAGCTCTATTTGGAAATATCAGAATGAAGTCCTGTTTTGGCCTACTTCTTTTAAAGTTTAGTTTTTATATTTTTTAAGTGAGACAAGAGTTTGGAAGACCATGGAGGAAAAGTGGAAAAATACCACTAATGGATAGTTGCAGTGTAGGATGATGAAAGTCCTCAGGAGTGGTTAATGGAGTGGTACGTGTGACAATGGCATCGCAAAGGTCAGACACAAATATAAGATCTAAAAATCTTCCATTCGCATTAGAAATTGAGTTAACTTGACCAAGAGATAAGTCAATAAGACTTAGGAGACCAGGATAGGTAAGGAATATTAAAGTCACCCAATATTATAAGATGGTCTGTATCAGAGGCATATGAGGAGATATTCTGGATAGCGGAGAGGTGTCGCATATAAATCAAAGGCTCTGAGCCAGGAGGAATATAGGAGCAGGTTACAAATATGTTGCAGTTAGAAAGACATATTTTGACTGAAATGAATTCAATATCACCAACATCAGAAATGGATATAACTTGGGATGATATTTCAGACTTCACTGCGATTAGGATACCCCACCTCGTTTAGAGGGACGGTCCCGTCTATAGATAAAACAAGAGAGAACGCTATAGTCGGGTGCCCTGACTATCAGATACTCGTTACTCAGCCAAAGTGAGTGCGAGGGAGATGGATATATAACATTTTTATTCTGTCATAACTTTTTAACGAATGGTCCGATTTGAAAAATTTCTTCTACATTTCGATAGGTATTGATAAACACAATAAACTGCTTACTTACTTTTCCAAAATCTTAAAAGGTGTGCGCGCCAGACACAGACACACACACACATAAAATCGTTTGAGGCGATTGTGGGCGTCAGAGGGGGCGTGGCGCTCGTCTGAAATAAACTTGCGCTGCGTAGGAAGCCCAAGAATTTGTGTTGTTAATCCCAAATTTCTAGCTTTTATAGTTTCGGAGAGCTCAGCGTTCATACGGACGGACAGACGGACATGGCTAGATCGACTCGGCTAGTGACCCTGATCAAGAATATATATACTTTATAGGGTCGGAAACGCTTCCTTCTACCTGTTACATACTTTTGCACGAATACAATATACCCTTTTACTCTACGAGTAACGGGTATAAAAATTATTGGTAAGTATTTCATTATCAGATACCGTAGGATTTAGCCATGTCTCAGTAAAGGCAATAACGCTGAATTCGAAAGCAGCGCTATCAGCATGCAATCTAGACAGCTTACTGAGAAGGCCACAGACATTTTAATAATGAAATACAAAATCTAGTTTTTTGGAACTGACGGATTTGTATTTGTAGATGGTTCTTTCCGATCAAACTCGTGTACAATCGTATTAACTGGCCATAGTGCAGGATTTAAAGCACGCGGAAAATGAAACTTTTCTTTTGTAAGCAAAATTAAGTTTTGTAACAATAAAGAGTTCAGAAGAGGCTTGAAGCTCGTCGCTTAGGTGGCCTTTAATTTCGTCTACGGTAGTATCAGGCTTTAGACGAGAGACAAAAATTGACTTTTTTGGCAGGAGTGCTTGTTGCGCTACGGCTTCAAGGCGTCTACGGTTTGCGCCTGCTGGATGAACATCGTTCACCGCAGCCAGAAGTGGCCTGCGAATTCTTTTGGAGGGAACGCCGGCCATTGCGCCGGTTAAGTTTAATGGTCGGACATTAGGAGTTGTGCAGTTTTTATGTACAACCGACTTTACTTGGCCAGAGGATACTGGCGGTACCGTTATAACGGAGGATACCGGCGGTACCGCTTTGGGAGAATGTGGTAAATTTTTTAAGGCACCAGGATCCGGCTCTGGATGAGAGCCTGGGGCCAGGTCTGGACAAATAGACTTAGGAGTTAAAAAATTTAGCACTGAAGCAGGAATTGCCAATCTAGTAGGAGACAAGGTGGATTCCATGGTAGGGCGCAATATGAAGGGACCCGGCAGCGGAGGCACCAGGTTATTCGAGGATACGCAGTTATTATCAATTGCACTGGCGTTAGCAGAAACTAATGAAACGTAAATTAGTGAGTTATTGGAGGAGCCAGGATCCCTCATGGATGATGGTGGATAGGTAGGAGTAAGATGGTTCATTAAATGACCAGTTACAGGAGAAGAAATTTTTGTTGGAGTAACCTTAATTATTTTTAGCCTATTAAACTGGAGCACTTACAATGCGCAGTGTTCTCGCATAGCCAGCACAACAAATAAGTTTCGCCAGCAATTACACCGTTGAACTCGCATTTTTTAACTGAGCAGGATAGATTCATTTTTGAATGAAAGCTTAAGGCAACGTGTGGAGTGCAGTGTAATCAAGAGCAGCAAGCTAAAACGTTCGGATTCAAGAGCGTAAATTAGCAGGAGGGCATGCACTGATCGGTGGATTTAGGCGACACGCACAAAGCGGAGAGCGGGAAAAGTGCCGTTAGAGTGGTAACGGACCGGCAGTTCCGAGAGTCGTAAAGCAGACCATAAAGTATATATATTCTTGATGAGCATCACAAGACTAGTCGATCTAGCCATGTCCGTCTGTCCGTCCGTCTGTCTGTCTCTTAATACGCAAACTAGTTTCTTAATTTTTGAGCTATCGGGATGAAACTTTCCCAAAAGTCTTCATTGCAGGTAGTATATACGTCGGAACCGGCCGGATCGGACAACTATATCTTATAGCTCCCATAGGAAAGATCGAAAAAAAAACGTAAACGGTGTTTTTTTTAATATTACCTTCTACTTTTGGAAATATTAATATTTAAATATCTCTGAGTTTCGAATTAAATTGTTAAAAAAATCGGATGATTATATCATATAGCTGCCATAGGAACGGTCGGAAAATTAAATGGAAATTAATAGAAAAAATTCTCTTCTTCTCTGGGATATAGCTTTTCGTTTACATTTAAAAATTTTGAATTAAATTTAACAAAATTCGGACGACTATGTTATAAAGCTGCCATAATACGAAAACAGCTAAATTAATAGAAATGATCTGCAAGCGTATATAAGCATCGGCTGGCCAAAGCTGGATTCCTTTTTTGTTTCTATCTATAGTAGCCTCATATTTTGCTTGTTGAAACTAGACACACACAATACATTAAAAATATCAGGCTACTACAGATAAAAACAAGAGAGAATGCTATAGTCGGGTGCCCCGACTATCAGATACCCGTTACTCAGCTAAAGGGAGTGTGAGGGAGATGGATATATAAAACTTGGATCGGGCATAACTTTTTAACGAATGGTCCGATTTGAAAAATTTCGATACACAATAAAACTGCATTTTATTTTTCCAAAATCTTTAAAGGTGTGCGCGCCACACACGACACACACACATAAAATCGTTTAAGGCGATTGTGGGCGTTAGAGGGGGCGTGGCGCTCGTCTGAAATAATCTTGCGCTGCGTAGGAAGCCCAAGAATTTGTGTTGTTAATCATAAATTTCTAGCTTTTATAGTTTCTGAGATCTCAACGTTCATACGGACGGTCAGACAGACAGACGGACAGACCGACAGACGGACATGGCTAGATCGACTCGGCTAGTGATCCTGATCAAGAATATATATACATTGTAGGGTCGGAAATGCTTCCTTCTAGATGTTACATACTTTTGCACGAATACAATATACCCTTTTACTCTACGAGTAACGGGTATAAAAAGTCACAAAATTTACCTTAGTAAAATGCATTGAACTTAAGAAGTAGAGGTCGCCAAACTTAGTCGTTAAACACGGTTGAAGTTAAAGGTTCAATATACCATTTACACCAATTTGTGGCTCTGGGCTACAAAGGGTTTAGTTCTTATTGGGCCACAAAAAGTGCCTATAAATCGATAGTTTGGAACTTTGACCACTGATTTCTTAAAACTGTGACGTGATAGAAAGTTTCCAAGTATGGGGTAATTTTAAGCTAAAATCCTTTCAGGTGTTGTAGCGTTTAGTCTTGGGCCAAAAAAAAGTCCGGATTTTGTCGACCTGTGTTACTAGAGCGATGCTTTTTTGTTACCATCTGGACATTTGGCTTTTCACCTGTACAGTTCTTGGAAATGTGTCCCGAACCACCGCACTTAAAACATTTCGTTTCTTTCTTACACTCAGGACGCATGTGGTCAAACGAACCGCAATTGTACCAATACCTCTACTTCGGTTCCCGTCTGCCCGATCGTATGAACGCTGAGATCTCGGAAACTATAAAAGCTAGAGGATTGGCATTTTGCATGCATATTCTTGGAGTTCCTACGCAGCGCAAGTTTATTTCAAAATGGTGCCACACCCCCTCTAACGCCCTCAATCGCCCTAAACCATTTTTTGGAAGGTGTCTGGCGCCCACACCATTAACGATTTTGGAAAAGTAAAAATGCCGTTTTATTGTGATTATCAATACCTATCGAAATGTAGAAGAAATTTTTCAAATCGGAACATTCGTTAAAAAGTTATGCCCGATCAAAGATTTTATATATCTATCTCCCTCGCACTCCCTTAGCTGAGTAACGGGTATCTGATATTCGGGGCACCCGACTATAGCGTTCTCTCTTGTTATATTTTTGGAGCACTGATCAAGGGGAATTTGAGATCATCCCTTATAACATAAGGGACTGACTATATAACTGACTATATAACCGATAATTGATTCGTCGTCCAATTCACCAAGTGCTGCTATTTACGCATTTGAAGGACGTAATCGTGAAAGTTCTCTGAGGACTGCTTCTTTCTATCTCGGAGTAGAGTATGCACCTCAGTACTGCTTAATTTTTTGTCGAATTCTGATAGCAAAGCATCGCACAGATTTTTGTTATTAGACACAACGATCCTTTCTAGGTACAACCTCTTATTTTATTTCGCGCATTCACATATTTTTGTTTTGCATCATATGCCTCAGCATTATCTTCGAAATTATTTAGCCACTATTGTATTGGCACCAAAATACCATCTTAGTCCGGAACAATTTTCGCAAAACTTTTAATCGACACAGATGAGTTACTTGGAACTGGGTTATGAAGAGCTTGTTGTGTTAAAATGCGAACTGCCTTGTTGAGTGTGATTCTGCACTTCTGTGTATAGCATTTTCTTGAAATTGTGTAAAGTCTGGGTTTATTTAATCACCTTCCTCAATAATGTCTAACTTGTCCGAATTTTCGTTAGTTTTCACGAACGTCTGATTTGCAATACACTGCTTGATTTCATCATCTTTATCCATTTCTGCAGGTGCAACTTTGTTTTTCGTCGAATTTTTTTCGTTTGTCTTTTTATTATTCTTCTTTGGGGTACGCATCATTCTTTTATTGGCTTAAAAAACACGATAACGCTGCGTATTTTTCCGCTTAACTTTTTGAAATAACACACTTAAATCTTTTGTATTGGTTTGTAAACTTTAGTTATGGATTCATTTTTTACTCTCTCGGAATTCTTAGAATCAGTTTTTCGTTAAGCGGTTGAGCCCCCCTGTAAGATTGATTAATGTTTATTGGTAACTTTTGTTTAATTATATGTGTAATAAGATAATATCACTATGGACGGCAGTCCATGTAGGGACGAAGCGAACAAGGAAAGTGTGCGAAGGAGACCACTTAACGAGGTAAAAAACTAGTGACGATCGCACCTTCAACATACAAAAGTATGCGAGAGGGGAAGTCGATCGGGTCTGCTGCGATAAAGTTGTTCAGTTGTAAAGTCGAATATTAAATCATCAAATACACTTTCTAAAATTTTCTCATTCGGCACGCTGCAATAGAAAATGCCTGTGAGGAGTGAAAACGAAAAAGGCTGGAATAGTTTGCTAGGGCGCGCCAAATGAAAAAATTTTAGAAAGTGTATTTAATGACGAGTGTAAAAATTTTTCGTCACAAATGTTGATATCAGAACTTTTGTATGTTGAAGGTGCGATCGTCACTAGTTATACCCGTTACTCGTAGAGTAAAAGGGTATATTGTATTCGTGCAAAAGTATGTAACAGGGAGAAGGAAGCTTTTCCGACCCTATAAAGTATATATATTCTTGATCAGGATCACTAGCCGAGTCGAACTAGCCATGTCCGTCTGTCCGTCTGTCTGTCCGTCTGTATGAACGCTGAGATCTCGGAAACTACAAAAGCTAGAGGATTGGCATTTTGCATGCAGATTCTTGGAGTTCCTACGCAGCGCAAGTTTGTTTCAAACAGGTGCCACGCCCCCTCTAACGCCCACAATCGACCTAAACCATTTTTTGAAGGGTGTCTGGCGCCCATAACTTTAAAGATTTCGGAAAAGTAAAAATGCAGTTTTATTCTGTTTATCAATACCGTCTGTCCGTCTGTCTGTCTGTCTGTCTGTCTGTATGAACGCTGAGATCTCGGAAACTACAAAAGCTAGAAAGTTGGGATTACCCACACATATTCTTGGGCTTCCTACGCAGAGCAAGTTTGTTTCAGACGGTGGCCACGCCCCCTCTAACGCCCACAATCGCCCTAAACCATTTTTTGAAAGGTGTCTGGCGCCCACACCTTTAAATATTTTGGATAAGTAAAAATGCAGTTTTATTCTGTTTATTGATACCTATCGAATTGAAATTTTTCAAATCGGACAATCCATTAAAAAGTTATGAGCAAAAAATGAAACAGCCACTAGATGGCGCTAGTAGCTTTGACGCGTGCATATATTAATCTCTCTCCCACTCCCTTTAGCTGAGTAACGGGTATCTAATAGTCGAAGTACTCGACTATAGCGTTCTCTCTTGTTTTTTACCTCGTTAAGAGGTAATGAGTTTCACAAATATAGAGTTATATCCCGACAATTTAGCGACTTACAACTGAACAACTTTATCGCAGCAGACCAGATCGACTTCCCCTCTCGCAACTCTCACGGCAACTACTTTTGATTTCAGGGCGTTTTCCTACTTCGACTCGAGGCAGGCCAATCTGCTATTCTTAATGGGGATACCAAAAGTGGTATTTGGTATATATCTCCTCCTACATATATATCTATGATAATATTTTTTAGATATTGATAACCCGATATTTTGATATATTTTCGACATCCCTTCCATTAATTGAGTACGTTACAGAATATCGACTCTTTCCTTAAAAGCATCGAGTATAAAAAGCGACGCTATTCAATAAGAGTTCAGCGAGTCGTAAAGTGAACAAGAAAGGAAGCTATCTTTGGCCAGTCGAAGCTTATATACCCTTGCAGACAGTTGCGGATCAAGGTTTTTTTTTATGTAGGGGGTGATTTTGAAACAATTTTTTTATTGCATACGTTTTGAATACCAAAATTCCGAGTGACCCATATCACCCATATCACCCATTTTCTGTCCGTTCCTATGGCAGCTGTATGATATAGTCGTCCGATTTGTTAACAATTTATTTAAAAAATAATATTCCTAAGAGAAGAAGTTAATACTTAAAAAAAACACCGAAGCTAGAATTTTTTGATTTTTTTCCGATTTGTCCTATTGGAGCTATATGTAATAGTTGTCCGATCCGGACGGTTCTGACATATATACTACCTGCAATAGAAATAAGACTTTTGGGAAAGTTTAAGCACGATAGCTTTAAAACTGAGAGACTAGTTTGCGTAGAAACAGACGGACGGACAGACGGACATGGATAGATCAACTCGTCTAGTCATGCTGATCGAGAATATATATACTTTATGGGGTAGGAAACGTCTCCTTCACTGCGTTGCAAACTTCTGACTGATATCATAATATCCTCTGCAAGGGTATAAAAAGTCGTCCAGTGAGTGGTTCCGCAAAGAAGACGGTTTTAAAGATTAAGAAACATATTAAGAAACAATTAATTCACTGAAGCTTATAAGAAACATTCTGTAACTATCCCAATATAAAATAAATTTATATTATCCAACAAATTTAATGATGGCTCGTCCGGCAATTACTTTCAGAAAAGTGTACCCTGTATGCGCTAACACACAATAAGACTTGATATAAAGTGAGACGCCAAGTTTATCTATAGACAGAGAAGAAAACCGCGAAGTTAAGGTTAAAAACTGCCTTTAATTTGTTCAGCGTGTTCCAGAAAATTCTTGCGAAATTTTCACGTGTGTGAACAACTCGTCGGAAAATTGACGGAGAAAGAAGCCAGATGAACACTAGAGAGAAGGAGTTCGATCATTAGCCACAAAAAGTAAATCGGCATCCACAAAAATTTGGAAAAGTTTGATTTTGGCGTGTATCACATTTGCTAAGGCGATGCTAGTTAAAACTTAGTGGTGAATCAAGGAGAAGTAGAGGTGGTATTTGGCTAGTAGAGGTGCTATTGGGCCAGTCAAAGGGCTATTAGAGATGCGCTATCGAGTGATCTTCACCAGACAAAGTTCTGCAGTCCCATACGAGAAGGGCTACCAGAGGGGACCAACCAGACGAAGTCCTGCAGTCCTATACAATAAGGGGCTATCAAAGAAGTGACTCCAATCGGGTCTAGCAGAGAAGCAGCAGAAGCATTGCCCGAGAAGAGCTGGAAGAAGCTCTGCAAGAGGACGTGATACCAGAGCTGTGCCGACGAGGGCGCCGAGAAGCAAAGGTTCTATCAAGACGATTGATTTTAATTGGTTCACATTTCGACAACAATTCGAAAAATATGCTTATGTAAAAAGACTTGATTTTTAAAAAAACAAGTAGAGTATTGTATATAACATCCTCTCGTAACCAACAAAAACAAGAGAGAACGCTATAGTCGGGTGCCCCGACTATCAGATACCCGTTACTCAGCTAAGGGAGTGCGAGGGAGATAGATATATAAAATCTTTGATCAGGCATAACTTTTTAACGAATGGTCCGATTTGAAAAATTTCTTCTACATTTCGATAGGTATTGATAGTCACAATAAAACTGCATTTTTAGTTTTCCAAAATCTTTAATGGTGTGGGCGCCAGACACCTTTCAAAAAATGGTGTAGGGCGATTGAGGGCGTTAGAGGGGGCGTGGCACCATTTTGAAATAAACTTGCGCTGCGTAGGAACTCCAAGAATATGCATGCAAAATGCCAATCCTCTAGCTTTTATAGTTTCCGAGATCTCAGCGTTCATACGGACGGACAAACGGACAGACGGACAGAAGGACATGGCTAGTTCGACTCGGCTAGTGATCCTGATCAAGAATATATATACTTTATAGGGTCGGAAAAGCTTCCTTCTCCCTGTTACATACTTTTGCACGAATACAATATACCCTTTTACTCTACGAGTAACGGGTATAAATACTTAAACGTTCAAATTTCAACATAAAGTAGGTTCAGACAGTGGGCAATTTCATTACAAACATTTCTGTAAAAGCACCATGATGATCGGCAATACTTTTTGAGATACACGATCCGCAGCTGAGGAAAACATGGTTTCTAGAAAAAAGCATTTAAAGTAATGAAATATATCTACTTCACAAGGAAGGTGGGTGCTCGACTTTCTTCGTGCAACTTTAATGACTCATTCTTAAAGAGTTATTCTACCAATTTAAATAATATAAAAAAATTGAACTGAAATGTATCTCTCCCCTTAAGGATGCATGAAGAAATTGCATCAACGACTAGCCTAGAGGAATCATCAAAATAACTAATTGCTTCAGAAATGGAATCATGCGTTATGTCCAGGCATCCAATTTTGCAAATTTCAGTAATCGAATTTAAAGTTTCCTGGTCATACCATTCATTGGAGGTTCAATGTTTGTACGTACCGTACGACATAGTTGAAGGTATAAGCCAGGGGTGCTCAAAACTGCCTTATGGCAGTGCATTTACAAACACAAATAAAAGAAAATCTCACGCACGCGAGTAACGACTCACACACAGTCATGAAAAAGATAACAACAATTTGCATTGTGAGTTGAGACGAAAAAAAAAAATGTTAATGGAATTGTTGTTGGCTTGGCTCGCTCTTATCTATTACGGACAACGACACAAATCGGAACCTGCGTGTGCTATAGCAAAGCATGGTAAGTGCCGATGTGTATGCTAAGTGCCAAAACAAAAACAAATGTGCCTGTGTGCCATAGGACTATTTCCGGGCACCATAGCAGGTGCTTGTTGGTTACACGTCCAGAAAACAGGTCTGAGGCTGAAGTCTCTTGCCACACATATGCCATCCGAGTCCTCCAAGCTGGCAAATCCCAAAATCACTGCCAATTGGAATATAGGAAGCCACCATCGATTAGAGCGTTATCCCAAGAGACGCGCTGAGCTCATTACTATCAGAATCCGACGTTGATTTAACTCCAGCGGCGAATATTTAGAGAACATATTTTCGATGATCGCAGTCTATCCTAATGCAAAGGCATACGACGAAACGGCAGAAAGCGGGGCGAGAGCAAGTGTGGACAGATTGCGGTGAGCGATATCGCGAAAGGCAAACGGCGAATGCAAGAGCGTAGAATGGTGAACAGAGAGCGCCAATGCAGAGAGAGCGCAGCTTAGAAGAGTGACTATTGTAAATTGCGCGCATAAGCAACAAAATATAAACAGAAGAATCTGAAGCAGCTCGCGATAAACTGTATATCCTAATTCGTTTTTGACTTGATGGGCATTCTTTTACCTGCAAAATGAGTCTTCGATGACCGACATCGGCTTATAAAAACTCAAGTCAAAAACGTTTTTTACACTTTAATAAAATTGTTACCACACAACAAATTTTAAGTGCTCTATTTCTTAACCGGGGAGATGTAATTTACCAGAATACCAAGGTTGCCGCCATAGCGTATTTTCTCGATTTTTGTAAACTGGTGTTATTGTAACTTAGTCCTTCTTCAGCTACGGCAGATCTCCTTTATGTATTTAAAGTTTACAACTTAAGCCAACAGTGTCAAATTAATAAATCGTTATGTTTTTTATATTTTCCTTTTGATCTAGCTTTGTTATCCGCGACTTTGCGCACATATCAAAAAGCGGCTTGTGACTCGGATCAGGTGCTTATAGCCTGCCCTCGCGGTACCAGCATTTCAATAGAGTTTGCCCAATACAACAAGTTTGTGGCAAAGGGTAAGTTATAAACACACTCACATTTGTTAGGTTTTTTTTGTCTACATTGGTCTCTTTACTCGTTTCGTTTTACAGATGGCTACAGCATCGAAGAATTATGTCCTGGGTCTGGGGAAACAAGTCCCGAAATTCGTGGTAGGACAAAACACTTGCTCCGTGGTTCCATCTTTGGCTCCCCCACAATGAAGATACCTTCTAACAGATATATGAATGGCGGCTACGGCCTTACAGTTCCTGCAAAATCTATCGGTGAAGCTAGCAGCACCACTGCAACTGGCGCTGAATCGATATCTAGCACGTCTCGCTCTGTTGACGACGTACAAAGTGCCGACTTCAACAGTGAAAATGTTCTAGAAAACTGCATGTGGCCAAATGCATTACAGGTAATAAAGTTTATGGCAACTATATACTATATTGAACTTCTATTATTTTTACACCCCTTACGAAAAGTACGAAGAAAATAGGAATTGCCGAGCCAATAAAGAATCAAACATCTTCACGAGTTAATATATACAATGTATACTATACATATATAGAATTAGCCCCTGTTTATGCAAGACAGCCGAGAATTCATGATTTTATTCCTCTCAGCTGATAGGGATGCCGGACCGGGAAAAATAGGTGTGACTCATTTCATAAAAAACAAGAGATAACGCAATAGTCGGGTGCCCCGACTATCAGATACCCGTTACTCAGCTAAGGGAGTGCGAGGGAGATAGATATATAAAATCTTTGATCGGGCATAACTTTTTAACGAATGTTCCGATTTGAAAAATTTCTTCTACATTTCGATAGGTATTGAGAGTCACAATAAAACTGCATTTTTAGTTTTCCAAAATCTTTAATGGTGTGGGCGCCAGACACCTTTCAAAAAATGGTGTAGGGCGATTGAGGGCGTAAGAGGGGGCGTGGCACCATTTTGAAATAAACTTGCGCTGCGTAGGAACTCCAAGAATATGCATGCAAAATGTCAATCCTCTAGCTTTTATAGTTTCCGAGATCTCAGCGTTCATACGGACGGACAGACGGACATGGCTAGTTCGACTCGGCTAGTGATCCTGATCAAGAATATATATATTTTATAGGGTCGGAAAAGCTTCCTTCTCCCTGTTACATACTTTTGCAAGAATACAATATACCCTTTTACTCAACGAGTAACGGGTATAACAAAAGAGGACGCTATAGTCGGGTGCCCTGACTATCAGATACCCGTTACTCAGCTTAAGGGAGTGCGATGGAGATAGATATATAAAACTTTAATCGCGCATTACTTTTTAAAGAATGTTATGCCCGATCAAAATTTTATATCTCCATCTCCCTCGCACTCCCTTTAGCTGAGTAACGGGTATCTGATAGTCGGGGCACCCGACTGTAGCGTTCTTTCTTGTTTTTTGTTTAATTCTTTTATAATTTTAAATTACGCGGGGTAAAAAATCAATAAAAATACCGAAAAATGATTATTTTTGCCAAGCTTTCAGATAAAAACAAGAAAGGAAGCTAGCCTAAAATAAAATCTATAGTTTAATGCTCACTCGATCGGTGCAGTTCCAGGGATTCCAGATTCTGCGTGCCTCTTTAAAATGTTGTTTTTGAGTTGTCAAAATGCCTACTTCCTACAAAGTAAAAAAAATTGTCTTTTATTTTTTTATTATTCCTATGGGAGCCTTAACATATAGTGGTCCGATCCGTTTCGCTCTGACATATGTACTACCTGCAATAGAAAGAAGAGAAAGTTGCATCGCGATAGCTTTAAAACTGAGAGACTAGTTAGCATAGAAACAGACAGACGGACGGAAAGACGGACATGGCTAGATCGACTCGGCTATTGGTGCTGATCAAGAATATATATACTTTATGTGGTCGGAAACGTATCCTTCACTGCGTTACAAACTTCTGACTGAAATTATAATCTACAAGGGTATAATAACACCCATAATGGTTCCAAAGCAAAATATAGTCCGAACAAAAAAAAAATGTTATTCGCGATTCTCTGCAAATCGCTCCTGAAAGTTTCGTCATGGGACCTCCATTACTTTCTGCATAATTTAATAAAACAATAAAAAACAAAGCAGTCTTTTGTTTTTATACATTAAATTATGTTAGACGAACGTTCTTAATAATTATTAAGAACAGAAAAATAGCATCGCCATATCTTCGCTTCTGTCAAATGGATTTTTTTTTAAACTTTTTTAAAAATCCTTTTTAAATGGTGTGATATTGTCTTAAAATTAGATATCGTTTCGAGACCATGAAAAAAATCTCGATACGTTTTACAATGAATCACTCATATATATTCTTGATCAGCACCAAAAGCCGAATCCATCTAGCCATGTCTGTCTGTCTCTCCGTTTCTATGCGAACTAGTCTCTCAGTTTTAAAGCTATCGCGATGAATCTTTCCCAAAAGTCTTCTTTATATTGCATGTAGTACATACGTCGGAACGAGCCGGATCGGACCACTATATCTTATGGCTCCCATAGGAATAATCAAACAAATATAAGAAAATACATTGTAACATTGTAAGAAGTAGGCGTTTTGATGTTTGACAATTTAAAAACAACATTTTATATTGGCATTAATATTTCTGGAATCCCTAGAACTCCACCGATCGAGTGAGCATTAAACTATAGGTAAATATTTTATCTGCAAGGGTATATAAGCTTCGGCTGGCCGAAGCACTTTTCCTCTCTTGTTGTATGATGTTTCCGAGCTCTGAAGGTTTTTTCAACAACATTATTAATCAAATGATTTATGCACGATATGCGGCCACCATATTAGTGCCGCGGTATGTGGCAATTATGGGATCATCTTCGTCCAGAGGGCAATCGAACTTTTCCAAGTTAGCTTTCAGAACTTACTTAAGGTTACCACCGGTATAATACAAATATTAAACAAGAAAGGAAGAAAGCTTCGGCCAGCCGAAGCTTATATACCCTTGCAGATCATTCCTATTCATTTACAAAAACATTAAATTTATATTAACTTGCGTACACTGGTAAAAAAAAATGGTAAATGTCACTATTTTACCATTGTTTCAATTATTTTTCCCAGCAAAATAGATCCTAACATGAAAATAGTAAAATCGTATATGTCGCAAAGTTAATAATTTTTTAAATATTTTTATAGTAAATTCAAAGATTTTTGTATTTAATTTGACTCTTTTTTTCACCCAGAATCTTTTGCTTTTAATTTAAAAATTTGTTTTGTTTTCAAGTGAGCGCCTAAAATATTTACTTTAATTTTGAAAATGGAGTTATTTATTGTCATTAAAAACAAAAATATTAGTGTGAACTTAAAGGAGCATTCTGCCTCGATAGGAAATAATGTGGGCATGGCTCAAGTGTCAAGGGCTAGGTTCTGATACTATTTTTGTTCTCGGCGGTACCAGGTTCAAGTCCCGCTGACAACACAACTTATATGTTTTTTTTTTAGTAATTACAATATTGTTCTTAAAATTGTTAAGGAAATGTTAAATATGCTTCTTAAAAACTTTTTACTTACTCTGACTCAGCCGGTTTTCGAACCGGGGTCCTCTCGCATAAGAGGTAGACGCCTTACCCATTGATCCATCGCACCATGTTATGCGCGAGTGGATAAGTTCAACATAAATGTAAAGTTAACACGATCCATAACACATATAGCTTTTTAAAACTAAAAATGCAACTTTTAACTTATACATTTGATGGAAATTTAATTTAATATTATTTGTATCTTGACTTTCAAAATAATTTTGGCAAATGAACTTTTTATTCAAAATAAAGGGTTTATTTCCCGGATAAATTGCGAAAGTATTTAATGGGAATATAAAACAACATTAATAATACTATGTATATAACTTACTATTTTTAATAATAAAAATTACTACGGCGACTTTGGTTTCAGCATCCGTTTCGAATATAATTCCCTTCGATTTGATTATTTTTATATTTGACCAAAGGTTTAAATATGCTTTTTATTAACATCAATGATTTATTTATTTGATTCAAGTATGGAAAGTTGTAAATGAAATCAACTAAAAAAATATTTGTTTTCACTTTGCGTTTTTTTTTAACAGCGTAAAAGATAAAATAAAAATATTTTTCTGGGACGCCGATGGCCACGCCCCCTCTAAAGCCCACAATCGCCTTAAACAATTTTATGTGTGTGTGTTTCTGTGTCTGGCGCCCACACCATTAAATATTTTGGAAAAGTAAAAATGCAGTTTTATTGTATTTATCAATACCTATTTAGAAGAAATTTTTCAAATCGGACCATTCGTTAAAAAGTTATGCCAGGTTAAAAATTTTCTATCTCCATCTCCCTCGCACTCACTTTGGCTGAGTAACGGGTATCTGATAGTCGGGGCACCCGACTATAGCGTTCTCTCGTGTTTTTAGTCAAATTGTCTATTTATTCCCCCTAGTTGTTCATTTATATTTGTTCGTAAATATTTATTGATTAATATTAATATTTATATACAAATGTATAATTTATTATGCTTTAATAGTAACAGTTATTGAATGTTTCAAATTTGAAGAACTCAAAAGTCATTTTTATCAAAATATAACTATTCAAGAGGTAAGAAAAAGGAAGACTTTTTTAAATTAATATGTGAATATTAGGGATTAAAAAATAAATAAAAAGACACTTGCGGTTTTTAGTTTGAATAACATATTCCTGCACCCACTTATTATGCCCCTAGGCTACCAGTAAAGGAAATTCTTCAAAAAAAAGGCGATTTTTGCTTAGTTAAAAAAAATTTTTCTAAAAAGTGTAAAAGATGGAAAAATGATTATATGAGGTTACATTATTTATTTTTTTGAAAAATATTTCATAAAAACAAACATTTTTTTCGGAATGTTAGAAAAATCTTTATACTTTTTTTTTTGTTTTTTAGAAAAACAATATTTCTATTTTGTACGAATTTTTTTTAATGTTAAAGCGATTTTTGTTTATTTTTAGAAAAGTTAAGTAACGGGTATAACGCGTAGAGTAAAAGGGCATATTGTATTCGTGCAAAAGTATGTTACATACTTTAGAAGGAAGCGTTTCCGACCCTATAAAGTATATATATTCTCGATCAGGGTCACTAGCCGAGTCGATATAACCCTGTCCGTCTGTATGAACGCTGAGATCTCGGATTAACCACACATATTCTTGGGTTTTCTACACTCATAGAAATTTTGCGGTAAAATCACCCTAAAAACAAGGAAAATCGCCCTAAGACGGGGGTCAAGGGCGACTAGGCTATGAAATAAGGGCAAATTACCCTAAAAATACGGGTGAATTAGTCATACATTTAGGGCGATTTTTCTTAGATCTAAGGCGATTATTCTATTTTTAAAGGTAATTGCCCTGAAACTAAGAAATGAGACCTTTAAACTAAAGGCAGTTTTTCATAAATCTAAGGCGTTTTTCTGGATCTAAAGGCGAATATTCTTGGAAATAAGAAAAATACCTCTAAACTTAAGACATTTTTTCATAAATCTAGGGCGATTTTATGGATGTAAAGGCAGTTTTTCTTTTATGTAAGGTGTTTTTTCTTATATTTTATATTTTCTGTTTTTAAAGTCGAATCGCCCTAAAAATAAAACCATTCAAAAAAATCTATTTTTCCCATATGGGAGAGATTTCTTATGCCTGGGATAGACTCTAATACTACTAGCCGCGTATGTCCTAGGAACTGGACTAGACTTCTACACACACACACACTACACCGTTTTAGATCATCAACTTGTTGTTGCCATATATGGGGAAGGATGCAGTTGGAAGGCTTACCTTATGCAACACCGCGTTTAAAACTGAATAATCATATTTGTAATCGAATTAATGAGATATATAAGGAGAAAAACAACTTACTTGAGAAAAACTTTCGGTCAGGTCATTACGTGGAATCAAACCCACGGCCTCTCGAGCTAGAGTCTTACGCTCTACCGCTGCACCACAGTCCCATCGCGCTAAGCGACGTACAAACACTGTACACAACTTATTTTTATGAGGTCTAAGTTACATCTTGACTAAAGGCAACAAAAACTTGTATTCTTTTTGCTGATGGCTGGGATATTTTCGGCCGTTTCTTCACATGCCTAACATAATTTGGTCTATAAACTCAGAATATCCATACGTATTTAAGGTTTAAAGACTACTTTAAATTTAACATGCGGACGAAAAAATATCAATAGTAACAAAAACTCAAAAAAAAAAAAAAGTAGTTGACTCACACAGGGATCGAACCCACGACCTGTATTTTCAAACAGTAAGTAAAGCAGAAAGTGCGAGTGCTTAGACCGCTGGGCTACCCATTTTCAAACTTTTGGTGCGATTTTAATTGCGATTCGCCTTAGAATTTCTAACTCACTTGTTTTGCGTCTTAAAATTTTCGTTAGAATCTTGGTAGTTTTTAGGGCATTTTTTGGTGTTATTTTGTTCTACTTTGTAGGGCGGTTTCGCCCTACTATAAAAATAGTTGTGTATTTTGTAAGTTTGTTTCCATTCGATTTACTTGTCATTTGCCGTATTTGATTACACATTTTTTTTCCCAAGACATTTACACTCTAGGCTATAGTTTTGGATCATATGAAGTTCAATTTCAACTAGTTAAATTCCAGTTGCCTTTTAACTATACTTTTACATGTATTTGTTCTATCAATTCTACCAAAGGTAAAATTCCGAGACAAGTAGTTTTTTTTTACTATTTTTGTACTTTTCATTTCTTTGACTAGCACCAATTTTTCAAGCCCTGTGTAGTCCAAATGCCTCGAGACAAATTCCGGTAGATTTTTAGACCAGTTCGCATTTTTCCTGCAATTTTTAAAAATTGAAGAAATTATTTCTCCCTTTTGGGCTTCTATTCAAAATTTCTAAGTTCCTTTTTTTTAATCAAGGAGAAAAAGCAAGGTATAAAGATTTCGGAAAAGAAATAATGCAGTTTTAATGTGTTTATCAATACCTATCGAAATGTAGAAGAAATTTTCAAAAGTTAAATATTGCTAAATTTTACTAAAAAGTTATGCGCAATCAAAGTTTTATATCTCCATCTGCACCCGACTATAGCGTTCTCTCTTGTTATACCCTAGCATGGGGTATTATAATTTTGATCAGAAGTTTAAAACGCAGTGATCTGAAACTATATCAGAGCTCGTAAAATACGGTCAACCGAATTTTTCTAATCGGGCTGCTCAGTTGAAATACCCCAAAATTGAGAATATCTAGCTCAGGGTCTGAGCAACAACCCTTTTTTCGTTTCGTTTGTGCTCTCGGTCTCGGGTTTTTGGTTGAACGGAACACTCGGGTCGGTCCCCAACTGACCGCTCGATACGAACAAAATCGTTCGGCAATATATGACAGTCAGTAGGTGAGCAAAACAACAAAAGGGTTCCTACAAAAGGTCTTAATTTTTGTTGCTGGGTTTGCTTGTTGTTGCCTCAGATATTTTGTGACAGGAGAAGCATTTGAGAGAGAGCGAAAGCGGGAGAGAGAGAGAACAAAAATTATAGGGGAAATAAAAGAGAAATATATAGAGGCCAAAAAAACTTTATATTCAAATATTTTAAAATGTAGATACATTTTTATATAATGAAATAACCCAATTATAATTATTATTTATCCATGTTTATTTATTTAAAATTACACATTATGCATTGAAATTGTTGAAGATATTATGTCTTTTGTTGAGGATGAAATTAAGAGTTGAAAATGACATCTCTACTGATATTTGTTATGCAAGTGAGACTAGCACCACTTTCGCAACTTCCTTCAACTTAAATTTTAGGCAGAAAAATTAATTTTGTTGGTCATTTATGGTAGGCGACCATGAAACAAAGTACAATTTCCAATTTCCGTGTATAGGTTTGACCATCCAGAATGGTGAAAAAAGTGATGACCCCTGAGAATCATTAAGGCTGCTCGATGCAGAAAGAGCATCCCAATTTTTATTCAGCTATACGAGAGCAACAAAGCAAGCTGTGTAACAATTTTGACCGAGCTATACGAGAAGCACACATACATGCTCAAAAGACCTTTTGCCGAGTATTTTTGACGAAAAGGGTCTCGGGTGAACACAGACCCGATCGAGCAAACCAAATCGCTCATCGGTTGAGCAGGGAGCAACCCAGGGGCAAACGAAAGTTTGGGGTCTCTCTCTGACAGGTTCGTATGGGGTCAGTATGTGAGGGGTTTTTTCCTGACAACAAGCACAAGTGAGACCTTTTTTTACGAGCTCTGTCCTATAACCTATATCTTGTAGTATGCACATATATAGAGTACACACTGTACCAACGGCAACAATGTCAATGCCGAATATGCAGGATCAGCACTCTTCAAGTGCAAACGCAATCCGATCGCGCACGCCTTACGCGGGCGATAAGCGGCTGCGTCGGCAGTTCCCACAGCTTGGCGACAGCAACAAATTGATCCAAATGTAAGTGCACATAACATTCCCTCTCTGAGAACCACTCTCAGATATGTATAAGATACATAGGCTAATACATAAATCCGCTGCGCCGCTGCCGGCTTGACCGACAGCGCTGCCCCAGATTGAGAGCTAAGAGGGAGTTATGGAAATCAATGGAGAGCAGTCTAAAACTGCTAACAAGAAGATCAACAACTCCTACAAAGGGGGTGAACCAAACTATTTGTAATAATGTAATGTGTTAAGTGCCAAGTTTATACACAAAATAAAAACATTAAAATTAGTATACCAGTGTGTGTGTGTTATAACTTTGAACGGGATAATTATGGATTTACATGGCGACCGTGACAGTGAAACTAAAAAAAAAAAAATTTTAAAATTGGCATGTACGCCTCTATAAATACAAAATAACAATTATCACCTTGGAAAGTGCTAAAAAAAAAAAATAATAAATCAAGAACACCGATGATGCAAATCTGCAATGATTTTATTTTGTGAGCAATCAATGTGAAGCAGTGCAAACAAACAATAAGTATGAAACTCAAAAAAAAAAAAAGAAGAGATCGAGGACTTGCTTGTGCGGGACCAGCACCGGCGCCGCCCGAGTCAAAAGGGCCAAAAGGAAACAAAAACAAAAAATGATGAAATAATAAAAAAAAAAAAGAAACAAAATTAATCATCGAAATCACTGCCTGTGCAAGGACCAGCACCGGCGCCGCCTGAGCCCATAGGCCCCGGACAACGGCAGCAGAGACGACACCAAGTGCGGAAAGAATAGGCAAATCTTTCTGCACCAACGATGGAAATAAATCCGGACCGATGTCTGCAGAAATTTTTTTTTTTGAAATTATACAAATAAAAGAAAATATTATAACTTTGAGCTGTGCAAGAAGACGGCCCGAAGAGAAATTTTTTTGAAAGGCAGGACCAAAAATTGTAAAAAAAAAAAACAAATTAATATAAACAAAAAAAAAATAATAATAATAAGAATGAAAACTCTGTAATTTTGAGCTGTATACAAAGACGGCCCAAAACAAAAAAAAAATAAAACAACATGAATAGGCACAAGTCATATTAATTGTAAAAAAAAAGACAAAAAAAAAAACAACACAAAAAAAAAAAAAAGAAGAAGCGAATATATATTTATAAACACACAATATAAATTGAACATATTTGAAAATATTAAATAAAAATTAAAATGGGGTGGTTCGGTTCGGACGACACCCAGTCTAAGGACAATAAGGCCAATGTTGTAAATGATATTAAAATAGTAGATCACACAGAAGATTTTAATGCTCTGTGGCTATTACTATTAATTCTTACAATTACAAGCGTTGCTCAATTCATGCTGACATTGTATATTAAACATAATAAATTGATCAAGAAAAGATACATCAGCAGAGCCAACGACTTGGACAGGGTTTAGATTAAAATAAAATAATAATAATAAAAATAAGAAGAAAACCCAAGAACAGAAAATTTCTTTAAAATTTTTTTTTTTCCTTGTCTCCAAAATTTTTTTTATATACTTCTCAAAAACATATAATTTTTTTGTTTATTATTCTCTCTCCTATCGCGACCAAAATTACAATAATGAAGAAAAAATCGAAAAATAAGAAAAGAAAAGGTGGACTAAGAAAGAAAGCCTTCAACAGAATAGCCGAAATCAGGCAGGAACTAACTTCCAAAACAGAACCCACATGGGAAGAAGCTTGCAAGCAACACGCTGAATTGGACTTCCTAAAAAAAAAAATTTGTAAACAAAGAAATACCAAATCCGGAACAGACTCCAGTACCGGAAACAAATTATAAAATACCTGTACTTGGAGAACTGGTTGGAAAAACCTTGCCACCATTAGCTAAAGAATTACCTAAGGAAAAACCAAAGTGCCCGGCAGATTGCTCAGGCCCTCTTTATTCACCATATTGTGAATATACTTGTGTACACACAATGCCCAAACAGTAATAACTTAAGCAAATTTGTTTTCTAAAATTAAGCAAACATAAAATAAAGACAAATAAATACTAAATACAATTTTACGTTTATCTTGTTTATTTTTCCCCATAACTTCAAATTAGTATGGAATGGGATCATTTAGCCAAACAAATCAGGGAAATAAAAGAAAAATTTGAGAAATCGTACAAATGTGTAAGCCAGAATAGGTTAATCCAAAGAGATACAATAAACAAACATGCGAGAATACTTGTCTAATCTTTTAACGAGGCAAGAATATTAGTGCATGAAAACAGAAGAACAATAAATGAAGCGAACTGGTCAAAAATATCAAAATTGTTGATCAAGTTACGTTCCAATTTGATAACAGTCAAAGAAAGGTATAAATTAGATATTTCTATACCTGCAATCCTAAATACCCCTTTGACAATAGATACTAAGGAAAAACAAGAATCACCAGACCAAGTAGAAATAGAATCAGCTGAGGAAGAAGATTCAGAATCAATCAAAAATATTGATATAAAAGAAAAAGATCTACACGATCTAACAATTCCGGCGGTTATAAATTTACCGGAACAGGAAGAAGAAATTGATGAGGAGAAAGAAAAAGAAGAAGACTTAAACTCTTTAACAAGTGTAATAGAGACAACAGCATACATAATGACGGACGCAGCTGCCCAACGGGCCTACATAAAAGACATCTCAAATGCCATCCCAGAATTTAATGGGCAAAAACTACATCTTCAAAGATTTATAACAGCCTTGAAGTTAGTCAACCTGACAAAAGGCACATTTGAGGACATAGCTGTTGAAGTAATAAAGTCCAAAATAATAGGATCTACCCTATACAAAATACAAAATAAAACCACTATAAGTGCCATTATAAAAAAATTGCAAGATACTATAGTCGGTGAAACATCTGACGTAGTAAAGGCAAAAATGGCAAAGACAACCCAAAAAGGAAAAACCGCTGAAAAGTTTACCTCGGAAATTGATAACTTACGAAAGCTACTTGAAGCTTCGTATATCGATGAGGGCTTACCAGCCGAACATGCTGATAAATTCAGCACCAAAGAAGCCATAACCACAATGGTCAAAAATTGTGAACATGGTAGACTCAAAAACATTCTTGAAGCAGGAAACTTCAACACAATGAATGAAGCTGTCACAAAGTATATACAATGTAGTACTGAAATGACAGGAAATGCCAATTCAATCTTATACGCTCAAAAAGGACAAAACCAGCGTGGTAATTACAATAATAGAGGTAATTATCGCGGTAGAGGCAATGGCCGCGGTTATTATAATAATAATAATTATAATAATAATAATTATAATAATAACAATTATAACAATTATTATACACGCAACAACGGACAGAATTACAACAACAATTATAGAGGAAACAACAGAGGAAACAATAGAGGAAATTATAGAGGAAATAACCACCAAAATGGAGGTTATAACAATAATAACAATAACAATAACAACAGCAATGTTAGAGTAGCCCAAACGGCTTCGGAAAACTCCCAACAACCCTTAGGTACACAGCAGTAGAAAATATTAAAGTTCACGCCATCAATCTCAGTCAAAGCACATTCGTCACTTTTATAAATGTAGAAACAGGAAAAGAATTAGTATTTTTAGTAGACACTGGTGCGGAAATATCCATATTAAAAGAAAATTCTGATGGTTTTAAATACATCCAAGATAATTATATAATAAACATACAAGGAATAAGTCAAGAAGTTACCAAATCAAAAGGGCTAACTTCTATTGAAATCCAAACATCCAAATACATAATTCCACACGACTTTCATATAGTAAATTCACAATTTGCTATTCCTTGCGATGGAATACTAGGAATTGATTTTATTAAAAACAAGAGAGAACGGTATAGTCGGGTGCCCCGACTATATGCATGAATATGCATGCAAAATGCCAATCCTCTAGCTTTTATAGTTTCCGAGATCTCAGCGTTCATACGGACGGACAGACGGACAGACGGACATGGGTAGTTCGACTCGGCTAGTGATCCTGATCAAGAATATATATACTTTATAGGGTCGGAAAAGCTTCCTTCTCCCTGTTACATACTATTGCACGAATACAATATACCCTTTTACTCTACGAGTAACGGGTATAAATATAACTGTCAGCTAGACTTTAAGCCATCCGAAGACTGGCTTATAATTAGACCAAATAATCAAGTCCCAATAACATACAGTTCTGGCAATAATTCTATCATTCTGCCAGCAAGATCTCAAATTGTCCGAAGAATCGAATTAGATTCAGCAAATGATAATATATTAATTCCAAATCAAGAAATTCAACATGGCATTTATATAGCAAATACCATAGCAACATCCTCAAATACATTTATAAGAATACTTAATACGACAAATACCGACCAAGTAGTTAGTATAAATAATGTAAAATATGAACCACTATCAAATTACGAAGTAATAAAAACAGATTTGGAAAACAGGGAAAAATCAGTCATTACACAACTTTCAAAAAACTTCCCACCACAATTCCATAAACAACTAACAACACTTTGCACAAAATATAGTGACGTATTCGGATTCGATACCGAATCGATAACAACAAACAATTTTTATAAACAAAAATTGAGATTGAAGGACGATGAACCAGTATATATTAAAAACTATAGAAGTCCTCATAGCCAAAAAGATGAAATTGAAACACAAGTACAGAAACTTATTAATGACAACATAGTGGAACCATCTGTATCTGCCCACTCTTGTTGGTACCAAAGAAATCACTTCCGAATTCAGACAAGAAAAAATGGCGATTAGTAATTGACTATCGTCAGATTAATAAAAAACTTTTGTCCGACAAATTCCCACTCCCTAGAATTGATGACATCTTGGATCAACTAGGTAGAGCAAAATATTTTTCATGCCTCGACTTAATGTCAGGTTTTCACCAAATAGAGCTTGAAAAAAGTTCTAGAGATATAACGTCTTTCTCAACAAGCAATGGTTCGTATCGTTTCACGCGATTACCATTCGGTCTAAAAATAGCGCCAAACTCGTTTCAGAGAATGATGACTATAGCATTCTCTGGACTAGATCCTTCTCAAGCATTCCTTTACATGGATGATCTAATAGTCATCGGTTGTTCCGAAAAACATATGCTTAAAAACTTAACTGATGTCTTTGAAAAATGTAGGAAATACAATCTCAAATTACATCCTGAAAAATGCTCATTTTTCATGCACGAAGTAACTTTTCTAGGACACAAATGCACAGATAAAGGAATACTACCCGACGACAAAAAATACGACGTCATTAAAAATTACCCAGTCCCACATGATGCGGACAGCGCTAGACGATTTGTTGCATTCTGCAATTATTATAGACGCTTTATACAAAATTTCGCCGACTATGCTCGTCACATAACAAGATTATGTAAAAAAGATGTAAAATTCGAATGGACACCTAATTGCCAAACTGCTTTCGAACATCTAAAATCGGCATTAATAAGCCCTACTTTACTACAATACCCAGATTTCAATAAAGAATCTTGCATAATTACAGATGCAAGTAAGCAAGCGTGTGGAGCAGTTTTAACTCAAAACAAAAATGGACTCCAACTTCCAGTAGCATACGCATCTAGAGCATTTACAAAGGGTGAAAGTAACAAAAGTACAACAGAACAAGAACTAGCAGCAATTCATTGGGCAATAACATACTTCAGACCATATATCTATGGCAGACACTTCACTGTCAAAACAGATCACAGACCACTCACGTACTTGTTTTCAATGACAAATCCTAGCTTCAAACTGACACGCATGAGACTTGAATTAGAGGAGTATAATTTCACAGTAGAGTATCTAAAGGGTAAAGATAATTACGTAGCAGATGCGTTATCAAGAATAACCATCGAAGAACTAAAAAACATTACCAGAAATATAAATAAAGTCACTACACGATATCAAAGTAGACAGAAATCCTGCGCAGGAGAAAAACAAATAGAATTGCCTAGGCAATCTATAGAAAAAGCTTCAAAGCCCAACGTATTCGAAGTCATTAATAATGACGAAGTACGTAAAGTAGTGACCTTGCAAGTAAAAAATATGACCTGTTATTTTAAACGTGGAAAAACAATTACTGCAAGATATGATGTTAGCGATTTATTTACCAATGGAATTCTTGACTTAGGTCAGTTCTTCCAAAGGCTTGAAATGCAAGCCGGTATATATAAAATCAGCAAACTAAAAATGGCACCGTGGGAAAATATCTTTGAACAAGTTTCAATTGATAATTTTAAGAAAATGGGCAATAAAATATTAAAATCATTGAGAGTAGCGCTACTCAACCCGGTGACCCTGATAAAAAATGAAAAAGAAGCTATACTGTCTACATTTCACAACGATCCAGTACAAGGAGGTCACACAGGCATTACCAAAACCTTGGCCAAGGTCAAAAGACATTACTTTTGGAAAGGTATGACTCGATACATTACAGAGTACATACGAAAATGTCAAACATTCCAAAAATCAAAGGTGACAACACATACTAAGACTCCTATGACAATTACAGACATTCCAATAAATGCCTTCGACAGGGTAATAGTGGACAAATTGGTCCACTACCAAAATCAGAAAATGGTAATGAATATGCAGTCACACTTATATGTGATTTAACAAAATATTTAGTTGCCATTCCAATTACCAATAAAAGTGCAAACACTGTTGCAAAAGCTATATTTGAGAATTTTATTCTAAAGTACGGTCCAATGAAGACGTTCATTTCGGACATGGGAACAGAATACAAAAATTCGATTATACAAGACATATGCAAATTCCTGAAAATCAAAAATTTAACTTCAACAGCTCACCACCATCAGACAGTTGGAACAGTAGAGAGAAGTCATAGAACTTTCAACGAGTACATACGTTCATATATATCAGTTGATAAAACTGACTGGGACATTTGGCTTCAATATTTTGTATACTGTTTCAACACGACACCTTCCATGGCACATAATTATTGCCCATATGAATTAGTCTTTGGGAAAACTAATAATTTGCCAAAACATTTTAATAGTATAAATAATATAGAAGCAATCTATAATATAGAAGATTACGCAAAAGAAAGTAAATACAGGTTAGAAGTAGCATATAAAAGAGTTAGGATAATGATAGAAGATAACAAGAAAAAGAATAAGGAAATATATGATAAAAACGTTAATAATATACATATATCCGTAGGAGATAAAGTTTTATTAAAAAATGAAACAGGGCATAAGTTAGATTTTAAATATACAGGTCCGTATACTGTAACGGAAATAGGAGAAAGAGAAAATATTATTATCTCAAACATGAAAAATAAAAAACAAACAGTTCATAAAGATAGACTTAAAATTTTTTATTCTTAAACACTTTGACATCTAGTATGGCCTGATCAACCATACAGATACACAACCTTTATTAATAAATATAATAATTCATTTAAAAAAAAAAAAAAACTTATACCAGTTAATTTCATTTACAAATATTCTTTTCATATTTTTATAAATTTTTATTCAATATTTTTATAACTTTTATGTTTTCATAAACAAATAAGGGGATCGAAATACGCTTCCCACAACCAAATTGGGTTAAATAAAATAAATATATATTCGCAAAAATTAAAAAAAAAAATATAAAAAAAAAAAAAATTTTATATATTTCTCATATACTAATAGATAAATAATAATAAGAAATAAAAACTTCTAAAATAACTTCATAGTATTACGTTATTTTTCAAAAGGAGGGAGATGTAGTATGCACATATATAGAGTACACACTGTACCAACGGCAACAATGTCAATGCCGAATATGCAGGATCAGCACTCTTCAAGTGCAAACGCAATCCGATCGCGCACGCCTTACGCGGGCGATAAGCGGCTGCGTCGGCAGTTCCCACAGCTTGGCGACAGCAACAAATTGATCCAAATGTAAGTGCACATAACATTCCCTCTCTGAGAACCACTCTCAGATATGTATAAGATACATAGGCTAATACATAAATCCGCTGCGCCGCTGCCGGCTTGACCGACAGCGCTGCCCCAGATTGAGAGCTAAGAAGGAGTTATGGAAATCAATGGAGAGCAGTCTAAAACTGCTAACAAGAAGATCAACAACTCCTACAAAGGGGGTGAACCAAACTATTTGTAATAATGTAATGTGTTAAGTGCCAAGTTTATATACAAAATAAAAACATTAAAATTAGTATACCAGTGTGTGTGTGTTATAACTTTGAACGGGATAATTATGGATTTACAATCTCCCATAGAAACAACAGGGTGAAATCAGTTAAGATTTTATGTTTTTCAGGATATTTCGCGCAGTGTGTAAGCTAATTTTTCCAAATCTTATTCTTCTGTTCATACCTTCATCACGGTAACAGCGCGTTAGGATCGGACGTTTATATCCTTTAGGTCCCATAGGAACAATTGGGTGAAATCGCTTAAAATTGTTGTTTTCCATATATATAATATTTTGTTGTTATTTAATTCATGTTGCTAATCTAGTCAAATTTTCATTCTTAAAATCAGCAAGGGTAATAAAACTTTGGCTTGCCGAAGTTTGCTTCCGTCCTCGTTTTTAGGTATTTTTAAAGAATTTTTGTAGATTTTCTTAGTTATTGCGTCGCGTTTTGCGAAAGCCTGCCGAGAAAGCGAACGCCAGGGAGCGGATACCAAGGGATCGACGGCCGAGAGAGCAACAGCCAAGAAAATGTATAAGAGGAGGGGTAGAGCTGTGTTGAAAGGAGAAACCAACATCATCATCACAGCAAGTGCCACCGTGGCCACTGAGGGACACCTGAGATCTAACCTATCGATTCAGGATCAATAAAAAACCGGTCAACAAGCGACCACCTTTATCAACCATTGTTTACTGTTCAGTTTCTTGAACAACCCTGGCTGCGAATCAGAGCGTATCCAGCGTAAGCGAATAAAACACTCCCACCGGGTCAGAAACGTAGAACAAAGTCAAAAATGGTGAGGGGCAAGGACGACGAGCAGCTTTCCGCAGAAATTAGTGACAATAGGCTATCCGCACTATGCCGAAGACAATTAATTGAATCCCTAAACAGCGCGCTACAGGAGTACGCGACTTTAAAGGGCCAAGCCTCCAATGACTTCATAAATTCATTGTGGACACAAGTACAAGAGGTCCATTTAAAAATTTATGAAGATTGAAAAGGGCTACAACAAGGAAACCTACGGGAAGTTACAAAAGCAAGTGCAAAAGACACTCATGGCCGCGCCAAGCGCATCCGCCACAAACAGCACTGATGTGCAACTACCCAGAATCACCATCCCAAAATTTGATGAAGAATTGTTAAAGTGGAGACAATTCTTCGATTTGTTTTCATGCATGTTACATGATACAAACATGCCCGCAATAAAGAAAATGTGGAACCTCAAAACCGCACTTACCGGGGATGCAGAAAGGCTAATCCGTCATATAGAACTCAAGGAAGAAAACTATATGCAAGCCTGGGAAATATTAGTACATTCGTTTGACAAGCCAAGACAGCTGGCAAACACAGTAATTCGGAGACTACTGCACCAGCATCCATCTATGGATAATTCAAAGTCATTGCAAGAATTGTATATCATGACGATTGAGTCAAGACTCATCTCCCACACAAACAGACTTGCCCTCACACTTTCCAGACCTATGAACAGAAGAAGACTAAAAAAATTGCACCCATCAGACAATTGGATACTTGGACGGCACGCTAGTGGGAAACTGATTCCAGACTTAGACTCATAGACTGCCACACTGCTCAATTTTTGTAATTAGTCTTTTTTTTTATTCACTACTTCTTGTTAATTTTTACCATGGGTGAAAGTGAATTAAGTTCCACATAACACTCTCCAATAAACATTTGTTATGCATATCGAAAAAAAAAAAAAGTCCCTCGCCTCATTGAGGGGTTTAGGCATTGACGTAGGCACATGGGATCCATTTTTGTCGTCCTCTTACAGACAAGCTCGACATTACTAATCGGGCCCTGTATGAGCAATCACTTGGAAGCTTATCAGAACTACAGCCGTTACATACGATGCTCGATTTTTAGGATCCAAGAGTACGAGTCCTAAACACAGGAAAGTCGGAAAAATCTGTTAATAGACAACCACAAAACTCAGCTTATGCGTCGACAGCCTGTATTAATTGGGTACAGAAACAAGAAATGTGTGTAAATTGATTTAGCACATACCACAAGTCAGAAGACTGTCAAAGTCGCACATGTTTCAAATGTGATAAAAAACACAATACGATGTTGCATTTAAAACCAAATTTGGAAGATCCTACAGATCCGCCAGACCATATTGAAGGCGCAGCAATTACTGACCATAACATCTTACTAGCCACAGCCAAAGTGGCAGTATAGACCAAATTCGGAATAGAGATAAACTTCAGAGCACTACTCGATTCAGGATCTCAGATAAATTTGATTTCTGAACAAATGGCATCAAGGCTAGCGTTAAAAGGACATAAGACTTTAGTCCGTTTTGGAAGTGTTGGGGGCGGTACAAAAATGTGCCGTTTCCAAGTCAAAACACGAGTTAAGTCCCTGCACAATGACTTCACGGAAGAAATAGAAGCATTTGTGCTTCCCCAGATTATGGCTAATCAACCAGTCCGGAAATTAAGTTCTTCCAGCTAAGCAATTCCAAACGACATATCTCTGGCAGACCCAGATTTTAATACGCCAGGAAAAATTGATATGCTCATCGGCGCAGAGCACTATTATTCATTGTTACTGCCAAATCAGCAGCAAACAAAGTCGGGAGGAACCTTCTAAATACCATGTTCGGATGGATTGTAGCAGGAACAATTCCAATTTCAGAAGACAAGTCACCTACAAATGAAGCCGGCTAAAAAACACTTCTCGAAAAATCTCTTGCTAGTGCAAGGCGACAGGAAATTGCTACCTTCTGGACATTCTTCAGACCTGGGGGCAACACTGGAAGTCGAAAATAGAAAAGGTTTGATGTTTGACCAAGGGAATACGCCTAATGCATGGAAAGGCGACACGCAATGCGTGTAAAGTCTACACAGTTAAGCGCTAGAACTCGCACGGACGATTTCACAATAGACTCAGCCAAGTTGTATACCAGTCAAGACAGCAACGTACGTCTTGTAAATGCAGAACTCCCAGTGGGAGCATTCAATAACTCTGCCATTCAAAGGAAAGGGAACATAGACTCAAAAATGTTCAAAATTCCGTCACACGACCTGCCTTTTTATCAGGGTTCGGAAAATAACACACACTGTAAAAAACTTGTGTTATTAGCATGTTAAATGTCAAAGTGTTAGGTTCAAAAAAAGTTATTGACATGTGTGTAAAAAATTGTATCCTACATATGTTTGAAACATAAATAACACACACATGTCATATGTGTTATTTACACGACGTGTTTTTTACACAGTGTGTTTTTAACACAATGAGTTTTTGACATTAAAGTGTCAGAATTATATGTTATATGTTTTCTAGAGTATAAGAATTAATATATGCTTTAAAATGGTTAAAACTAAGATATCATTGCCCATATTTGTTTTCATTTTCCATTCGACTCGTTAATGTCGTGAAATGTAATTTTCATTTGAGTTAAAAACACATTGTGTAAAAAACACGTCTTGTCAATAACACATTGTGTAAAAAACACAAGTAAGCTGAGTGTGTTAACAATTATTTTTCACATTTTAACACTTTTGTTTTTGACACACATGTCAACTACTTTGCTCACACTGCAAAATACAATTTTACATGTTTTTAACATGTGTGTTAAATTCCGAACCCTGCTTTTTATCCCCAAAAGATGCGGGCTTCCAGATCAAACATTTAAAAAAGGAACAAGTTATGGATTCCTCCGAGCCACCAACACTTCAAAAAAAGCTATTGAATAGTGACACTATATCTGCATTGATTGGGTGCTGCCCATAATACCATTAACACTTGCACAGTCCTCAAACATGACCAAGTTTGCCAAAAATCCTGGAATATTTTGTGAGCAGCCTCATACTTCACAAATGCTGGTCTCGAAATAGACCCTAATAAGGTACTGCGATCAAGATCGATATTATCGCAACGTTCGAAGATTTGGCCCTAAAATAAAGAAAATACAAGCCCAGAGGTCCAAAACAACCAATTCCACTTACAATGAGTTGGACAAGTTAAGTAAATTCATAAACTAAATCAACTGCAGCTTCTTCATATCGTTGGTTATGCTACCTTAGCCATATTAGTCTTGCTTACAATCGCGTACACCATCCTGAAGGGATACATCATATACCTACATAATATTATTATTATCGCAATTAACATTTGTCGAACAAGATTCATATATCATAGCATTTGCTGTCAATACTGCAATTCTACAGCCAGACCGTCAGTCTGGTTAACAGTCATCAATCTGCCGACGCAACGAAAATACCTGACAACACAATTCGGAAGTAGACTTACTGACTCACTGGCAGTTATGAAGAATAGCTGTAGTTTCATTTTCCCTTTCTACATATTGGTTACCGTAAGCACTTTTTTACCTATTAATAATAAAAACAGTCTCAGAATAACCACTGTCTGTTACTCATTTACCATCGCAATTAACAAAAGCTGTTGCTGTGTCTTCAGATCCTCATTTAGCGCACCATTCTCCGATGTCCACCTAGTTACAAGGGCTGGGTGCGCCAACCTACTAGTAAACAGTTTATGTGCCGTATACTACCCAACCTCCCGATACACATATACTGTGACCAGGCAAAGTAACGCCAGTCACACTAAGGATCCACCATTTGCAGCACGACTCTGATCGTCGTAAAGCTACAGATTCTTTAAGAGTCGGCCAGTCCTTTTCCACAAGATTGAGAAAGTTTGGACCGGTGAACCACATGTTTTCTTGTATCTCCGAAACGCCACAGCCGCGAGACACTATGTCTGCAGGATCCTTGGCAGTGGGCACATAACGCCACTCGATGTTCTTATCCTCTTGCTGAAGTTCCGAAACTCGATGGGATTCAAGGGTTGCCAAAACTGATGAATGCTTGCGAAACCATTGCAGTACAGTCTTTGCATCAGTCCAGAAGTACACTTTGGATATGTACTGCTGCAGTTTCCGTTGAAACTTGTGATAAGTTCGTCTAAGTAGAACTGCTGTAGAGAGTTCTAATTTCGGGATGGACAGAGTTTTAATGGGTGCTACCTTTAATATGCCGATTAGAAAGTGGATTCTGATAACTCCGTCGACTTCTGTGCGCACGTATAAACAACACCCATATCCAGTCTTGGATGCGTCTGCTAACTCGTGAATTTTTCCCTTGTTGTGGGGTGATGTGAATACGAAGCGCGGAACTTGTATTTGCGAAATGTTTAGAAGGTCAAGTTTTAAAAGGTTCCAAGTATTGACTAAATCCTCTGGGATCAGTTCATCCCACGACAGATTCCTTAGAACAAGATCCTGGATAAATATCTTGCAGTTCATGGTTATGGACGCAATTAATCCAAGTGAATCAAAAACTCGTGCTACTTCTGACAGCACTGTTCTTCTGGTCGGATTCTTCGAAAATTCCACCTGGTTGTGGAATACGACAAATCCTTTAAAGGAGCCAAGCGAGTCCAAGCATTTTTGTTGATTTGCATTCATTTAGTTGCATCGGGATTTCGTGGTCAGAGGATTCCACTGGAACAGCTGAGTGGCAGTTGAACTTCGTCATGGTTAATCCCGCCTTGCTGAGTAGCTCTGTAATTCGCGTATTTTTCTGAGCAGCTTCTTCGATATCATTGGCACCAGTTAAAAGGTCGTCAACATATAAGTCCGAACGCAAAACTTGAACTGCAAGTGGAAATTCTAATTCATATAGATTCGCGAATTGGAAAAGAAAGGGAGCAGTTGATACACCGTACGTTACAGTGTTCAACTGGTAAGTGAGTAAGGTGTGACTCTCAGACTCCCTCCACAGAATCAGTTGAAATCGCCTATCTCTTTCAGAAAGTGTATACCGATTTAGTCGAAATGAAAGAAGAGTCGTGATGAGATCCTGTTGTATGGTTGGGCCTACTATTAAAAGTTCGTTGAGGGCTAGGCCAGACGTCGTTTTAGCGCTCGCGTCGAAGACAACCCTATGTTTGGTTGTTAGGCTTTCCGGCCGCAGAACGCAGTGATGAGGGATATAAATGTGGCATTCTTGTGTCCACTGTTTTAGGGCGAGACATGTGTCCAAGCTCCATATACTCCCTCATGAATTGGATATAGGGTTCCTTCAGTGATGAGTTGCGATTGAGCCTGCGCTCCAGCATTATGAATCGATTTAATGCACTATCATACGATTGCCCTAACCTTTTTTGTTCGATTTTAAAGGGGAGCCGCACCGTCGTTTGTGAGAGCTACGTTGTCGGAATAATGTTGCTCGCAAAGCTGCTCCTCTTCACTAAGTCTCTGAGGTGCGGTTTTGTATTCCTCCACTTCCAAGAACTTGTGCCAGCATTCGTCGAGAGACATCCTTTCCTGAATGAGACTGCACTTGTAGATTGATGAATTTATGAAGTGTGATGCGTTTCCACCGACAATCCAGCCAAATGCTGTGTTGATGAATGCGGGCATTCCTGGGCCAACCTCGCACTTGCCGCTGCGAATGGCCTCAAAGAATCCTTCTATTCCTATGAGCACGTCGATCCTGTAAGATTGATCAATGTTTGGATCAGCTAAAACTAATCCATTTGGAATGTCCCATTGTGAGATGTCAATTGGTTCGCTTGGCTGGTGGTTTCAAATCCTTTTGATCACGGCGAAATGAGTTATTAAGTCTCGCGTCTCAGAAAAAAAAATTTTTTTTCAGTCAGTAAGTGGGATTTCTTTGACAGTCGGCAGTTTTCGGATTTTGCTTTTGCTTCGACTGCGACCGCCGACTCTTTCAGAAGCAGCAGCAAAAGCAACAGCTCATATTAAAAGGTTACAGGCAGTCGAAGCAAGAAAAATTCAAAATTATGTGACTTTTGCTACTTCGATTGCAGCATTTTAAACACTGTCTAGAAGTGCCCGAACAATTTTAAGTCTCCATATCCATTCTTGATCTGCACTAGTGCTGTAGGTATGATGCCTCTTTTGGCTGTGCGCGCTATTAGAGACACCCTAGGTCTGCTGTGCTGGTTAGAATCAGCGTGTTCTGGAACCAGGCTCTGTTGTGGTTGGTTTGTCATCGAATCAGCCTTAGTTGGACTTGGGCTATACGCATGCAAAAGAGTGTGATGAGCGCCCTGATAAACCTTGCACCGAGATTTGGATAAACAATCCGTAATAACATTGGATTTGCGCAAGCAATTAAAGCAAAGCATGGCTTTCGTTACGAAGTCTTTCGGCTATGTGAGTTAAAGTGCAGAGAACGACTTGCATTGTGCGATGTAGTAACTGCCCGAGTCACAGTATGTGCAACTGGCATTTGTTGTGATGAACGATTTGGGCAAATGCATTTGTTTTGTCTTCTGTCGTGTGATGATGGCGCGTGACCGGGCTTCCAAGAATTGACAGCGGTGTGTCAGAAACTTGCAGCACTCGTCCCAGTCTGGAAGCTTTTCAAATGACTGCTTCTTATCGTAGCTTAACCTTGTCTGGGCATCGACCTTAGATAAAAGCAAGTTTATCATGATAGCGTTCATGACGTCGTTCGCTGCAACTACCCAGAATCACCATCCCAAAATTTGATGAAGAATTGTTAAAGTGGAGACAATTCTTCGATTTGTTTTCATGCATGGTACATGATACAAACATGCCCGCAATAAAGAAAATGTGGAACCTTAAAACCGCACTTACCGGGGATGCAGAAAGGCTAATCCGTCATATAGAACTCAAGGAAGAAAACTATATGCAAGCCTGGGAAATATTAGTACATTCGTTTGACAAGCCAAGACAGCTGGCAAACACAGCAATTCGGAGACTACTGCACCAGCATCCATCTATGGATAATTCAAAGTCATTGCAAGAATTGTATATCATGACGATTGAGTCAAGACTCATCTCCCACACAAACAGACTTGCCCTCACACTTTCCAGACCTATGAACAGAAGAAGACTAAAAAAATTGCACCCATCAGACAATTGGATACTTGGACGGCACGCTAGTGGGAAACTGATTCCAGACTTAGACTCATAGACTGCCACACTGCTCAATTTTTGTAATTAGTCTTTTTTTTTTATTCACTACTTCTTGTTAATTTTTACCTTGGGTGAAAGTGAATTAAGTTCCACATAACACTCTCCAATAAACATTTGTTATGCATATTGAAAAAAAAAAAAAAAGTCCCTCGCCTCATTGAGGGGTTTAGGCATCGACGTAGGCACATGGGATCCATTTTTGTCGTCCTCTTACAGACAAGCTCGACATTACTAATCGGGCCCTGTATGAGCAATCACTTGGAAGCTTATCAGAACTACAGCCGTTACATACGATGCTCGATTTTTAGGATCCAAGAGTACGAGTCCTAAACACAGGAAAGTCGGAAAAATCTGTTAATAGACAACCACAAAACTCAGCTTATGCGTAGACAGCCTGTATTAATTGGGTACAGAAACAAGAAATGTGTGTAAATTGATTTAGCACATACCACAAGTCAGAAGACTGTCAAAGTCGCACATGTTTCAAATTTGATAAAAAACACAATACGATGTTGCATTTAAAACCAAATTTGGAAGATCCTACAGATCCGCCAGACCATATTGAAGGCGCAGCAATTACTGACCATAACATCTTACTAGCCACAGCCAAAGTGGCAGTATAGACCAAATTCGGAATAGAGATAAACTTCAGAGCACTACTCGATTCAGGATCTCAGATAAATTTGATTTCTGAACAAATGGCATCAAGGCTAGCGTTAAAAGGACATAAGACTTTAGTCCGTTTTGGGAGTGTTGGGGGCGGTACAAAAATGTGCCGTTTCCAAGTCAAAACACGAGTTAAGTCCCTGCACAATGACTTCACGGAAGAAATAGAAGCATTTGTGCTTCCCCAGATTATGGCTAATCAACCAGTCCGGAAATTAAGTTCTTCCAGCTAAGCAATTCCAAACGACATATCTCTGGCAGACCAAGATTTTAATACGCCAGGAAAAATTGATATGCTCATCGGCGCAGAGCACTATTATTCATTGTTACTGCCAAATCAGCAGCAAACAAAGTCGGGAGGAACCTTCTAAATACCATGTTCGGATGGATTGTAGCAGGAACAATTCCAATTTCAGAAGACAAGTCACCTACAAATGAAGCCGGCTAAAAAACACTTCTCGAAAAATCTCTTGCTAGTGCAAGGCGACAGGAAATTGCTACCTTCTGAACATTCTTCAGACCTGGGGGCAACACTGGAAGTCGAAAATAGAAAAGGTTTGATGTTTGACCAAGGGAATACGCCTAATGCATGGAAAGGCGACACGCAATGCGTGTAAAGTCTACACAGTTAAGCGCTAGAACTCGCACGGACGATTTCACAATAGACTCAGCCAAGTTGTATACCAGTCAAGACAGCAACGTACGTCTTGTAAATGCAGAACTCCCAGTGGGAGCATTCAATAACTCTGCCATTCAAAGGAAAGGGAACATAGACTCAAAAATGTTCAAGCATTCCGTCACACGACCTGCCTTTTTATCAGGGTTCGGAAAATAACACACACTGTAAAAAACTTGTGTTATTAGCATGTTAAATGTCAAAGTGTTAGGTTCAAAAAAAGTTATTGACATGTGTGTAAAAAATTGTATCCTACATATGTTTGAAACATAAATAACACACACATGTCATATGTGTTATTTACACGACGTGTTTTTTACACAGTGTGTTTTTAACACAATGAGTTTTTGACATTAAAGTGTCAGAATTATATGTTATATGTTTTCTAGAGTATAAGAATTAATATATGCTTTAAAATGGTTAAAACTAAGATATCATTGCCCATATTTGTTTTCATTTTCCATTCGACTCGTTAATGTCGTGAAATGTAATTTTCATTTGAGTTAAAAACACATTGTGTAAAAAACACGTCTTGTCAATAACACATTGTGTAAAAAACACAAGTAAGCTGAGTGTGTTAACAATTATTTTTCACATTTTAACACTTTTGTTTTTGACACACATGTCAACTACTTTGCTCACACTGTAAAATACAATTTTACATGTTTTTAACATGTGTGTTAAATTCCGAACCCTGCTTTTTATCCCCAAAAGATGCGGGCTTCCAGATCAAACATTTAAAAAAGGAACAAGTTATGGATTCCTCCGAGCCACCAACACTTCAAAAAAAGCTATTGAATAGTGACACTATATCTGCATTGATTGGGTGCTGCCCATAATACCATTAACACTTGCACAGTCCTCAAACATGACCAAGTTTGCCAAAAATCCTGGAATATTTTGTGAGCAGCCTCATACTTCACAAATGCTGGTCTCGAAATAGACCCTAATAAGGTACTGCGATCAAGATCGATATTATCGCAACGTTCGAAGATTTGGCCCTAAAATAAAGAAAATACAAGCCCAGAGGTCCAAAACAACCAATTCCACTTACAATGAGTTGGACAAGTTAAGTAAATTCATAAACTAAATCAACTGCAGCTTCTTCATATCGTTGGTTATGCTACCTTAGCCATATTAGTCTTGCTTATAATCGCGTACACCATCCTGAAGGGATACATCATATACCTACATAATATTATTATTATCGCAATTAACATTTGTCGAACAAGATTCATATATCATAGCATTTGCTGTCAATACTGCAATTCTACAGCCAGACCGTCAGTCTGGTTAACAGTCATCAATCTGCCGACGCAACGAAAATACCTGACAACACAATTCGGAAGTAGAGCAATAACTTTGATTAGCACTGCATATAGCACTTTGACTCACTGGCAGTTATGAAGAATAGCTGTAGTTTCATTTTCCCTTTCTACATATTGGTTACCGTAAGCACTTTTTTACCTATTAATAATAAAAACAGTCTCAGAATAACCACTGTCTGTTACTCATTTACCATCGCAATTAACAAAAGCTGTCGCTGTGTCTTCAGATCCTCATTTAGCGCACCATTCTCCGATGTCCACCTAGTTACAAGTGCTGGGTGCGCCAACCTACTAGTAAACAGTTTATGTGCTGTATACTACCCAACCTCCCGATACACATATACTGTGACCAGGCAAAGTAACGCCAGTCACACTAAGGATCCACCATTTGCAGCACGACTCTGATCGTCGTAAAGCTACAGATTCTTTAAGAGTCGGCCAGTCCTTTTCCACAAGATTGAGGAAGTTTGGACCGGTGAACCACATGTTTTCTTGTATCTCCGAAACGCCACAGCCGCGAGACACTATGTCTGCAGGATCCTTGGCAGTGGGCACATAACGCCACTCGATGTTCTTATCCTCTTGCTGAAGTTCCGAAACTCGATGGGATTCAAGGGTTGCCAAAACTGATGAATGCTTGCGAAACCATTGCAGTACAGTCTTTGCATCAGTCCAGAAGTACACTTTGGATATGTACTGCTGCAGTTTCTGTTGAAACTTGTGATAAGTTCGTCTAAGTAGAACTGCTGTAGAGAGTTCTAATTTCGGGATGGACAGAGTTTTAATGGGTGCTACCTTTAATATGCCGATTAGAAAGTGGATTCTGATAACTCCGTCGACTTCTGTGCGCACGTATAAACAACACCCATATCCAGTCTTGGATGCGTCTGCTAACTCGTGAATTTTTCCCTTGTTGTGGGGTGATGTGAATACGAAGCGCGGAACTTGTATTTGCGAAATGTTTAGAAGGTCAAGTTTTAAAAGGTTCCAAGTATTGACTAAATCCTCTGGGATCAGTTCATCCCACGACAGATTCCTTAGAACAAGATCCTGGATAAATATCTCGCAGTTCATGGTTATGGACGCAATTAATCCAAGTGAATCAAAAACTCGTGCTACTTCTGACAGCACTGTTCTTCTGGTCGGATTCTTCGAAAATTCCACCTGGTTGTGGAATGCGACAAATCCTTTAAAGGAGCCAAGCGAGTCCAAGCATTTTTGTTGATTTGCATTCATTTAGTTGCATCGGGATTTCGTGGTCAGAGGATTCCACTGGAACAGCTGAGTGGCAGTTGAACTTCGTCATGGTTAATCCCGCCTTGCTGAGTAGCTCTGTAATTCGCGTATTTTTCTGAGCAGCTTCTTCGATATCATTGGCACCAGTTAAAAGGTCGTCAACATATAAGTCCGAACGCAAAACTTGAACTGCAAGTGGAAATTCTAATTCATATAGATTCGCGATTTGGAAAAGAAAGGGAGCAGTTGATACACCGTACGTTACAGTGTTCAACTGGTAAGTGAGTAAGGTGTGACTCTCAGACTCCCTCCACAGAATCAGTTGAAATCGCCTATCTCTTTCAGAAAGTGTATACCGATTTAGTCGAAATGAAAGAAGAGTCGTGATGAGATCCTGTTGTATGGTTGGGCCTACTATTAAAAGTTCGTTGAGGGCTAGGCCAGACGTCGTTTTAGCGCTCGCGTCGAAGACAACCCTATGTTTGGTTGTTAGGCTTTCCGGCCGCAGAACGCAGTGATGAGGGATATAAATGTGGCATTCTTGTGTCCACTGTTTTAGGGCGAGACATGTGTCCAAGCTCCATATACTCCCTCATGAATTGGATATAGGGTTCCTTCAGTGATGAGTTGCGATTGAGCCTGCGCTCCAGCATTATGAATCGATTTAATGCACTATCATACGATTGCCCTAACCTTTTTTGTTCGATTTTAAAGGGGAGCCGCACCTGAATACGGCCGTCGTTTGTGAGAGCTACGTTGTCGGAATAATGTTGCTCGCAAAGCTGCTCCTCTTCACTAAGTCTCTGAGGTGCGGTTTTGTATTCCTCCACTTCCAAGAACTTGTGCCAGCATTCGTCGAGAGACATCCTTTCCTGAATGAGACTGCACTTGTAGATTGATGAATTTATGAAGTGTGATGCGTTTCCACCGACAATCCAGCCAAATGCTGTGTTGATGAATGCGGGCATTCCTGGGCCAACCTCGCACTTGCCGCTGCGAATGGCCTCAAAGAATCCTTCTATTCCTATGAACACGTCGATCCTGTAAGATTGATCAATGTTTGGATCAGCTAAAACTAATCCATTTGGAATGTCCCATTGTGAGATGTCAATTGGTTCGCTTGGCTGGTGGTTGCAAATCCTTTTGATCACGGCGAAATGAGTTATTAAGTCTCGCGTCTCAGAAAAAAAAATTTTTTTTCAGTCAGTAAGTGGGATTTCTTTGACAGTCGGCAGTTTTCGGATTTTGCTTTTGCTTCGACTGCGACCGCCGACTCTTTCAGAAGCAGCAGCAAAAGCAACAGCTCATATTAAAAGGTTACAGGCAGTCGAAGCAAGAAAAATTCAAAATTATGTGACTTTTGCTACTTCGATTGCAGCATTTTAAACACTGTCTAGAAGTGCCCGAACAATTTTAAGTCTCCATATCCATTCTTGATCTGCACTAGTGCTGTAGGTATGATGCCTCTTTTGGCTGTGCGCGCTATTAGAGACACCCTAGGTCTGCTGTGCTGGTTAGAATCAGCGTGTTCTGGAACCAGGCTTTGTTGTGGTTGGTTTGTCATCGAATCAGCCTTAATTGGGCTTGGGCTATACGCATGCAAAAGAGTGTGATGAGCGCCCTGACAAACCTTGCACCGAGATTTGGATGAACAATCCGTAATAACATGGGATTTGCGCAAGCAATTAAAGCAAAGCATGGCTTTCTTTACGAAGTCTTTCCGCTGCGTGAGTTGAAGTGCAGAGAACGACTTGCATTGTGTGATGTAGTGACTGCCCGAGTCACAGTATGTGCAACTGACATTTGTTGTGATGAACGATTTGGACAAATGCATATGGTTTGTCTTTTGTCGTTGCTGTGTGTCGATGGCTCGACCTTTGATGATGGCGCGTGATCGGCCTTCCAAGAATTGACAGCGGTGTGTCAGAAACTTGCAGCACTCGTCCCAGTCTGGAAGCTTTTCAAATGACTGCTTCTTATCGTAGCTTAACCTTGTCTGGGCATCGACCTTAGATAAAAGCAAGTTTATCATGATAGCGTTCATGACGTCGTTCGCTGATCCCAACGATAACAATGATCCTCGGATCGCTGATGATGTGTCCACAAGGCGTTGCAATCCCGTAGCGTCTGAGTTCGAGATGGATTGCAAGTTGAAAAGCCTAGAAATGGAATCGAGAAAAATAAGCACATCGTTGTCGTAACGTTCTTTCAGCCGGTTGAATGCCTTTGAATAGTTGTCCTCAGTGACGTGGAATGCTTGGACTACCTCCAAGGTTGCGCCTGACACACAGCTCAACAAATAATTAAATTTGTCAATAGCTGAGATTCCAGGGTCACTGTGCACGAGATTTGTAAAATCGACTTCAAATCGCTTGTAGTCTGAGTATTTGTTATCGAAGCGCGGCAACTTCAAGTTTGGCAATCGGGAAGAATGTAAACTGGCGGAGGCATTCAAAACACTGACATCTGCTGAATGGTTGTATTTACTCTTTAGAGATTTTATTTTGATTTTGGCTTTAATGAACAATGTTTTCCCCTTAGCTCTACCGTCGTCCGCATAATTCAGCTCTTCAATTCGTGTTTGCAATTGACACAACTGGCCAAAGTAAGACTCTAAAATTTGTAAATGACAATCTAACTCTTCGTGGGTGAGCTCGGTTGCATCGGACTCCCTGTCCACTCTGGCCTCTAAGTTTTCGATGTTTGCTACCATTTTTGAGCGTTGTAGTCGAAGGGGAGTCAATTTTGCGTCAACCGCCTCTGCTGCCGAATCCTTGGTTATTTTAAACGGTCGTAGGAAAGTGCGGCAGAGTAGAGAGCTGAAAAACTGCGGTTCAAAGAAGAAACGAAGAGCTAATCTGAAGAAGAAACTGTACCACCGGTGCAGCCCGGCGTTATAGTTTTGAGCAAAAAGCAGACACAGAATCAGCACGTATTGGTATGCGTAAAGCAAAGGTTGTTTATGCCGTAAAAAAAATTTAAAAGTAATTATACACTTAATGTTTTTTTTCTTTTTGCAATATTGTAAGAATTGGTTGCTCTTAATTGTTAATTTAATTGTTACATATACAACTTGGGCCCTTAGGCGCTTTCAGAAAAATTTCATAGATTTATAAAAATACTTTTTTTTCTTATTGGCTAAAATTATATTCCGAAAAATCAACTTTAAAAATATGTAGTGGGAGACCCATTCATTGATTTGTATAGAGAATTCAATTGTTTTTAAAGTTGCATTGCAACATTTTGGAAAATTAAAAAAAAAAAACCATTTTGGGAGGCTTTTTGTTCTAGGCGCCCCGGTGTGAGGCGTCGCACAGTGGCCTTTTGACTTTTTTTTGGTAATAACCAACCAGTAAAGATAATTGAATGATGTAAACGGCAAATGATAGATAATTGATCCACCTTTCAAATTATTGCTTGAGACAGGGAGTGGGCGTGGCAGAGGCGTACTTACAAATCGGCAAAGTCAGAATTTAAAAACAAATCCATTTTTTTCCGACAAAAAAAAACTTTTTAAAAAAAGTTTTTTTTTTTAGTTTCTTTTTTTATGTTGTAATTTTTAAAAATTATAAAAAAAAAATTGGGGTTTAAAAAAAAAAAATTTTTTTTTAAATGTTGTTTTATTTTTATGTTTATTTTTTTATGTTTTAATTTTTAAAAACTAAAAAAACAAAAAAAAAAGTTTAAGTTTTTTTTTTAAAATAAAAATTTTTATATTTCATGTTTTTTGAAATAATGGTCACAATTTGGTCCAATAGACTTAACATTTCTGGACTATAATTACTAGATTCTAACTCTTTTCCTGACTTAACATGCCGCAATGAGGAAATTAGGGGATCAGAAGATGCAGCAAACATATTGAACAGATCCTCATTTTCCCTCTTTCTTGATGTTTTAAATGTATTCAGCAATCTGTATTTTTTATAAAATTTGTTTAGCGATTCCTGCGCTTCTTCGGAAAGCTCTCCAATTGGCAAACACTGGTATTCGATTATTTCTTTTCCATGCGCCAATATCTTATGGACTGTCGGGGTCAATTTCTTTTGTGGATACAATTCCTCTAAAAGTGATGCCGTTTTTGAGGCATTTTCTCCGTATTTTGTAGAGTTAACCTTTTCCTTGCAGTTTAAAACATTTAAGATGGTTCCCAACCTTTTAACTATTTCATAGTTAATTCCAGTGATTTGAGTAACAACTTCATGTTGTTCAAAAAATCTCCTCGAAGTATTTCCATCATTTGAGTTTCCGTATCCGTATTTAGGGAAATCTACTTTTAATCCAACTTCCTTGAAAAAATCGTTCTGTATTCTCTTCTTTCTGATGCTTTCCTTATCCTTATTTGATGTGTTTTCTTCAAAGTGTTCATTTTCGTTTGGAATAATATACGCTAGTTTCAGCAAGAACTCCATACACCTTATCCGAGCATGTAAGGGTGAAATTCCATATTCATAATTTTCCTCATCTGTAGGATCGTTCAAATCTTTTCCAAAATTCTTTTGCGTCCTTTTGCAGATTGGGCATGACTTCGTTGACTTAGTATAACATAACATATTTAACATATTTCCGTCCGATACTGAAGGGTCATCGGAAGATATCCTTTGTTTATAAACGTTTTGTCCAGATGATCCATCGCAGCCCCATTTACTGATCAATGTCAGTTTTTCCGGAAGATTTTCCATCTCATTTACAGGAAGACTTTCCAGAATTCGTTTTGCTGTGTGATTCATAAGATCCTGGAAATTGGTTTTCGCAGATACTTTCCTTTGCTTTTGAAATATGCATGTATCCGGGTAAAAGGTCGGCGCCGTGCCGCAGTAAAGATTTCCGTAATATCTCATACTTTTCTTTAGAAAGTTATAAGTCCATAAATAAAGCCAATGCCTCTTCCAAGCCATACTTCTTAATAAGTCCATTCGGAGGCGTGGGAATGCTTTCCTTAATCCTTATAAGTCGCAGCGGACTTGCCTCAGCAACCGATTTTATAATCTGCGCTCTCACTTTTTCATTGTCCTTTTTATATTTTAAAGAAAGCGCTTCGGAAACATTTTCAGTGGTTAAATCATCAGTTGCATCTTCGAGTTTTCTTTTCCTTGTGCGTTCCTGACAATCCTTCATACTTTTAGATGGTCTTCCTCTTCCACGACCTGTTGATGTGGTGGGCTCTTCCTCGGCCGGTATATCCAGAATAGTTTCGTCATTGAGCTAGTCCTCGTATTTCTTTGCAAACCTCCCTGCGTTGCGGCTGACATTCGTCCATTTCAATTTAATGCTTGCATATCAGAGATTAAGAGTCAGATTAAGAGTGTGTAATATATTTTCGTTGCTCTGTTTTAGTTCTTCTATAACAGCTTCTTTGAACTCCGAATAGGTTGACCTAAACAGTTCATATAATTTTGAGTTGTTTAAAGCCATTTTTAACTAAAAAATAAGGAGAAAACAAAGAACGTGTCTCGTCAACTTTCAGTCATAGACTAATCCAGGGATTAAGCCTCCAATGCAATATATAGTGTGAGGTATTACCTGATAGGTACAAACAGGTAAAGAAATTATCAAACGCCTTAAAAAGTGAAACCCCAACCTTTTAGGTAGAATCCCCACGCAATTTAAGAATTTTGCAGGTGTTCAAATTAAATTCCAGCCTACCTGTAGGAGACTTATATTTTTCTGTCAATGAATGCCTACCTGTATGCACCTGCTAAATTAGAGGACAGTTATATGTTATTTTGATTCTACATACTACTATATGTACCTGTACATGTATACCTGCATAATTTACCTTTGCATACTACCTGAAGATAACGCCTCGGTTTTTCAATATTTTTGATAACTAATTGCCAGGCAAAACATATAAAAATTTTAAAATAAAATCCCCATTTGACAATCAATAATAACATAAAAAACGTTTCCCATGAATAGAGGTGGTCATTTCACAAGGTAGCGCCATATGCAATTTCTTGGACCATGACCTTCCCTTTTTTGGCTCTTAAAACCGCGGACGCAGCTACAACTTTCGTAATATCAAGAAGAAAGTCCAAATAACGTTTTACGGAAGTATAAAAAAATAGTATTAAATAGTTATACCCGTTACTCGTAGAGTAAAAGGGTATATTGTATTCGTGCAAAAGTATGTAACAGGGAGAAGGAAGCTTTTCCGACCCTATAAAGTATATATATTCTTGATCAGGATCACTAGCCGAGTCGAACTAGCCATGTCCGTCTGTCCGTCTGTCCGTCTGTCCGTCCGTATGAACGCTGAGATCTCGGAAACTATAAAAGCTAGAGGATTGGCATTTTGCATGCATATTCTTGGAGTTCCTACGCAGCGCAAGTTTATTTCAAAATGGTGCCACGCCCCCTCTAACGCCCTCAATCGCCCTACACCATTTTTTGAAAGGTGTCTGGCGCCCACACCATTAAAGAAAATTTTGGAAAACTAAAAATGCAGTTTTATTGTGACTCTCAATACCTATCGAAATGTAGAAGAAATTTTTCAAATCGGACCATTCGTTTAAAAATTATGCCCTATCAAAGATTTTATATATCTATCTCCCTCGCACTCCCTTAGCTGAGTAACGGGTATCTGATAGTCGGGGCACCCGACTATACCGTTCTCTCTTGTTTTTTTTATTTTCCATCAAAGTTGAAAAATATGGAATAAATGGACGTTTCGCAAATAACGCATAACTAAGAGATGCGGATGGCAAACTGCAATATGTTTTACTTTTTTTTACTCTTAACTAACACACCAATCCGTGGAAAAAAAAAAGCAAAGCGATTCGATGCCTAGTTTTTAAGAAAAACCCCCCGGAAGTGCGAAAAATTACCTAAAAACGGTGTGTTTTTATACCCTTGCAGAGGGTATTATAATTTTGGTCAGAAGTTTGTAACGCAGTGAAGGAGACGTTTCCGACCCCATAAAGTATATATATTCTTGATCAGGATCAATAGGGGAGTCGATATAGCCATGTCCGTCTGTCCGTCTGTCCGTCTGTTTCAATACCGTTTGCGCCTAGAAACTTTCACAGTCGTCCTAAAACATGTGTACGCAGATCAAGTTTGAAAGCCGACCCGATCGGACGTCTATATCCTATAGCTCCCATAGGAACAATCGGATATAGCTTTCACAAAATGAAGATATTTCGCTCAGTGTAAGAGCTATTGACAAGAATCTTTCTAAATCTTATTATTTTACGCATACCTTGATCAGGGTAAAAGCGCGTGCCGATCGGACGTCTATATCTTATAACTCCCATAGGAACAATAGGGTGAAATCGGTCAAAATTTGTCGTTTTTCAGGATATTTCGCGCAGAATATAAGCTATTCCCATGAAACTTTCCAAATCGTATTTTTTTGTGCGTACCTTGATCAGGGTAAAAGCGCGTGCCGATCGAACGTCTATATCTTATAGCTCCCATAGGAACAATAGGGTGAAATCTGCAAGGGTATTAAAACTTTGGCTTGCCGAAGTTAGCTTCCGTCCTCGTTTTTAAGTGAAAAATTGTTCAACTTTGAAAGGGCATATCTTTTACAAAAATTTTGATTTGAAAAAGGGTTACATATTTGTAATAGTGGATCAATTACCTGTCGATTGGTATGGGTCGCAACTTTTTAGGACAAAGTCGAAAAAGTGATTTATTGCACGTTTTTTGGCCCAAGGCGCCACTGTGCGTCGCTATTTTAGTGCTATTTTAGCGCTTGGGCTGAATTTGGAAACTGCAGGGTATTTACGGCGTAGTTTGCGTATGTTATGTAGCGGCAAATCTCACTGGTCGGGTTGAGGGAGGGGATCGTCTTGGTTGTAGTAATCCCGCTCGTGGAGATTTTTTCTAGCGATTATGACCTGTGCCTTCCCGATCCACTGCTGATGTTGCGCCTTTTGATTTGCGGGAATCCAGTGCGTGCCTTGATGATGTCTCCAACGACGAACACACTGAAGATGCTGCGGTTGCAGGCTGGCCAATGTCAGATTGGTCCCCGGCTTTTTTGAAATAAAATTATAACCTCTAAACAGCCACGCGAACTTTACTATTTGTCTGGATCCTCTCACGGTCGCCAAATGTTGCGGTCATACGCAGCTTTAAATTTATGTTCCTTCAAGCCCAGCTCAAATAGTAACCATTTCGTGGTTTTTAAACGTTATAATGTTTATTTGCTGACTTCAATAATGTCTTCCTTCAGATTCGTTGCGAGTAGAATCGAGTAGAAGAGAGAAAAATACACAAGAGAAACTTAAGCGAACGCGTTAGGGCTTTTGTCGTTTAAAAAAAATATCAAAGTGCGTAAAAATACTAAATACATGTATGGCTGCAGATTCTGTAAACATTAAAACTTAATTCTGATCTTCCCCAACAGAAACTGTTCAATTCATAATTAGTTCAAAGGCTTAGGTTTTATGTTTTAAATCTCTAGCATTTTTAAAAGTAAACATTTAAATTTAAATTGTTGAACCATAATTTTAAACTATTGTATTTAAACGAATTAAGTTAAAATGGCGGTTAAGTATTTCTAAATACCTTTACACATACATTTCTGAAATGTGTCTATTTGTAGCTTTTTCCCCGCTAAAGTAGCGGGTTTTTTCAAAAGTCAGTTATTGCGTCTCACTTTGTTGCAGAAGTGAAGGTCCCATTTAATTTTCGGCATGGAAGAAAATAGAGGATATTATTACAAATCCTGTAAGCAAAGCCAAAATATTTTAAGTTAAATACACCAGTTTACAAAAAAACGATGAAATACACCCCGAAGGCGACCTTGCTTTCCGGTAAGGTACATTTCCCTGATTAAAAAGGTACCCATTTTTCATAAGTGTAGAAAAACTTGTTTACACTTATTTACTTGAGTTTTGATAAACCGATTTCGGCCGTTAAATACCCATTTTACAGGTAATAGAATGCCGTTTAATTTTTTATACACATCATTGAGTTTCAGCCATTAGTTTAGCAGCACCCAGTCCTACAGAGCTCGTAACGGGGGAACGGTTGGAATTTTTGACAGATGTGAAACACCTGGTCCCATACAACACATTTCTAAATCTACCATCCACCATCCAATAATAGTAGAAATTGGTCAAAAAATCAGAAAACTCAAAAACTCTGGTAGTACACGTATGTTTAATATATGCGGTATAACACATTTTTGGGGGAAGAATGTTTAAGGATAACAAAGAGGTCAATCTTTCCATTGTTGGTGGATCACCTGGGGGCTAAACACAAGCAAATCGGGTGGCGAAATCGATATTCCTCTTGCATTGCCTTTGCCATTGCTTTGGGATATTTTGCACAGTATATCGCTGTTGGTTAGGTCTTCAGCTTTGTCTTTACTTACTGTCAGGAAATATTAAACCTTATGGGCTGGGCCATCTTCATAGGTATTTCTTCATCCATCCGCTGAAGTACACACTGTTGTTCAGAAATACACACAATTAGGACAAAATACGTATACGCTGTCCAGTTCAACCTTCCGATGGGTTCTGTTTCCGTTTTCCTGCCGTTTTTTGTTATCATTACATTAGTTATACCCGTTACTCGTAGAGTTAAAGGGTATATTGTATTCGTGCACAAGTATGTAACAGGGAGAAGGAAGCTTTTCCGACCCTATAAAGTATATATATTCTTGATCAGGACCACTAGCCGAGTCGAACTAGCCATGTCCGTCTGTCCGTCTGTCCGTCTGTCTGTCCGTCCGTATGAACGCTGAGATCTCGGAAACTATAAAAGCTAGAGGATTGGCATTTTGCATGCATATTTTTTGAGTTCCCACGCAGCGCAAGTTTATTTCAAAAAGGTGCCACGCCCCCTCTAACCGCCCTAAACCATTTTTTGAAAGGTCTCTGGCGCCCACACCTTTAAAGATTTTGGAAATGTAAAAATGCAGTTTTATTGTGATTATCAAAACCTATCGAAATGTAGAAGAAATTTTGTAAATCGGACCATTCGTTAAAAAGTTATGCCCGATCCCAGTTTTATATATCCATCTCCCTCGCACTCCCTTAGCTGAGTAACGGGTATCTGATAGTCGGGGCACCCGATTATAGCGTTCTCTCTTGTTATACCCGTTACTCGTAGAGTAAAAGGGTATATTGTATTCGTGCAAAAGTATTTAACAAGGAGAAGGAAGCTTTTCCGACCCTATAAAGTATATATATTCTTGATCAGGGTCACTAGCCGAGTCGATCTAGCCATGTCCGTCTGTCCGTCTGTCCGACTGTCCGTCTGTCCGTCTGTCCGTCCGGATTTATTTATTTATTTATTTATTTGATTTATCCCGATGCGACAAGACTAGGTCTTATAAATTATTACATCAGTCACTTTGGAAAAATTAATAATAGGGTTTTTACAAAACATAAAAGGTAATACAAAATTAATAAAGAGGAATACAAAATAAACAAAGAAAAATAGTTACGTTTAACATTAAATAATTTAAATTGAACAGATAGAGTGTAATAGTAAGTAAGTAAGTAAGTAAATAGTATTATGATGATGTTGTGCTTTTCAAAAAATTGGTAAGATCTTTTTTAAATTGCGTTGCGTTCCTTAGGTTTTTAATATTATTAGGGAGGTCATTCCAATAGCGTATAGCCTGGACGAAAAAATGTTTTTCGGCTATTGATAGCTTTATCCTTTTGGAGATTAAATTATTAGTCCGAGAAGACGTTGCCAATTGCAAGTGCTCCATCAAGTAAGGGGGTTCGTTGGATATAACGACTTTGTGGAGAATAGAAGGGTTCTAAGTTTAATCCATGACTCAAAGCTTAGTCCAAAGATGTTGTTAGCGTGTCTTGTAATGTGGTCCCTACGGTTCAGGCTAAAAATATATCGAGCAATCGAATTAAACGCTACTCTGAGTCTTCGCATGCTTAAAGCATCACAGTATGAAAAGATTTCCATGCCGTAAAAGAGAACCGGGATTAAACAAGTCTTCGCCACCAACATCCTGATGTTCTGAGGGTTAAGTTTCTGGGATAAGGAGAGCTGTCTAATCATGCCAAACGTTTTTCCAGTAGCTTTAATGATTTGATTGGTCCAAGTTAAGGTTGTATTGAATTCGATTCCTAAATTTGTGGCTTGCTCAACATACTCTATTTCTACGTTATTAACGAGAACTTTGGGAAGATGCATTCGATGAATGGGTTTCTTATAGATTATTAGACACTTTGTCTTGGTTGGATTCAATCTCAGCCCATTTGCTTCGGCCCAGCAGTTTATTTTCTTGATTTCGTTTTTACTTATTGAAACGCATTCGTTGACTAGATTCAGGGGACGACTAGCATATAATTGGACATAATCTGCGTATAAATGGACATCACAATCGGACAGACATTTAGGAAGATCATTTATGTATATTGAGAATAGCAACGGCCCCAAGACCGACCCTTGTGGGACTCCCTGAGATACTGATACAAGATCTGATCTACGGGATCCTGAAACGACAGCCTGTAATCTGTTGGTCAGGTAGGTGTCAAGAAGTTTTATTGCACTCGGAGAAAAGTTATATAGTGTACGAAGTTTAGTACATAGAATTGAGTGATTGATTGAGTCGAAGGCTTTGCTGAAGTCAAGTAGGGTAAGGAGAGTTACTTTACTATTATCAATTTGTTGTCGGATATCTTCCGAGATCTTGATGATTGCCGTTGTACAACTCCTGTTCTTTTTGAATCCCGACTGCCGGCTACTCAATATGTTGTTATTGTCGAGGAAAGTTTGGATTTGCTGGGCTACTAGTCGCTCAAAAGCTTTTGCTAAAAATGGCAAGATGGAAATAGGCCTGAACTCGTTTTTCGCTTTTGGGATCGGGATGATTTTAGCTATTTTCCACGCGTCAGGAAAGATGGAAGTAGTAAAAATTGTATTGTATATGTGGCTGATTTGAAAAATTATTTTTGGGATCAGTAGTTTGATGAATTTAGGGCTTAAATTATCCAACCCTTCAGCGTTAGATTTCACTTTTAACAAAGAATCAAGAACTTCACTGGGACTGACACACATGAAACTAAAGATATTATCACAGACAGTTGTCGAGTTTAGGTACATGTTTAGCGTTGGAGTCGGGGATTGACTATGCCTAAATTTTTCATTAAGGAAATCAACATCTAGGTCGGATTTAGTCACCTGAGTTGGTTTGCCCACTCCAAGATTTCTTAAATCCTTCCATACCTGCGTCGAGTTCTGTGCGTTTCCAAATTTAAAGTTATAGAATTTTGTTTTTGAGTCGGATATCTCTTTCCTAACACGACTTCTTAACTGTTTAAAAGTATTATTCAGCGCTTCTGTTCTGTACCGTTTCCATCGACTATAGGCTCGGTCCCGCTGTTGGATTAGCCGTTTTATTCCCCTGTTGAACCAAGGCTGTTCGACTGGTTTTCGAGTTTTCATTTTGAGTGGGAGACAGTTGTCAAATAGCTGTTGAATATTAGAATTTAAAAGTGAGAGTTGGTCTTCTGCGGATGTCAAGTTATAAATTGTGGTCCAATCAAAGGTGTCAAAAGCTGCCCATAGGTTGTCAGAATTAATAGACTTGTAGTCCCGGTAGCTGAAAGTGGATGTTGGGTTGTCAGAAATAAAATGGTATGTCATGAAAATCAGATCGTGCTTAGAAAACGCTGGGACGCAAAGTTGGTCGTATAAGAGCACATTAGACAAATCACTAACAAAGAAAACATCTAACAGAGAGCTGCAGGTACTTGTGAAGTGAGTGGGTTCGAGACAATTTACCAGTTTAAGACCAAGAGACGCAAACTCATTATGTACATGTTGTTCACTGATCATATTACTATTAAGGTCCCCTACCAAAACAAAGTTTTGATATTCAACGGATAAATCTAAGACCGTCTTCAGAAGGTCATTAATGGGGATTAGGCGATGGGATCTGTAGATACAGCATACGAGAATTTTTGACTTAATTTTTTTGTCTGTGATTTCAATAAACGCATATTCAAAGCTTTGAGCATTTGAGCATTTATATGGACAATCTTAAGACCCTCCTTTTGATTACTCAAAATTTTAAGCAGGCTGCTCGCTATATGGCTATATGGAAGGACCTGCATTGTTTGATTTTAAAGATACACGGAACACGCATCTATGGGTTTGAAAGGCACAATATGGAAGGACCTGCATTGTTTGATTTTAAAGATACACGGAACACGCATCTATGGGTTTGAAAGGCACAAGCATCAATTAAAGCTAATATGGTCATTTGACTGGATAGATTACTCTTAAAAACTAAAGGTAAAGAGAGAAGAGGGCTATGGGAAAACTTAGTTCCGAAAGTTCTGATCCTCAATGTGCTTGTCTTTGTCAAGCGAACAGTGAGAGACAGAGAGGGATTCAGCGGGAGTAATCGCAGCAAGCTCTTCGATCTGCTGAATGATGTGCACATCGTCTCTCCCAGTGCACTTCACGTGCACGATCCCACGACGCGTAAACACCGCAGAGAGTGTTTTATGCTTTTTCATGCGAATGGCTTCTTTAAAAATGATAAAGTTCTCTCTCGAAAGCTGCTCATTTACATAGAGAGCTGCCGGTGAGTCAAAACCAAGCAGGTGAATGCTCAGTTGTTGTTGATTTGATCGCCGGTAGGTGCCCAGTGCGCGTAGAAGGGCTACCTTTTCCCTCGTGGTTTCCAGTCTAACAATGATTGGAGGGTCGACCAGCGAACTTTGCATTTTTCGAGCCCTGAAAATATCGCGAACTCTTGGGGTTGGCACAAGGCCCACCGCGAAGCACAGCTTGTTGAAGAGCGATCCAAGCCTTTCCCCTTCAACAAAAGGAACCCCATGCATACGTACTGCACATGCCTCGGTTTCAGCACGTTGCGCCTCGAGTTTTCCTTCCACGGCTCCAACTTGGAGTTTCAGTGGCCGTAGTTCTGCGAAAGTCGATCGGCCATCTGCTTCATCTCGGTGGTGACATCCAACAGTTTTGCCTGCAGCACCTTGAGCATTCGATCCTCGGCTTCCCGCATGGTGGCCTTGATCAGAATGGCCTGTTCTTCGAATCGGCTGTTCATCGCCGCGATTAAGATTGGGGAGGTGGTGTCGACGGTAGCATCTGAAGGTCGGCCTCGCTTGTGGATTGCGCCAGAGGTCTCCTTCAGGCGTTTTCCTTCCGGCAGAACCATCTCAAAAGTGCGAAAAGTTTTGCTATTGTTTCCAGTGTCGTTTATTTTATTTTATTTTGTGGTCCGCTTCCTTGTAGTTTGAGTGTTTTGTTTTGCTCTGTTGAGTGGTTTGGAGCAAGCGGACGCTGAATTAAGTTGGTGTGTGTGCGGTCGCGTTTAGGCAAAAATTGTTTTTATTATTGCGGCTTTAATATTATGTTGTCCGATGGTTTTTGAACAAATTGACCGGCTAGTATGATAGGATAAAGATTTGAGAAGGTTTTTGTCCAGTAGAAGTTTATTCAAACGCGAAAAAACTAGACCTTAGACGAGCGCATAAAAAACACGACCTTTCTTTATAACGATATGATAAATTATGAATGAACGCTGAGATCTCAGAAACTACAAAAGCTAGAGAATTGGGATTACCCACACATATTCTTTGGCTTCCTACGCAGCGCAAGTTTGTTTCAGCCGGGGGACACGCCCCCTCTAACGCCCACAATCGCCTAACGCCCACAATAAACGAGTTTAAAAAGTGTCTGGCGCCCACACCTTTAAAGATTTTGTAAAAGTAAAAATGCAGTTTTATTGCATTTATCAATATCTATCGAAATGTAGAAGAAATTTTTCAAATCGGACCATTCGTTAAAAAGTTATGCCAGATTAAAAATGTTCTATCTCCATCTCCCTCGCACTCACTTTGGCTGAGTAACGGGTATCTGATAGTCGGGGCACCCGACTATAGCGTTCTCTCTTGTTTTTTTTTACAAATATTCAAATTTATATTGAAACTGTCAATCATTTCTTAGGTGTCTGGGACAACTATCAGCTAAATATCGACTAGAAACGGTCGGTTTAGGAACAATAGTTTTGGATGGGGGACTAACTGGGAAAATTTTGGAACAGAAAATTCCTATTGAACATCCGTCAAAGAGATGGGGGAAGGTGGCTGGTGCTCTGTGGGAATGGGGTATTAGTCAAAGTTCAAAAAGAAAAAACTCAAAAATGCTGGCATAAATGGCTACTTTTAAAAATTCACGCCCGGGTATAGCTAGTATTTAAAAACATTGTGTTTAGAATTAAACAAGTAGTTGTTGCTTAATATAGATTGTTAAAGAAACGTTAAAACATATAACCCTCCTTGGAACCCTATTTCTTCAGAATATCATAACAAAGAAGAGAGAACGCTATAGTCGGGTGCCCCGACTAAGAGATACCCGTACTTAGCTAAAGGGAGTTCGAGGGAGATGGAGTTATAAAACTTTGATTTAACAAATTTCTTCTACATTTCCATTGGTATTAAACACAATAAAACTAGGCTAGTGACCCTAATCAAGAATATATATACTTTGTAGGGTCGGAAACGCTTCCTTCTCCCTGTTACATACTTTTGCACGAATAATAATAATCTTAAGAAATCGCTGTCCATCGAGGATTATTTTTTTGCGGTTGTGGGGACTGATTTCCTAGTTTATTTTGTATGTACGAGCTTCGGTCTCACATTCTGCATTGCATATTATTTAATTATTGTATTATAATTTCCTTGATTTCATTTTTTGGACCGCCCTAATGTACACACGTACGATCTGCTGCTTATATTAATGGAAGGATACTTGGGCATAAAGTAAAACTAATGCTTATTTTTAATCTTTTAATCTTTTTCTAGTACTCCTTACTTCAAACTGTGGTCGAGGCTTGCCAAAAGAAAAAGCACTGCAAGTTCCACGGATCCCTGCAGTTCTACGGACAGGGCGCCAGTGGTGTGGGCGACTCGTCTGGAACGAGCAGTTATTACAGCAGCACGGCCAGGTCCAATGCCATTAATAGTGACCCGTGCCCCAAGCGCAAGAAAATTGTCGAAGTCGCCTACAAATGTCGCCCATGTAAGTCAGTCCTATATAAAATCAAACAAAAA